>SRMA01027204.1:52811-482311 GCA_007224835.1 Danionella cerebrum | reverse complement strand
GGCCTATTTTCCGAAAATCCTATACTTTTACTTTTAAGGCATTTCTCAGCTTTTACAAGGCCTAAACTGCAAATCTTGGTATCAAAATGAAGATAGGTTCTTGGGGAGGGGTGTGGATGAGTTAATTTGACAGTCAAGAACACTGGGTAAGAGTAATTGATGTTGGAATGGCCAAAAAATGAACTCCGCCTAAAAAAAAAACACATGTTTCCTCCAATATCTCCTTATTTTACTTATAACGAAGCAAATAAACACAATCAATTGTAACCACTACATGTCAAGAACATCTGTAGCAAGTTTGGCGTTCATACTACAAGAAACTAATATTCTGTAAAGGTTTTGATTGAACAAAGTTCAGGCATAATCCATGTTGGCACAGTTTGGCACAATTTGGCACAATAATTGAAATATGGAAAAATCTTGTCCAAAGCTTCAGCTACGTTAATAGTCTTCTTTTGTTGCTTATGGGACATGATTTCAGCAAAAAAAAACTCCTAAAGAAACGCCGTAAAAGGGGGGTAGAAGCTCATTTACGCCATCTTGCTGCGCTTTTGGGAACGTTTCACTCAAAAACGCTTTGACGTCGAGCTTCCACGTGTCCCTACCCCCCCGACCATCTGTCCAATCCAGAAGATCTATATATCGACGGAAAGCTCTGATTCTATGGAAACCAATCAGCTCAACCATTTTGAGACTGGCGGGATCGCCGACGAATCACACGACGCGCAGCGTGGAGAGACGTGCTCTTACGCACGGGGAGTCATTCCATATTTGGTGACGTAATGACGCCACAAAGCTAAAGAAATAATCCAAAATGGAGTTTTCGCGAAGCTATCGACCGGACATAACAACAAACGGACTTTTATCGCTATGGAAATAACTTTTTGTTGAAAAAACGGCAAAGGTAAGACAAGATTTACATGCTTGCTTGGTTTTCGCTGGCGTTTTTTCGTGGAACTTTCGCTCCCTGCTCTGAAATACTTCATGCAATGTTAATGAGTTGCATATCACTGGATTCAGCTGGTTGTTAGCTTTCATTTAATGTAATGGTTTGGGTGTTTCCGTTTATATTGTGGATACATATCGCACATAAACAAAAACGTGGTCATGAATTATACTCCGGACATGTTGTTGTTTATTTGCATGGCGTTCGAGCTGTGGTTAACGGATATGAAATTGAATTAGATACGTTTTTAGAGGAGTTTCCGCTGAACACAACAGTATTTAATATGTGTGGGTTATTCTCAGGGTTCGTGAGCTATGAGTGAAAATGTAACGCACAAGGGGGCAAGTCCCCGGTACCGGGACTCTCGGGCTTAAGAGGTTAACTTCAGTCTGACCACTGGTCGAGAGGACACCGCGAAGAGTGCGGTCAGCAAGGCCCTGGTGCGTTCTACCGATAATCGCGCCAGCATGCTCTCGGAGTTCAGCTCCATCCCGAGAAAAGAGATGACTCTCACGGGGGTGAGGTGGCTCTTTTCCCAGTTGACCTTCAGACCCAAACGGTTTAAGTGCGAAAGCACCTTGCCCTGGTGTCGGATCAACTGGTCTCTGGACGAGGCTATGAGAAGCCAGTCGTCGAGGTAATCCAGGATCCGAATGCCTGCCCGGCGGAGCGGGGCTAGCGCGGCCCTGACAACCTTCGTAAAGGTGCGAGGGGATAGGGCAAGACCGAAGGGTAGGACCTTGTACTGGTAAGCATGGCCCTGGAAACAGAACCTTAGAAAGGGTCTGTGCCTTGGAACCACTTCTACCTGGAAGTACGCGTCCTTCAGGTCGATTGTTGCGAACCAATCTCCAGGACGGATGCATGGTAGAATGCAGCGGACCGCCAGCATCTTGAACCGGTACTTGGCCAGGTGCCGGTTTAGACGCCTCAAATCCAAGATTGGTCGCAGCCCGCCTGCTTTCTTGGGGACCAGGAAGTATGGGCTGTAAAACCCTCGCTCCATATCGGCTGGGGGTACCGGCTCGACCGCACCTTTTGTTAAAAGGGCGTCGATCTCCTCTCGCAGGAATGAGGCGCCTGTTCGGGGAACAGGTGAAGCACACCTCGAAACCTGGGGGGCGGACACGAATTGAGAATCGTGTAGCCCTGCCGGATTGTCCGGACCTCCCACTGTGAGACCCCGGGAAGCTTCCGCCAGGCTCCCAGGTAAGCTGACAGGGGTCGTGGTCGGGACGTGCCGATGGTCCCCATGGCGGGGCCGCCCGGAGGCGGACTTGTGGGCGGAATCACCAGGGAAGGACCCTGGGAGATGGTCAGATGAGGGCAGGGGTGGTGTGCCCCCGCGCTCTCTGCCATGGCCAGCGGGGCTCGGGCCCATGTCGGGATCTTCGTCGGAGACCGAGGAAGAGGAACCCCAGACCGTCGGGCATGCGAGACCGCTATTCTCGGGAGGAAGTGAGTTCTATCTTTGACACAATGGGTGCCGCCGTCCCGGAGGACGGCAGCGAGGAGTGTGTGGTGGACTCCCCCCCCCCTGGGGGAGCTGGGTCGATGACCAGACCCAAAGAAGAGCTCGTTTCCTCCCGAGTCGCCAACCTCAGGGGAGTTTCACTAGAAACCCTCGTCTGCTTTCGAAAACCTCAGAGGTTGGCTCCGTCTTCCGCATGCAGGGGTTTTCCCCGGACCAGAGGTCGAAGGAGTAAACCAAGGCAGGAGACGTACTCTTTGGCAGCGAACAGGCGGAGAGGGTTCCGGCCCAGAAGCAACGCCTGCTGCTTCTGGCGTGGAACTATACCCAGACCCTCCGCCTGCCTCCTGATCGTGGAGACCTTTGACGAAAATCTCCACGGCGACGCCAAAGAGGCCATCCGGGGAGACAGGCGCGTACGGAAGCCGAAAATCGGTCCTCGGGACGCATTGAAGCCTGCTCGAACCACAGATGGCGTTCCTGGACCACAAGCGTGGACATCGCGTGACCGATGTTCAGCACGGCTGATCTTGTAGCACGAGGCGACAATCAGCGGCTGAAAGCGAGTCTCAGAGAGACTGCTGGTCACCACCACCCTGGTGCATGACACGGAGGACCTGTAAGGTCGCCATAGCATGCAATAATGCAGCAGATTTACCCGCAGCTGAATAAGCTCTCATCATCAGGACTGATGAGACCTCCCAGCTTTGGCGGGAACACCCGAACGAGACCGTCAAGCAGCAGCGCTGTCGGGGTAAGCACCGCGACAACCTACCCACTCGGGGAATCGAAGAGTAACCCGTATCTGCTGCATTGACCAGAGTGGTGAAGAGGGAGGAGCTCAATCCCCTGACGGGCAGGGGAGCCTGCCAGAATTAGTGAGCTCCTCGTGCTTCTCGGGGAGAAAAAGGCACTAGCGGTATGCGGGGAACCTGTCCCGGCGCCTGCCTAGCCACCAATTCTCCAGCCGTGACAGCATCGACTCGGGGGGGAGGAGTCACTCACCGCCGATCGAGGCTGCGGCTGTGAGAGCACCGCAAACGCCTCCGGCTCCAGCTCGGCTGCAATCCCGAAGGAGGCAGGCCGAACTGGAGAACCGAAAGCCGCGCCCCTTCCGATGCTGCGTGGGAGAGCAGATCGCTTACAGGATCATACGAGGTACCGGGCGACACCGAAGCGCCGTCCGATTCACCCGCAGACCAGACGGGAAGCACGCTCGGTGTTTGGGGATGACGCGAGGAATCACCTGACGCCGCTCTACCCAAAACTTCCGCGTGCGACTCAGCAGAGTGCTGCAATGCAAACACTCATGCTTCACGAGAGCCGCGTCGGTGTGCTGGAAACCAAACACATCGCGCAACTCCCGTGACCGTCTTTTCAACGAGAAGCCCACAACAGCCAGGAATAGTGCACGTTTTGCTCATCGTGTCGTGAAAAATGGACAGGATACTGAGAAAACGGCTGAATCACTGGACAGGCTTGCCTGAGAAGATCTTCGAGGTGCTGGCTGTTGGTTGCATGCTATTCTGAGCTAGCAGAGGTCACACCAAAAGAGCCAAGAGGTAAGCAACCTGCTGATCTTTCAAGCTAGAAGCGTCAAAGTTCAGGAGAGAGAGTCTCACTCAGTCAGCTCCGAAGGAAAATTGCATACTGAGGCTTAGGCACGCCCGGCTTTATACCCGGCTGATTGCTAATCAATCACCTTCGCCTGCAAATTAATTTGCCCGTTAATATGTTCGTCAGTCGCTCTCACGGTGATTCGCTCCCATTCAGTCGGTCTAATCCCGACTAACGTCTCCGGGACCGACTGAAAGGGAACCACGTTATTGGGATTGTGGGGGAAACCAGAGAGCCTGGAGGAAACCCACACAAGAACGGGGAGAACATGCTAATTCCTTCCAGGAAGGCCTTCCGGCGAGCCTAGAACAACCTAGACAGTAGCCTCTAATACTAAACAGTATTAGACAGTATTTTCTTTATGGATAACAATAGTGACCTTTATTCATTACTTTTTTCCTTCCTTCCCTGACACATTTTTTGTCTTGTGAGAGAAACTAGTGGAACTTGGAGGAAAGCCATGTAAGTAGAGGAAGTACATGCAAACGCCTCCCAGTTATGTCACCATAACCTGGCCTCGAACCAACAAACTCCTTACTGAAATGCCACAGTGTTACCCACTGCGCCACCATGCTGCCCAGTGTTGCTTATCGTTTATTTATTTAATTATACTGTCCCCCCCAGATTAGCTTGAGTCACAGACAAACACACCTCAGTGTAGAGGGGATGGGGGGTGAGAGCTTTTAACTTTAACATTTTTATTTTTACACCAATGTGTGCGGCAGAGCCCATGACCCCAAAAGGGAATAAGCAGGTTATAAAATGAATGAATGAAAATATATATTATATTAATATAAAATTATATAATATATTACAATTCATACAGTAGGTACATTATACGAAGCCAGCTGTAGAAAACATTACATTTTATTAGGTGTAATGAGTTTAATCAGTAAACGATTGGGACTCTACATGATTGCCGAAAAGATTCACGTGAACTTGTGTTAAATGTTGCATGTAGAATCTTTCAGAATGAAGTATAAGATCTGTTCAGAATTCTTGCACTGTTACACTAGATTGAGCTTTTTTATCCCTAACTTCTGATTTTTCTGTTCTTTCAGGGGTGAGAGTTCCATTATGTAAAAAAAGAAAGAAATAGCTTCCCCCAAAACTAATGAGGAAATCAGGAAACGGCCTTAGCAGCGTTTAAAAGGCCATCTGTTTTAAATGCTCTTAAGAGCACTGTGATGGTGTGTCGTGTCGCTCTAAGATATAAATGGTCAGAATGTCAGATACTGAAAGGCCGAAGGCTTGATTGGCACAGTGTTAAACAGAACGTTTGAACTTGTTAGCTCTTCAGGTCATTTGTAAGCATTCCACAACTGACAAGGTGTCTGCAACTAATCCCCATTTCCGTCAGAGGCACATCACGCTTTTAAACTATTGTAAATTAGTTTTTATCACCAACATAAATGGACACATGGGTAGATTTATAAATAAATGCGTATAGTTGTTTGTTTTTTCTTCATATAACAAGCAGCTGTCCATATTTCATTTACCCAGCAGCCTATTTATCACTTTTCAAACAAAGTCGTCTCCCTGGCTGTAAATTTGAACACCGGCCAAGAGCTGGTGGAAGTAAATGCTTTTAAAGATGCACTGCTGGAATTTGGCCAAATGCTTTTGCAAGATGAATTAAGTGGCAATCATGTTGTGCCGGCGCATTGTTTTAATTAGAGCCTTTGTCTATTTTACAAAAAGACCAAAAGAGTAAACGAAATGCAAAAGATGAGAGATGAGGTGTTGGGACAGTTTGATTCCAGAAATACACACGTTTTATCAAGTTTTGACTTATTGTTTAATTTAGGCATAAAATGTAATATAAAACAATTATTTTCCAACTCATTTATTCCCTTTTGAGGTCTGCCGCTTGCAAGGGAGAACATGCAAACTCCTTCCAGGAAGATCACTGGTGAGCCTCAAACTGACAACCTTCTAACTGGAAGATCGCAGTGGTAAAAGAACCACTTAAAGAAAAATATTATAAGCAACCATAAGCAAACTGCAAAAAAACAGAAGGCTAGACCATCCCGTTTACCAAGGGTTTATGCAGCCTTCGAAGGATCCTTCCAAGCCGCAGTCTCTGGAGGCTATGTAGGATGCATCCTCCGAAGGCTTCTATAACCTGGATTCAGACACAGCTATAGTATTAGTGAGGGTTTGGGGGTTCATTGAGTTCAATATTGACTACAGTCATGTGACCAGCATGCATCTTTAGTATCACATGCCTCCCGCCTAGAATGTGTCCTGCATTGCATCATGGGATAGAGACTTGTAGATCACACCCAGACTTCACTCTCTTGCTAGTGCTAACTGGTCCCCTGGGCATTTCTCACATATATGGGCATTGAGCACTTCAAACATTTTGCTCGCTCTGCTTTCCACATCTTATAAAGTATACGAGTATTGTTTGAATGAAGGAATCTATCTGAGAATGTTTGTGAAGAAGACTGGATGAAGATTTGTGGTCGTAAAGGAGCTGCATTTTCATCCACCTATTATTATGCGCATATTGGAATATCACAATAAATACCAACAAGTACATAGATTTTGGAGACAAAAAAATCAATTATGTTCTCAAGAGTAGGATAAACTTTTGTAAAAGGCCTTCACCTAACTCTACTTCCATTTTAATTTTGGCACCAGTTCATCAGGAAGTGATGATTTTGCTCTCTTGGACTCGTTGGATGGAAACTACGCAATATCCAAGATTTACACATACATTTTTTTTTTTAATTAGTTATTTAATGTTCATTACTGTTTACGTTGCATATTAGTAATGGAAATAAAAATCTGCATATCAATTATTTATCATATATTATTATTATTTTAATATGATTATTATTATTTCAGATGATAAATACAATATTATTATTAACTTTTATAATATAATTAATTTTATTTTTTTTAAGTCTTTTAATCAGTCTGGAATTAAGACTTGTTATGCAGTTCCTGAAGCTACATGGGTTTAAACATGCTATTATCATTATGTGCTGTGCCGAGAACAAACCTGTGGCAATGCGGTGACGCCACTTCAGTTTAATTAACAGAGACAGTGCATGGCTTGGAGCTGTCAGTCTTGTCAGGCCCTATAAATGACATTTTAATGCATTTCAGCTCAGCTGTGTGTCTGCAAACATCATTCCAGCGGACACTCTCTATGTTACATGCCAAAGCAGTTTGAGCGTCATCTTAGAAAATCACTCCCCCTTGAAGAATCATTTACTATGGTAGATACATATCATCACAATTCTTGTGAGAGCAATATATGTGCCTGTGATGTCAAATGCAAAGAATAAAACAGACAAAAACAAACAAATTAAAACTGACAACTTAATAATGCTAGTCTATGACTGGCACTCAAGTGGCCAAAGGTCAAGGGTCACAACACCCATGTGACTCACCAGGGAGTAGTGCTATGGTCTGCTGTGGGTTAATGAAAGAGCAGGGAGCAGGGTTTGCGTAAAAGAGAAGTGCATAAAATACTGCACACAAGTGAAAACAAATGTGCAGACTATTTATTCATTTTCCAACCTGCGTATTCCCTTTCAGGGTCACAGGGGTCTGAATCTCAAGCGCACATTGTGCGAAAAGTGGGAGTACACTGTGGACAGGTCACCAGTCCATCGCAGGTGTGCAGACTAATCCAGCTCAAATATATTTTCTGGATGCCTTATAACATTTTTGCACATTTTCCTTGAGAGCAAACTGCCTGTGTCCACAGCTGCAGGAGTGTTGCATAGTGTCACATAGGAATGAAAAGAAACACTTTCATATTCCTATTTACAAAATGCACACATGACTTATGTCACGTAGCAGCAAACCAACTTTACAGAATACACTGGAGGAAAACGACCTCTAACTGAGACTAAAGGTAGACTCCAATCTTGAGGACGGGTACAAAATTTTAACATGTTCTTCACTCTGTGATTGCAGTCTCACCACGATAGTTTTTGCTGTTTGTCATGAAGATTAACAGACCTGTTTTGTGATGGATTTATTTATTAGATTTACACCCCGAAGTGCTGTAATGACTCTGCCAAACCAACATTACATGAAAGTACATGTAATGTACAAACCAACATTACACTATCCAGTAGCCCACCCAGGGACCCCAAGAAGGCTGGGTACTCTATACTGCTATTCGCACCGTAGAACGAAACAACAGTGAGAGACCTGCCCCCCACCCTAAGGAGGAGGGACGTGACCCTCTCGCTCCCCGGGTGAACTCCAACACATGGCGGTTGAGCTGGGGAGCTATGAGCAGGCCCACACCAGCCCCTTCCAAGAAGCTGGTACTAAAGCCCTGGCTGTGCATGGAGATGAGCCCGACTATCTCTAGCCGGTAAAGGTCAGGCTCCTTCCCCCCCAACGAAGTGACATTCCATGTCCCCAAAGCTAGTTTCTGTGTCTATGGATCGGGCCGCCGATGGCCCATCCTTCAAGCGCCGCCCAAATCACAATTCGACCCCTCATGGTCCCTCCTGCGACTGGTGGGTCCACGGGAGGGTTGATCCCACGTAGCCTTTTGGAAGAGACAAGGATTTCTCCCAGGATCTCTCGAGCACTCTAACTCCTCCACCAAGTAAAGATCGCAAACAAAGGTGCTGTGAAACTTTTAAAATTGCCTAAACAAATGAGTAATAAGAGACAGTTATCATGCAGGGAAAAGCTGGCTAAATAAAACAAAACCAGACTATTCCCCAAGCTGTAAGTCTTTTGCTGCTTGGGCATTTTATGATGGGGACTATTAGCCATAACTATCCGTCAAAACCCAGCTTTCCTGTGAATAAATACTTAATTAAGAACTGAAGGTAAATAAAGGCAGTGGAGTAGAGTGTAGCTTGTTTGGAACTAATGCTGCTGAGATCAGGATTACAGGAGCCTTTCCAGTTTCTAATCCATCACAATGAGGCAGATAATCACAATAAGTGCTCATAACACATGCTCCCTGCCATTGTTTGAACGTTTGAACAATGACAGTGACAAGTGAATAAGATAAGGCCACAAGGTGCTCTTTATCCACTGAACACAGAATCCTGAAGATGCAGACTCCGGTGAGCTTTTGAAGGAAGACTTCTATCATTGTCTGATTTTAAACATGGTATAATTGTGTTTTGCTGTTTGCTGTTAACTTGTGTTACCCATGTGATGTGGGCAAGTCGATATCTGTTTGGGGTTGGGCTCTCGAAACATCCAAATCAGAAAAAAAAACTCTCTTCCGCTCACAAGCGCCTCTGATGCCATCTATTTTGTCAGCTTCCGTTGAGTGACTGATTTCAGCTTTGTTGTTTATAAGTGGCCCTTTAGTTTGCTGTGAGTTATCTGTGAAATATTTCTGTCTTTCAGGAAGTATTTTTCACCATACACAGCAGCTAGCTTTCCATTCACACTCCCATGGTGAGGTTTTCGGGAGAGAGGAGGGCAAGGCATGGTATGCACTGAAGATCTGGGTTCTTATTTTCTTGTTTAGTATTCCAAGGAAGTAGTGGGGTTTGAGTTCAATGTTCACAGCCTCTCAGGAGTGGTTCCTGTAGGGATCTTTAGGTATTTGTTAAGTCAATTCATTTATTTTATCTTGTTGTAGGTGAAAATGAACCACTCTGTCTGTTCTCAAATATGTTCGGTGCATTCATCCCAGTGGATTCAATCAAACGTTTATGTCACGTCTTTTTCCCTCTAGATAACAGCTTGAAGGTCACATCAACAAGTATTGATGCTTTGAAGTCATCTTGTTTGGAATGGGAAGCTAGTTGAAGGAGGTGAAGAAAAGAGTGACATCGGGTCTCTTTAGGTTAAGAGAGAAGACGAGGGTTGAACAGGAAGTTGCACCTCCTCCCTTGAGGTGGGCCTGTCCTCGCCTCCCCAAAACTAGCTTGTGAAAATTATTGTCTGTCTCGTGTCCCAGGTAACTGTACAGATGTGTAGACCACAATGAAATTGAAAGAGTTTATTAAATAGTTTTCTGTTCACAGCAGTGCCAGACATGTTCGTATTACACAAGGTGTCTTCAGGATTCGTCGGACCTGTCAGGTGTGTATTCCTCTGGGAAGCTGCCTTGGGTGGAGCGGCGCTCAGGTGAGTAATCCACAGGCCGATGGTGTTCAGTGGCGAGGAATCCTCAGGTGCTCCGGTGGAGATCCACTGGTGAGTAGTCCACCAGAGGGGAGTGTTCCCAGGGTGTATCCAACACAGGGCAGGGGTGAGAGAATGCACCGGCCAGGATCCCACCAGTCTGCTTACTCTGGGACCAAAGGACACAACCAACAGCAAACACAGGGAAGAAATCCCAGGGATCTGAAGAGAGGTGGAACACAGGTAAGTAGACTAGGGAATACACAGCAACAACAACCATAGAGAACACCAAGCCAAACAGAGGGAGTCCAGGAAGGGATTGACAGGGAATGACTTTGACGACACACACTGGGAAATGGGGTTTTTATGTGGAACTGTGAAGAGATGATTGGTTGATGAGGTAAAGGGTTCACCCAATGTGCGCGGCAGACCCCCGTGACCCCAAAAAAGGGAATAAGCGGGTTGTAAAATGAATGAATTATAAATTAATTTATAATTATATAATATAATACAATTCATACAGTACAAGGTACATAATATGAAGCCAGCTGTAGAAAACAACATCATTAAATTTTATTAGGTGGAATGAGTTTAATCAGTTTAATGCGTCTGCTTTGCTCTGAATGTTTTTGCAGCATCCTGTGCTGCGTACAGCCTCGTCTTCATCGTTCATTCATATGATATGCTGCTATATTGATTCCATATACTGATTTTGATTCCAATACATTTTGGGGAAATGCTTGTGAAATTGTGGCAATCAGTTTAAACCCTGAATGTAAAAAAAGTGCTCTTAAATACTGAGTAAATAAAGACTGCGTTCTTTACACTAGAGACACTAGAAAGCACCAACAGGACATCACAAATCCAGTGTTGCTAACTCCTCAATAAGAAAAGTCACCATTGGCTGGCCCAAAAGTTGCTAGATGACGTCACCATATAATTTGCATAAATATCATGTGATGTGTGTGCCATACATTCCCTGCCCCTTGTGTTTTTATCAATGGTGTTTTATCAAGGTGTTTCATGTCATTATTAAACAAAAACACATATGGGGTTATAAAAAACATGTAAAGTTAAATAAAAACAAATAATAATTAAAACAATGAGAGCAGGATGTGTTTTTTTTATTTCCCTCAGTTTGGCATATAAATCGTTCTGGCAATATGCCTTTGAATCATCCACAATAAAAGGCTTTAACCATCTCTTGAACTCAGGGCAGACAAAGTGAGTGATTGTGGCTGAGCCTATGACTGTTTGAGTGATAAATTATTTACAGCTAAAAAAAACAAAACAAATTAATTTATTTTACTTTAATTCTGTGGTTTATTTTAGACAGCGAGGATTTAAACTGCTGTCCTCCTCCTGACATATGGGAGCTATGCTTAAGGGTGTTACACTTGCGCTTTTTCAATTCATATGATGTTTGGTCAAGGAGTTGCAAGCACTGTCTCCTCCTGCCTTCTGCAGAACTTTGGAATGGGGGGAGGGGCTGACGTGTCTAGTGAATTTGATTGTGACATCAGCACTTGTGCCGTGAGGGGAGATGTCGAATATGGCGGCAGTGCGCGTGGCAAAGACACTATAAAAAGACAGGCAGGCACAGCACAAAAGCGGTTCCTCCAACTGTAGCGCATCGTCAGCCAGAATGAAAACAGTCGCTGAAAGTTGCCAAGAACACCTGGAAAAGATTTGTCACTAGTCACTAGAATAAAAAAAAAAAAGTCGCTAGGCGTCTTAAAAGTTGCACAATCTAGCAGCAAAGTCGCTAAGTTTACAACACTGCACACATCTGACCAACAATTCATATTTCCATATCAAATTGATTTTCCGCAAGGAGAACGACCAATAAAATTTGGCTCTTTTGATGATGGGAGGAAAAAGAGCCGCTTGGTGGCGCTCATCCCACATTTTCATGGAGACATCGCACAGGAAATAGGAAAAAAATATTGTGCCACAAATCCTCACTTTTTTCCACATTTCTGTCAAACAGTTCCCTGTGATCAGCCACCAACAGAATAAACTGATGTTTTGTCAATGTGAATGCCATCTTCAGGCAGGGAGCACTACTGCATCAATATTTCCTCGGCTGAGTCGAAGAGCACCCTGCTGAGAAGGCATCCAAAGATTGACACAAATATCAACTCTTTCACTATTTAATATATGTTTTGATGTATGGTTAAAGAGGGCTTTGCGTTTCTAATCATGTGCCTGAAGCCAAAAGCTGCTGAACAAAATCTTACTGTGCCTTGCAGTGAAACTAAAGATTCTAAAGAAGCCTTTGTTGTTATGCTTGAAAACTACATTTTTAAAGTCAGTTTGGTTGAAAACTAAGAATAGCTTCACTTAGATAACTCTCATCGCTCCAGAGTGTCTGTGTAACCTTCACTAGCACTGTGCAACTTCTTGGTTTAAGTCAAATGCTTCACAAAGATTCATCTTCTACATTTAAGATTACTATGTTTTGGTCCGGTTTTTCGACAGCATTTATTTCAGACTTGTTTCTTGATGTAAACTTGTTATGACTCATAGTCGTTTTCTGTGTATTTTGTGTATTCTGTGTTTAGTTTTGTGTATGCAGTTTGTTTGTTTATCAGATCCCTTTGCTGTTACTGTTCCGTCATTATTGACATCGCATCCTCTTTCTGTCGATTTGTCCTTCTCCCATTGGCTCTGTGTTCCCGTTCACGGTCCTGCTTCCTCGTGCTATATAAGTTCTATATAAGCCCTGTCACATCACTTCTTTGTTAGCTTGTTGTCTGTGCTCAGCTTGATTTTGTTTTTGCCAAACATTTTACTGATATGACACTGTTGTAAATGTCTATGTGTATATTTAGGAATGTTTTTACACTTGAGGTTTTTGTATTGTTGTATGTTTGGGTGGCACATTGTGAATAAAATTCACTTGCTCGTAAACAAACCTATCTGTCTTATATTTGTTGCGTCAGATTACGTAAAGAAAGGATTTTTGAGGATTAATGTTTTTTTGAACTTTGCAGGGCTACATCTGACCATTCAGACCAGGCATGTATAAAGATTCCCTTCAAATGGAAAGCCAGAGAGTCTTGATTCAAGGAAAAACCTACCATCAACACGATGTGCTGTCCTTGACTCGATTTTGAAATAATTTAAAAACAAACAAACAAACCGAGACAAAATACTAACATCCTAGGAGTGGGAGTGAAATCATGCCCTCTGAAAGCTAAACAACTCTGGTCTTTTGAAGACATGAAATTTAGCTAGAAATGAAAATATAGATAGTGAGTGTAAAATTCCAGCTAGTTTTTGAACTGGCTTGAGTTTTTACAGTGCGTTTAAAAGAACATTTTACTCAAAGCACAGAGACAAGCTGAATATTACACTGAAACAGCAGAAGTGCTGACAATAACTGATTTTTAAGGACATTTTGTGAAGTGAGTGACAACCCCATGCCCTTCAAACTAATGAGACACTGACGATTACACTCCAGCCTGACACACTTTATGTATGCCGCTTATAAATAATTAACCGCTACAAGTAAGCAAGCCTGTCAAGAAAATGTCATGTCTCATTTGGATGTGAGGAGCAGCTCTGATTCCCAGGCAATATGTAGCTTAACATAATAAAGAGAGAGAGAGAGCACTATCACTTCCCCTCAGCCCCTCCTAGTGAGGTTATAACTGCGGCTCTAAGTTTAGCTCTTTTTAGTGTAGCCACAGTCTTTTTATCAGTCCACACCACTGTCGAAAGAGTGTCTGGGCTCGGTGTAGTGTGTGATGAATAATTTACGTCTGCTCTTTTCCTTGTCTGCTTTCAGAGAGAAGTGTGGGAGAAAACATCAACAAATAATGTGGTCTTCAACAAAAGCACTAGCTATGCTGACATGGGCTGTTTATGTTTCAATTAATGCGAGTGACACTAATCTGATTGATGAACACGTGCCCAAACACTGAATTTACAGCACTGCAGTGTCATTTCGTATGTTGCATCCTCAAATTGCTATACACGCACATATATTTGTAAAACCTATTGTAGTCCACCTGCAAAAAAAGTCACCTGTGAATGCTGCTTTATTGATGGTCCAGTTGGTGGTGATTATTCTCAGACTTCCACTGGAGGTTTGCAGTCCTCAGTATTTGTCAAATAGCATACAGTGGGCCAAACATAAAGTCGTCATGACATTCTTTTATTTGTAATAATAGGTTGTTTTGGTCTAATTGTATGGTAATTGTGATTATTTTTCTCAAAAACTCTCTATTTTTAATTAAAATCACTTTCAAACTCTTCATTTTGTAGCTCAGGCTTTTTCTGGAATTGGGCTGATATTTTTTATTCGAAGAACTTCATAACTACTCCCCTGTTACTCACCTATTGGTTACTGATTTGCATATTCATGACTTGTATGCAAAGTTACTGTCTGACTGTTAACGTAGAATTGAGTGATTCATTATGAGCAACTTCAAGACTGAGCGATCATCTTTGTTTTATCGCAATATTAATAGATGCTGCGATGGCGTTTGAAGGAAACGTTACACAACCTTTTTATTGGCTGATCCAAAGTTTCTGCACCATGCCGCGCTGCCTAGGTTCAGTTTGAGACAGAGCTAACTAAACCTTGACAGAGACTCACAGTTCCAGGGAGTTCCACTTCAAAAATCAATTAAAAAAGTCTTGTTTTAATTTCTGAGTAAAAACATTGAAGCAAAATGAAAAGACAAACTCAAAAATAATGAAGCTTGAGGGTGCCCCTCCAGTTCAAACCGTTGTCAAAAATATAACTGTGTTTTTACATGTTACACCAAATATACTTAGCAGGTAAGTGCCCTTGAATCTGTAATTACTCAAGGCATATCAAAAATTTCTAGTGGCTTTTTAGGGTCCGGGTTCGGCCCGACTGCTTTTTTTTTTCATTGAATGATCAGCCGGTTTCACTGTAGTAAACCAACCTTTATTTATTGAAGTGTGTTGTGAGCGCCGTGCTTCCCTCCGTTTGACTCTTGCACGTTTGTTCCAAATATCATGAGAGAAGGCGTGGCTTTGTGGGTAGAGCATCACCTCCGGGGGAGGGGGCTTGAGCCTGTCCATCCATGATGTAACAATTTGACTCGTGTGAACGCCTCATTGGCGTTTTGTACTGAAATGTCCATGGTATGATTTTTTTTTTTCAATCTACTCTTCACTATAAAAGCCACTAAAAGGCTCAACATGCCATGGCCCCTGTAACGCCACGCCAGCAGAGGGCTCCCTCTCCAGAGTTCTAACCCTTGCTGCATCTCTTCCTGTTGGGAGGGTATTTAAGTCAAGCCCTCCCCTACCTACAGTGCGAAGTATTGCCAACCTGTGTTGCATGCCAAGTGGTTTCTGTCTGACTTACCTTCCTGTTTATTGTGACCTGTTTTGCCTGGACTTATGGATTACCCCTTTGGATTCTGATATTGATTTGTTTGCCTGTTGGATTCTGACCCTTGCCTGCCTCTCGACCTTCCTAAACAGTGTTCGTGTGAGTGTTTGCTGGCACATGTGCTGCCGCACGGCGCCGCCATTTTGAATACTGCTCCTTTTCTCACTGTGTGCTTCAATAAACTTCGGCACATGGATTCCCCAATGCCTCTTGCCTCAGCGTCATTACAGCCTCTTATCCGCAAAACTTTGCTAAGTATTCCTCTTTTTTTTACTGTTTTTACTATTGTGAGTGTAGTATTTTGTTTTCGCTCTGATGAGCAGGAAGAGATCTTCCACTGGGATCTTTCCAGCACCTGAATTTCTTTCCTTTTTACCATGTTCCTCTTGTGGATGTCCCTGGATAGATATGTTGCTTTCTGCTTGAAATAATTCAGTGAAAAAGTGAAGAAACAACGGTAATATAACTTAGAAAAACTCATTAGCATTTATTTAGAACCAAACTCAAATATTACAATTGATGTGAGATCTTTTACTTATTGAATTAATGTCCTTTAAAATTTCACCTATTATAGGGTTAGGTCAATAGAGTCAGGGATCCACTGTCCCCAGGAGAGACGCAGCCAGCAATCAAGGACAAAGCATTGAAGGGTTGGCCACAAGAGTGATGATACCATGCAGTGTCTCGTTCCCTCTAAGGGACGATATTCTTCTGTATATATTTGTAATTACTCTGTGATCCTGTATTCCCTTCTCCTTCCTGCAGTGCCTTCTAAAGCAGTGTTCTTTTTTTTTAAGAAAAAAAATCTGTTCTGAACGTGTGGGCCGTGAGGGCCGCGGGACCTGAATGGCGCTTCCTAGCACTTGGTAGCAGTGAGGCGTCAGTCAGGCGTTGTGGTATGCGCCAATAGAGCCTCAACCAAATTAGCATGTGACTCTTTGCCTTATTTCATTTTAGTTTTTTTTTTACCTTTTAAACCACACTCAAATCCATCAGAGGACATTGAAAACAAATAATAAATGATATTAATAATAAAATTAATTTGGAAGATTGGGTGTACTCCTTGCAGGCGTCAATGATTCCTCACGCACCACGGCTGCAGTTTCCTGGGCAAACGCTGGGAGATCCAATTGATGGTAAGACGTGCCAATGTTCTCTCTGTTAATAACGTTAACTTTAAACGGTCTATCTCAGTCAAAACTTAGGTTAAGGGGATATTGTTGTTTTGGTTCAGTTGAGTTGAGCCGGCTTCTCCATTTCGTTCTTGCTGTACTCGCTCCAATAGAGAGTTTAATAAAAGAGCCGTTGGACAGCCATTGTTTCTTGGACTCCATCTTATCTTGGAGTCTTACTGAGACCAAAGCTCGCAGCAGACTCAGAGCATCTCTGGGGGCTTCCCTAAGAGTGAGCCCTTTCCACCCAGACTGGATTTGATCGTGTCTAAGAGACAGGCCCAAGTCTCTCATTAAGAGAATAACATGAAATGTGATTTGTAGCATGTTAAAAAACAGACTGTTGTTAATTTGTCACAGATTTGGAGAGAGACATATGGTACAAAAGTTAACACTACTAGTTTGTCAAGTTCATCAGCAGGTTGCACTCTATTTGTCTAAGTGTCATTTACAGTTTATTTAATTTTAAACTTATTTTAAGTGTGCTTGCTTTATTACCACACAATTTTATTTATCAAAATGCCTTATAAATATTTTTTTCTAATTTGTGCTAAGCATGACAACTTTGGTTTAACTGTTCAGTGTGAAAATATATATTTTTTTCTTTTACTTTAATTTAAAGAATACTTTAAAGATTTTACTTTAATAAACCATAAAATGATGAATTAATTATTAAACACAAATCGAACAGGCCCATCGGGCCCCAGTGTCAAAAAGGTTAAGAAACTCTGATTTAAAGCTTTCCTTTTAAAACTCCTTTTTATTCTATTGCATTTTACGGAATGATAAAACAAATATTTATATTGGTCTAGATATTTATGGTGGCATCTGGATTCCAGGTCTGGCTGTGTTCACGATCCCCAGGCTCCGAGCTATATATATAAATACTGAATATTTGTATATACATTTTATATATATATATATATATATATATATATATATATATACTATATATATATATATATATATATATATATATATATATATATATATATATATATATATATATATATATATATTACACTGTTCAAGGAGGCACAGGAAAATTTTTACAAAAATATGGCACCAGAAAAAATAAATAAAATGAGTCACTCAGCGCTCTGTCAGGGATGGTGGCGAGCAGGTAATGGGAGGGTGGCTCCTGGGTAGTGTGCTGGGAGTACTCCAGGATGCCCTCACCCTGCTTAGTCCAGTGGCGCATGGATTTCCAAACCAGAGGTGTGGAATCTCGCTCTGCTGGTGTGTGTTCTTTTTGCAAAACTTTTGACTCTGCAAAATTTTCCATACATTGCAGAAATCCCCACCAATATATGGACACTATTTTTCCATCTCTCCCTCTCTCTCTCTAGAGAGAGAGTCTAGAGTCTTTTTCAATCTGACAAATTGTTTATATTCCTCCTTGATCGGATTACACAATGATTAAGCCCTTACAATCTGATAGAATTACAAAGCAGACCAAGCCAGTTCATTCTCATTAATTTGCTTACATGTAATGTTTTCCCCGTTTGGTAATTACATTAGAATGATCCGCAAACATAGCTACGGATCATGTTGCAGCCTAGCATGAATCAATAATTCATGGATGTATACTCTTCCATCACTAATTTGAAACATCGTTGTGCATTATGAGTCTGGTAAATTATAATCAATAACACAATTACATGAGAAAAATATTTAGATGAATAAAAATGTGCCCGTTATCTTCAATAATCAATACTGGGAGGCCTTGAGCAAGACCCCAATAGGCTTAACTGCTTACATGTTCATTTACCACATGTTGTAGTGTCTGTTTCCATAAAGAAGAGTAAAATATCATCAGACTTTGTATAAAATATTAATTTCTACTCACTAAATGCAAACAAAATACTTCTCTCTTGCTAATTCTGGTATTTTTCTCTGTATTAAAAAAGAGAAATTAAAGAAACAAACATGGAGAAACATGGAAAAACGGAGAGATTAACGCACATATAGACATCACTGACCCCAGGTTCTCTTTATCTCAACATGCATATTTTGCATCCGCAGCTCCACCACCCATTAATAATGATGCAGAAAGCAAACTAGTTCTACGGGGCCATTAATAAAATATAGCAGGGATCTGTTTATGCTAGCAGTGGGAATATGGCATAGTGTATATCTGCAGAAGCAATCGCAGGTCTGTGCAGCAGTAAATTATCAGGCCTGAGGACATCTGTACACCAGGAGCCCAGGAGAGGTACGCTGTGTCAACAGCCTTGCGCAGCAATGTCACCACACATCACACCTCAGCCATTCCCTCTGATCACCATCTAAAAGGGAATCTGTGGAGAATTCTGATGCTAAAGATGTAAACATTAGAAAATCCGCCATCTTTTTAAACAGAACAAAATAGCTAAAGACTTCGTGTCAAATGCCCTTGTCACAATTATGTTAATTAATTTGGCCAAAATAAAAATCAGGTCATTCAAAGTTGTACAGTGAGATGGATGTCCCATAATGCCTTGAGTTTTGAACCTATTTCTCCCCATCAGTGTAAAGCTCAGCCATTAGAGATGAAAGGAGGTCAGGGGTTAATTATGGATTGCTTCTTCTGCCAACACCAGCCCTGCCACCAGTTCTTGATTCCTCTGCTCTCAGATATCTGCACTATTAACTTCATCCACGAAACGACATTTCCAATCATCGTTGAACCGAAGAGACCACAGAGGCAGGGATATCCAGTAAGTAAATAGTATCTCAAACACTATTTGCACTGTTTCGTTTTATCCAGGGAATTCGAAACTCCCCTGATATTTCCTGTGTTGTGTTCACACAGGATGCTTGAGTCATTATGTTAAACCAGTTTTTTTTATAACGGTGCGACTTGCCTTTGTTTGCTTTTGGAGGCTTTTTTACCCCTTGTCTTTATCATTTAGCTGCACTTTTGTCATAGAATGCTTGGGGTGTGGCTCTGAATGCAGGCCAAGGTAGTACTTTGCTGTGATTGGAAAGAAAAGCATGATACAATACTCTGATCTCTGATTGGTTAGTCGTTTTTTGCTGGAAAGACTTCTTTTTAACTGTGTGACACAAAAAATGTCAAAATCAGGGCAATACTAAAATGGAAAAACAACATAATTTTCATATAGTACAGGATATGAAACTGCTCAGTGTACTTTTTCAAAACATCTAGCAGTCGTTTGCTATTTTTCAATATTTTTCATCAGGCTGTTTGAGATCACACATTTTGTAATTAGGTCCACCTAAAAAAAGGTTTGGCTCAAAAGAATAAATAAGTCATGCACATATAAACCATTTTAACACAACTTCCATTTTTCAAGAAATATGGTTATAACTAGACAACCAAATCCAGGCCAAATCTCACAGGTGCCGCTTCGAGCGGGACTGACATTTCTCAGGAACTCAACGTTGAGGAATTTAAGGAAACATTTGTGTCAGAGTTGCTGTATTGATTTGGAATTCAGGCCCATACCCAGTCCTACCCTGGTGCTCATTTCTCTCTTCCTCCATCTTTCTCTCTCTCCGCCACAGTCACTTTCCTTGCTACACTGTGCTATTAAAGTAAATGCTCCTCAGACTTTTCATGTCCTCCCAAGTGACTTTTATGAGCGTTTCAGCAGTCTGTATCCATGGTTTAACCCTTAGAAGTCCCTGCACGCAGCATCTGTTTTGAGTTAAGTAGGAATGACACAATCCAGCTTTTGTTTCATTTTGATGTCAAAAATAATGTGCAGGTTCAAAAAGATAAGTTGATATGTTGTGTTTTAAATGAACATTACAAGAGTAAGGTAATTCATTTTTAAATGAGATAAAATGTGTGATTCCTTAAAATTTTGTTTTACAGACCCCAATCTAGTGGTGAGAAGAAGGGATAACCTAGATAGAAGGGACGTATAAGACCTGTTATAAAGGCTTGTTTTTCTCAAAAATTCCTGCACAAAAACACAAAGGAACAAAAAGTGTTTGGAACAGTGGATAAAGTTTAAGAGAGAATGTGACACAGTGTTTGTATTGTTTTGACCTTTTCTTTGCATTTTTTGTGGTTGGGGGTGGGGGTGTTGAATTTTTACTTTGTCTCCACACATTAAATTTTTTGTAGTAAAAAAAAAATACTACTCGGAATTGTTCTTTTTGTTGAATTATTGTGTAATATAATGAAAAAAAATATTTGTAAAAAATAGAAGCTGGGGTTGTTATAAAAAAGTATGAAAATAAAAATGCCTCAAATAACTGTTTTAAAGACAATTCATTAGAGCACATTGTAAAGGCTTCTGACTTTTAAGGGTTGAGTGACTTGTTTTACCAAACTTACCAATTAAAAGAGTAGTGTTTAGCATAATGCACGGTGATGAAAGCACAGTTATACTACAAGAAACTATAAAAAGAAAGAGACAGTTAGATCGCTTACACAATCTCACAGGAATTCAGGGATCAGCATTAAAATGGTTTCAATCATATCTGTCCGATCGTTACCAGTTTGTAGATTTAAATGGAGAACAATCTACATGAACGCAAGTAAAACATGGGGTTCCACAAGGCTCTGTCCTAGGACCCCTACTTTTCACATTATACATGCTTCCCATAGGTAATATTATTAGAAAGCATGGAATTAGCTTCCACTGCTACGCCGATGATACCCAGATGTACATCTCCTCAAAACCGGGAGAAGCATCACACTTGGCGAGGTTAACCGAGTGTGTTAAAGACTTAAAAGTTTGGATGACTCATAACTTTCTTCTATTAAATCCCGATAAAACAGAGATCTTGCTCATCGATAACAAGAACAGCACACAGAACACCCAGCATTTAAATTTTAGTTTAGAGGGATGTACTGTAACCGCTAGTTCCACAGTAAGAGGCCTGGGAGTTATCTTAGACAGCGACTTATCTTTTAAAAATCACATCAGTCATACCATAAAAACAGCCTTCTTTCAACTCAGAAATATTTCAAAACTTAGAAACATGTTATCGTTATCTGATGCAGAGAAGCTCGTCCATGCATTTATGACCTCGAGACTAGATTATTGTAATGCATTACTAGGCGGTTGTTCAGTATCATTAATAAATAAGTTACAGTTAGTGCAGAATGCAGCAGCTAGAGTTCTAACTAGAACAAAGAAATATGACCATATAACCCCAGTTTTATCATCTTTACACTGGCTTCCCGTCAAATTTCGCATTGATTACAAAATAATGCTATTGACGTATAAAGCCCTTAATGGATTAGCGCCCAGTTATCTATCAAACCTCCTAACACGGTACAACCCCACACGCACTTTAAGATCCCAAAACTCTGGACTTCTAGTAGTTCCTAGAATAGCAAAGAGCACTAAAGGCGGTAGAGCGTTCTCACATTTAGCCCCTAAACTCTGGAATAGCCTCCCTGACAGCGTCCATGGCTCAGACTCACTCGTCCAGTTTAAGTGTAGATTAAAGACGTATCTTTTTTAGCAAGTCCTATACTTAACACCTCGAATAACTTCAAATTTACATTAAATTGTATTAAAATTATGAACAGCAGCCTCTTTTGAGTCCGGTTCCTCTCAAGGTTTCTTCCAAAGAGTTTTTCCTTGCCACAGTCGCCCCAGGCTTGCTCATCAGGGACATATACACCACTTATTAATTAATTTTTTTCTCTTAAAGTAAACTTGTTGGTTTCACAATGTCCGTTGTGAAAAGCGCTATAGAAATAAGCTAACTTGAACTTGAACTTGAGTTGGACAAAATTAAAAATGATTGTAAAAAAATAACTCAAAGACTTTTGACCTCACTAATGGTATTGCATAATGGCAACATATATTTGTACCACTTCAACATATATTTGTAACACATATTATTGTACCACTTTCTAACCCTTCGATGTACAAATGGCCTTTTGTTACAAATCAAATATTTCACATTTTGACTCAAAAGTCTTGAGCAGCTGCTAAATGTTTTAGTACATACTTAAGTTGCTTGGCCTTCCATGTCAGAGGTATGGCTGCCACTGTTTTATAAAGACCACTTCTGCCTGTACATGGTTTCTGCCCAGCTGGACATTTTCGGAATAAGTTTGATGCACCTGCTGCAGATATTTCTTTGACAGATGATGGATCTACAATCTTCAGCATTGCTTGTTTCTTCATGATTCTTCAAAAGATCTTGAACAGAACACTTTGGAACCCTTTGAAATCATCGTCTGGGAGAGACCTGGTTGATGCGCCATAATTACATTGTGTCTTGTTGCTGTGCTCAATCTTGTCCTCAGTTTTAAGCCTCCTACACAGCTGTTTCTGTTTCAGTTCATGACTGGGTATTAATCATGTGACGATCATTAGCAGCTGTTTGGTTGGCTCATACACCCGACCTCCATTTATAATTCTGAAAGCATTATTTGTTTAAAGGATTTTTGACACTTACCTAAACATTTTATTTGGAATACACTTTTAGTCAGCGCTTACAAAACATCAAACCAATCTTTTGTATCCAGAACAGGGATCCAAATGTATTTTTAACAAAATGCATGAATGGCATAACATAATGCAAAGCTGCTGAAAGTATTACATTTACTGGAGATTTGATGAAACAAACCTGCCCTGAATCCTGATCTGAATGGTTTCTTAAACTGTTTCTCCACAGCTTGTTAACAAAGGTTTAAAAGTTGTGAAAAGGATTCGCACTTAAATCAATTATTTCCAAATGAATGCATAATAAAGTGTGCACAGAGTTTTAGGGCGGAACAGTGCATTATGGAACACACCTAAGCAGTTCAGACACTCTGCTACGATGAGATATCAAACCACAACCAAGCTTAAACCAGAGCTGAAGAAAGTATGACCTTTGCATCACCTTATGCATTATGGACTGAATTTTTGCCGTGAAGAGTCCCTCTGTGCACAACAAATCGAGTTAGTACAGGTAAGGCTGCAGTGTGCCATTATTCTGATAACAAATACAATAGTCTGTTAAATAAACATAAGAACCCAAAATAGTCGTCTTCTGAAGGTAAGCTCATTTTTCAGAGACGAGTGTTTACCCTGGTGTGAGTTTTTTTTTCTTTTGTGGGATGAAAGCTGTTTTTTTGTGAATCACCAACAAAATAAACGAACAACAGCAAACTCTTAACCCTTAGATAGATTTTTGGAGTGTTTTTAATACTTTACAATTTGCTCTAAAACATGACATTTAAAACGGTTCTTTGTGGCAATGCTTTTTTGAAGTGAATGAGACAAAAAAATCCCTCCAAAAAGCAAAGACAAGGTCAACACAATGTGAAAATTAAAACCAGACGAACCTCTCTTAAACCTGTTCCAAGTACTTTATGTGCCGTTATGCATCCATTGTTTATGCAAGATCACAAGCCGTATCACAGGTCTTGTACTTCCAATGGTTATTGCTTCTTTTCACTATTAGATGGCACTGATTTGGGGTCTGTAAAATGAAACTGAAAGACAATTTTCTCACAGTTTCATTTTAACTATTTTGCAAGTTATCATGACTTCTTTTAAAACAAACCTAGGTCACATCATTCTTGCATAATTCAAAATAGGCGCTGTGATTGGCAAACGCACCAGTAGGTGCAGAGACGCACTAAGGGTTAAATCAAAGTAGCCCGGCTTCTAAATGTAAGGAGATACTGACTGTTGTTTTTTGACACTTGCTGTAATCACTGCATTGTTTTGAGAAGTGACAGGAGCGCTCAGAAACAGTGACAGCTTTTCACACTGGGAAACATCTCCTTCAATGACCTACAAATCGAAATATGAAAAAAATATTACTTTAGAGTTGTTGTCATAAGCAGTAGTTCCTCTCCCTGCCTTTAGAGGCCACCACACTTGTTGCTGCCTTAGTTCTTCTTCATGGTTTTTTGTTAGTGTAATGTTTTTCACCTGTGCTCAATCACAACTGGCTATTTAAGTGCTGCTTTGTTTTCCTGTCTTTCACTCGGTTTTTGTTTGGACACAGTTGTGCTGTAAACCCTAATCTTCCTCGCTCTTCCTCAAGTAAGGGAATTTCTTTTTTTGTTACATTTTTGCTGTTGCTCAGCTGTTTTGCTTTTTCCCCTCGTGGAGTTTGATTCCCTGTATTATTTCATTAAAGAAAGACTTTATTTTTTTTGGAGCTCTTCTTGGAGTGTCTCATTTGGGTTCTATTCCAACACAACTGCCTCTTTGGCTCAGTGGTTCACACTTCAGTCTCCACACCAGAGACCCGGGTTCGAAACCCGGTCGTGACAGAAAAACCGAGTCACAACATGAACCCAGAGACACTCAGCTCCAGTGACCTGTTAGCTGTTATTGCACGGCATGAAGCTTCCTATCAGCGTCATGAAGAGATTTTGCGTCGCCAAGAAGAGCTCATGACAAAACACTCGGAGCTGCTGGCAGATGTAATGACTTCCATCCGTCATCTCTTTGAGCAACGCTCGGGCCCTTCAACCACACCCACAAGTAACAATAGTCAGCCTCCTAAGCCATTCTCCGGTGATCCTAGTTCCTGCCAAGGATTCCTCACACAATGTTCACTTACCTTTGAACTCCAGCCCTCTAGCTTTCCCACTGACCGCTCAAAGATTGCCTATATTATCACCCTACTGTCTGACAAGGCACTCTCCTGGGCCTCTTCAGTTTGGCAGTCTCAAACCAGTTGTTGTGAGTCCTATACAGCATTTGTGGAGGAGTTCAAGAGGGTGTTCAACCATCCAGTCAAAGGTCAGGAGGCCTCCAAACGCCTACTTACCCTTCGCCAGAGTTTCCGTAGTACTGCAGATTTCGCAATCGAGTTTCGGACCATCGCTGCAGGAAGTGGATGGAACGATGAGGCCTTGAAAGTCTGCTTTCTGGGAGGATTGTCCGAAGCTCTTCAAGATGAGTTAGCCACTCGAGAGCCAGCTAAGGATCTTGAGTCCCTTATTGAAATGGCCATTCGCTTAGACAATCGCTTGAGAGAAAGGAAAGTGGCACGTCGACGGACATCGCAGTTTCAAGTTTCTACGAATAACCCTGTTTCTCCTGGTTATGTCCCATTGTCCAAAGTACCTCAAATCCTTGAACAGACCCATGATGTTCCAGAGGAGATGCAGTTGGGCCACACCAGGCTCTCTCCCACTGAGAGGGAACGACGTATGCGGGAACGGTGCTGCCTCTATTGTGGAGTTTCTGGCCACTTCCGGTCCACTTGTCCTGAGCTTTCGGGAAACGATTGCCCCCGCCCAGTTACAGGAGGGCTGTGATGGGGAAAATTTGTACTCCTTTGCCAAATACTGTCCTGGTAGTTCCCGCCACCTTGTCATGGGAGGGCCACCAGTATCCAGTCCAGGCTATGATTGATTCTGGTGCAGCAGGTGACTTTCTAGACCTATCCTTAGCTAAGAGACTTAAGATCCCTACTCGGTCTCTCTCTCACCCTCAGGCAGTCATGGCATTGGATGGAAGGCCTCTGCAGCCAGGTAAAGTGACGGAAATCACGCAATCTCTGCATCTTACAATCCAACAACACCAGCAGGAGGAGACATTTTTTCTGATTGATTCTCCAGAATATCCTGTCATTCTTGGCCATCCCTGGTTGCGCAGACATAATCCTAGAATTGACTGGGCCTCTAGTACCATCCTTGGTTGGAGTCCCACTTGTCACTCCACCTGTCTTTCCTCGAGCATCATAGCTTCTCTTCCTGAGTCTCAAGAGTCCATTGATCTGTCCCAAGTCCCTAGTGTTTATCACCAGTTTAAAGCTGTATTTAGCAAGGTCAGAGCTACCACTTTACCTCCTCATCGCCCATATGATTGTGCCATAGACCTTCTCCCGGGTACCTGTCCCCCTAGGGGCCGAATTTTTTCCTTGTCTCCCCCTGAGCGTGTGGCTATGGACACATACATTAAGGAGTCTCTAGCAGCTGGTATTATTCGACCTTCGACATCCCCAGCAGGAGCTGGGTTTTTCTTTGTGGGAAAGAACGATGGGGGCCTAAGGCCATGCATTGATTATCGGGGACTCAATAAGATCACTGTCCGTAATCGGTACCCCCTGCCTCTGATGGCCACGGCTTTTGAGTTGCTACAAGGTGCTTCCATTTTTTCAAAACTTGATTTATGCAACGCCTACCATCTTGTGCGTATTCGTCAAGGGGATGAATGGAAGACTGCCTTTAACACCCCCTCAGGCCATTATGAGTACTTGGTCATGCCATTCGGTCTCACCAACTCACCTGCAGTGTTCCAGGCACTTATAAATGATGTCCTCCGTGACATGTTGAACATATTTGTCTTCGTTTATTTAGACGATATTCTGATATTTTCTCAGTCATTGGAGGAGCACAAGGGGCATGTGAGCAGAGTTCTTCAAAGGCTTTTGGAAAACAATCTCTTTGTGAAACCTGAGAAATGTGAATTCCATATTACCCAAACCCACTTTCTTGGATTTATTATCTCCCCTGGTCACGTAGAGATGGACCATAAGAAGGTTGAAGCAGTCCTAAATTGGCCCATTCCCACCTCAGTTAAGGAGGTTCAACGCTTTATCGGCTTTGCTAACTTCTATCGGAAGTTTATTAAGAATTTTAGTTCTGTGGTGGCCCCTTTAACAAGACTGACTAAGGGAAGAGGCACCAAGATTAAATGGGGTTCAGAGGCAACAGAGGCTTTCCTGGATCTCAAACATCGTTTTACCTCTGCCCCTATTCTCTCTATTCCGGATCCAGAGAAACCCTTTGTGGTGGAAGTGGATGCCTCAGATTTAGGCGTGGGAGCCATCTTGTCCCAGAGGTGTGAGGATGGGAAGTTGCACCCGTGTGCTTTTATGTCACGTCGCCTGTCTGATGCAGAACGCAATTATCACGTGGGGGATAGAGAGTTACTCGCTATCAAACTTGCCTTGGAGGAATGGCGCCATTGGCTTGAGGGGGCTCACCATCCATTTCAGGTCCTTACGGACCATAAGAACCTGGAATATCTTCAGCAGGCTAAACATCTGAATCCCCGGCAGGCTCGTTGGTCTCTGTTTTTTAATCGCTTCCAGTTTATCCTGTCTTACAGACCTGGCACCAAGAATGCCAAGCCAGATGCCTTGTCCCGAGCCTACTCTCCTGAGACACAGAGAAAACCCTTTACCTCGGTCATCCCTCAGTCACGGATCATTGCACCCCTTCAATGGGAACTGGCAGGACTGGTACGAGCGGCTCAAGCCCAAGAACCTGATCCAGGTGGAGGACCTGAGGGTAGTCTGTACGTTCCTCAATCTGTTCGGGCAAAGGTCTTGCAGTGGGGTCATGAATCTTCGCTGACTTGCCATCCAGGTTATGCTAGGACCCTTGAGTTTCTCCAGCGACGTTTTTGGTGGCCATCCATTCAGGAGGATGTCAAGGGTTATGTGAGGGCTTGCTCAGTGTGTAGTCAAGGAAAGTCCACACACCAGCGGCCACAGGGACTGCTTCATTCTTTGGCCATACCCCACAGACCCTGGTCACATGTGTCATTGGACTTTATAACAGGACTTCCACCTTCCCAGGGCAATACAGTGATCTTGGTTGTAGTTGACAGATTCTCGAAAGCGGCCAGATTCATCCCTCTGCCCAAACTACCTTCAGCTAAGGAGACAGCCGAACTTCTCATGAATCATATCTTTAGGGTATTTGGCATTCCCCAGGATATAGTTTCAGATCGAGGGCCACAATTCTCATCTCAGTTCTGGGGGGCCTTCTGCAAACTTATTGGAGCCTCAGCCAGTCTATCGTCTGGGTTCCACCCAGAGTCAAATGGTCAGACAGAAAGAATCAATCAGGATCTTGAAACCACCCTGCGTTGCATGACCGCCAATAACCCCACAACTTGGTCCACCTATATCATTTGGGCAGAATATGCGCACAATACCCTCAAATCTTCTGCAACTGGATTATCCCCATTCGAGTGCCAGTTTGGGTTCACCCCTCCATTGTTCCCAGAAGAAGAGGTGAAGGTGAGGGTTCCATCCGCCCAAAAGTTTATCAGACGTTGCCGACTAACCTGGAGGAAGGCTCGGAACAACCTCCTTCTAACCTCCAAAAGATACCAGCATCAGGCAAATCGTCAGCGTCGAGTGGCTCCTACCTTCCGAGTCGGTCAGATGGTCTGGTTGGCCACTAAGAACCTTCCCCCTCCGAGTGGAATCCAAGAAGCTGTCCCAGAGGTTCATTGGGCCCTTTCGTATCGCAAGGAAAGTTAACCCTGTATCTTACCGTTTAGTTCTCCCTAGATCTTTAAGAATTAATCCTACCTTTCATGTTTCATTATTAAAACCTGTCTTGTCTTCTCCTTTAGCCCCCCCTCCAAGACCCCCTCCTCCTCCCAGGATCATTGAGGGCCGGCCAGCCTACACTGTCCGCCGGATACTGGACTCACGGAGGGTTCAGAGGTCCGTTCAGTATCTGGTGGATTGGGAGGGCTATGGGCCTGAGGAACGCTCCTGGATTCCAGCCAGGGACATCCTGGACCCAAGTTTAATCCGGGAGTTTCGCACTCGGAAAGCAGGTTCTGGAAGGAACGTCAGGAGCCGTTCCTAGAGGAGGGGGTCCTGTCATAAGCAGTAGTTCCTCTCCCTGCCTTTAGAGGCCACCACACTTGTTGCTGCCTTAGTTCTTCTTCATGGTTTTTTGTTAGTGTAATGTTTTTCACCTGTGCTCAATCACAACTGGCTATTTAAGTGCTGCTTTGTTTCCCTGTCTTTCACTCGGTTTTTGTTTGGACACAGTTGTGCTGTAAACCCTAATCTTCCTCGCTCTTCCTCAAGTAAGGGAATTTCTTTTTGTTACATTTTTGCTGTTGCTCAGCTGTTTTGCTTTTTCCCCTCGTGGAGTTTGATTCCCTGTATTATCTCATTAAAGAAAGATTTTATTTTTTGGAGCTCTGCTTGGAGTGTCTCATTTGGGTTCTATTCCAACACAACTGCCTCTTTGGCTCAGTGGTTCACACTTCAGTCTCCACACCAGAGACCCGGGTTCGAAACCCGGTCGTGACAACCCCTGACTTTATTTTATCTTCAGCAGTTTCTTTATTTAGTTAAAATGTTGAAACAATCTGAAGGAGGAGATTGAAGATGTTGATTTAAATCGATCTCACCTCAGTTTCTCCAGTTCACAGCGAGGATCCTTCAGAACATCAGAGAGCAGCTTCACTCCTGAATCTCTGAGATCATTATTTTCAGACAGATCCAGTTCTCTCAGGTGTGAGGGGTTCGATCTCAGAGCTGAAGCCAGAGCTGCACAACCTTCATCTGAGACATGACACCAACTCAACCTGTAGAGAAGAAGCAGCTCTTCAGTCTCTCAGTTCAGGATCAGAGATTCAATCCAGGGTCAGATTAAAATGTTTCTTACAGCAGCAGAATATTCTTGTTGTTTGGTATAAGTTTAGTAAATGATGAATAATAATAATATGTATTTAGGTCGTGATTCAGTAATAATTGATATCATATTTATTAAATATTTAGTTAGATGTTAATGTAGGCATTAGATCATGATGTATTTGATGTGTTTTTATACCGTTATATAATTATTGTTGGTATTTAACAAGGTTCTAATCCGTCTGGAATAAAGTTTACTGGTGTAAGGAACAAAGGGTCACACTTGCTCCCCCTGGAGTTCATCTGCGGTAGCTCTCAGATAACAAGGCAGATTTTCCGACACAAACAATAAAAACTAAATGTAACTATCACAAGTTTAAAGCTAAATATTCTGGTTAAAACATTAGATTTAATTCAGTTCATTTTTTAATCCAGTGTAGAGTAAATAATCAGACACTGATCCATCATGGACGCTGTATCCTGAATGACTCCTCCCACCACGCCCACACTCTGTTTTCTCTCCTGCCCTCTAGCAGGCGCTTCAGGAGCCTCCGGACTAGAACCAGCTTCTTTCCCAGAGCTGTCTCCTTATTGAACTCTGCTCCTCACTGCTTCCACCTCCCTCACATCTTCACTTCCCCTTATCCTCTTAATTAATCTCAACTATTTCTCTCACACTCGCACTATTAGTTTGTAAATATGTATCATTTGTAAGTTTCTGTTTTATAGCAAATATCACCTGTATATAGTTTATAGAACATACTCACTGTTTAATTTCTGCTTTTAGTAAATAGTCATCAGTTTATATCTTCACATCTTATTATATCTGTACATTTACCACAGAAATGTTCTATCTATACTTCATTTATTTACTAATATCCTGCACTTTACTGATTATTGCATTTCTGGTCAGAACTAAACTGTGTTTCTGTGCTTTGTACTTGTACATGTGTAATGATGATAAAGTTGAATCTAAATCTGAGAAGTTCTTGAGTTAATTTCAAACAGAATAAAAATATAAAATGTTTAAATCCACCGAAGCTCACAAGAGTTTCTCCAGTTCACAGCGAGGATCCTTCAGAACATCAGAGAGCAGCTTCACTCCTGAATCTCTGAGAACATTATGAGACAGATCCAGTTCTCTCAGGTGTGAGGGGTTCGATCTCAGAGCTGAAGCCAGAGCTGAACAACCTTCAGCTGAGACACGACAAGATCTCAACCTGTAGAGAAGAAGCAGCTCTTCAGTCTCTCAGTTCAGGATCTACAGCTGGGAATGTCCAAAGCATCAAATATTTGAAAAGGTAGAAGATCAAACATTGAGTGGAGAGAATTAAAAAAGAGAGAATTATTTAAAGACTCTGCAGCTCTTTCTGTTCGGATCAGGTTTCATCAGATTGTTTTCAGAGCGACTTACTGAATTGATCTGGATTCTTTAACCACCGGCAGCAGCTTCTGAAGAACTTCATCTCCTGAAGATCCAGCTCCAATAAACTTCTTCAGATCAAACATCTCCATCTTCTTCTCTGATGTGAGCAGAACATAAACCAGAGCTGACCACTGTGAAGAGGAGAGTTTGATTTTCTGTATTTCTCCAGATCTCAGATAATCCTGGATCTCCTTCATCAGGGAATCATCTCCCAGTTCATTCAAACAGTGGAAGAGATTGATGGATCTCTCTGGAGAGTCAATCCTCCTGATCTTCTGCTGGATGAACTCAACTGTTTCCTGTTTGTTAAAGGAGCAGCTTCCTGTCTGTGTCAGTAGAGCTCTTAAGAGAGTCTGGGTGGACTCCAATGAGAGACCCAGAAGAAACCGCAGGAAAAGATCCAGATGTCCATTCTTACTCTCCAGAGCTTCTTCCACAGCTCTCTGATGCAGCTCTGATAATGAATCAGGATTCGTCTCATTCTTCTTCCTGAAATACCCAGAAAACGCTCTTTGTTTTGATTTCTTAAACACAATAGTTCTGTCTCTGGTGAAGGACTGATGAGCATGAAGAGCTGCTAGATGTTCCTGAATGCTGAGATGAATGAAGCAGAAGACTTTCCCCTGATACCAGCCGAGCTCCTCTCTGAAGATCTGAGTGCACAATCCTGAGTACACGGATGCTTCTGTCACATCTATGCCACACTCTCTCAGGTCTTCCTCGTAGAAGATCAGGTTTCCTCTCTCAAGCTGCTTAAAAGCCAGTTTCCCCAGTTTGAGGATCATCTCTTCATCTTCGAGGCTCTTCTCATAGTGCTTCTCATGTCTGATGCTGGTCTGGATGATCAGGAAGTGTGTGTACATCTGAGTCAGAGTCTTGGGGATCTCTCCACTCTCTGCTGGACTCATCATCTTCTCCAGGACAGGGGCTGAGATCCAGCAGAAGACTGGGATGTGGCACATGATGTGGAGGCTCCTGGAGGACTTCAGGTGTGAGATGATTCTTTCAGCGAATCCCTGATCTCTGATTCTCTTCCTGAAGTACTGCTCCTTCTGAGGGTCGGTGAAGCCTCGCACCTCTGTCACTCAATGGACACACTCAGAGGGAATGAGATCAGCTGCTGCTGGTCTGGAGGTGATCCAGATGAGAGCAGAGGGCAGCAGATCTCCTGAAATCAGGTTCATCAGCAGCACCTCCACCAAGGCTGATTCAGAGATGTTCCACGCTCTCCGATCGCTCTCAAAGTTCAGAGACAGACGACACTCATCCAGACCATCAAAGATAAACAGGACTCCAGATCCATCGCTGGAGATGTCCATCTCTTTAGTTTGAGGGAAGAAGATCTGCAGCAGATCTGAAAGACTGAGCTCTCTCCCCTTCATCAGGTTGAGCTCTCTGAAAGGAAGTGGAAATATGAGCTGGGCGTCCTGATTCTCCTTCCCTTCAGCCCAGTCCACGATGAACTTCTGCACAGAGACGGTTTTTCCAATGCCAGCGATTCCCTTTGTCAGCACAGCTTCGTCTCGTCCAGGTAAAGCCCTGAAGATGTCGGAGCAGTTGATGGCTGTGTCCTCTGCTGCTGCTCTCCTGGATTGAGTCTCAATCTGTCTCACCTCGTGCTCATTATTGATCTCTCCACGTTCACTCTCTGTGATGAAGAGCTCTGTGTAGATCTCCTTCAGGAGCGTTGGGTTTCCTCTGATCCCGGTTCCTTCAGACAGACTCTCAAACTTCTTCAGCAGGTTTGATCTGAAGCGAGTTTGTAGCTCGTCGCTGTAAAATAAAGTAATGAACAATAAAAATATCTCTGACTCTATAACAAACTAATGTCACAGGAAAGGCTCAAACTTGTGATCATTTTATTTCATTTCAAGCTGTTTCTCAATTTTATATCGTTGCATTTATTTTAAGTTTAGAAAATGCATCTCGTTACAGATGAGAAATAATGATGAGCCTGCAAGCAGCGATCAAAGGGCCCTCACACATCAGGCGCTTTAGCCTTTTATGAACATTGTTTTATTATTGTAGTGAACAATATTCTTATTACAAATGTCATCCTTTGTGAAAGAAGCACCATAATTTTTTTCTTTGTGCAAATAATATTTAACGAAATTTTAAAAAAAATCTGAATAATATTAATTTATTTAAACTGTGTCTCTCTAAAATAATCATAAATCATCAGCTGTTTCTCTGTGATTGTCTCAAAACAGAACTTGATCCTGAGGAATATTTCAGTTTTTCTGTCAGTTCTACCTCTTTCTTTCTTGAATCCCCATTGGTTTGTTCATGGACGGCTCGCTCTTCATGGATCTGCAGCTGGACTCTGAAGAGAAGAACTTCACTCTGTGACAGAGAGCAGAATAACAGAGAAACAGAGAGAAGTGTTTGAAATCATTTTAGTATTAAAATTAATCGTTTAAAACATTTACATTATTGTTTATATTGATTTGACATTAAGAAGAGATTGTTTATCTCTGTGCTGTACCTCAGATCGTCTGCTGGGGGTCTGTCATTAAAATTTGGTGGTGTCATCATCGACCAATCGCTCTTCAGAGACACACAGCTGGGCGCCGCTGGGTTTGGTTTCTCTCTGTGGAAGAGAAAAACACTTTCATACGAATCTGTCTTGAGTTCACTGTTTCATAATTATTACCTTTTTACTGTTTGAATTTTATATTAAGAGTGTTTCACCAATTTCAGGTGACAGATAAATGACTAATGGAACACAAATCTGTTCAGATGAAAGAACTAGAGAAAGAAGAACAAAAAAGAAAAATACTTTTGAGAAACGTATGAACTGATTTACTCTTATGTGAGTCACGTCAGTGTTTGACCCCTTCCAGAACTTAATGGAAAAACTCTTGTTGGTATCTCAGAGGTTCTTGTGGTGGCTCCAGGTTTCTTCTCATCTCAGGAGGGACTTTATGATTCTCTTTCCAAATGGTGGTTATGGTTTTGACTAGTGGAGACTCCAAACTTCAGCTCCCTCCTCAGATTTTATATCAGATTAAGGTCTGGAGACTTGAGATCTTCAGAATCTCATGAGAACTCTTGATCTAATCCACATCAGGATCAGAGGAACCCTCTACTGTACCTGTTTAGTGAAGCACTATCTTCATTCTCTGTGGATAGAGGGTCCTCCATGATTCAGTCAGTGCTGCTCAGGGAAATCTGATCAGAGAAAGAGATGAAAAGATTAATCTGAAACTCTTTTTAATCAAGAACATTCATAAACTAAACTCCAGATAAAATTCACGAAATGTAAGGCACACAGGTAAGTTGCACTATGTGAGGATGAGGCAGAGACAGAGGATCACAATTGAATAGACAAAGTTTATTAAATATTCTAAAAACAAGCAAAGATAAATATTGTACAATTACCTGCTGAACCAATAAATGTTAAATCATAAAGGCAGGGTTGAAGGAACCCACAACAAACCATTCCCTCCACCCATTGGGGACCTTCAGCTTCTGCAAAACACCAAAAATAAGTCAACCAATGGTCCGTTAAAGACACACTGGTGGCTGGTCAAGTCAGCACAGTATTGCACAGTTCTCACATTAACTATGAGACACACAGAAACAAACTATCAAAAGTAGTTTTGTAGTACACTCTGGAGGTGAGCAGTGGAGTGTGGCTAGATTTTGGTGATACTGGAGAATTTTAGAAAGAAGTTATTAACCATTTTCTGAGCAAAAGTATTTTGTGTTTGGCACTTTGCAGATGGTCCCTAAGTTATACTCTCAGACAGCGGCTCATAGACGGCAATGTATTTCAGTAAAAGCAGAGGAAACATGTTTTTGATTAAATAAATAAATAATTGTTTATTGCTACACAACTCAGATTAAAAAAAGCGAAAAGCGTTTTGTTCTCGAGCTTTAGCAGAGAAACCGAATCTGTGAATCTACAGCTAACTTTACCGAACTCTTAACAGCTCCATTTAGAAGAAACACATCTTTATGATGCACTTGCTTGTCTCTTTTTATTAAATCAAACTCATATGATCAGAGCACATGCTATATCTCCAAACATTGTTGCGGATCCAGTGAGCTAATAACCCCTCACAATAATCATCTTTTGTCAGCCACAATAACGTAATATCTTGAAAAATAAAGCAGCACAATTAAAACTTTTAGCGGCACAAATCAGCACAATCCTAGCACTAAGCAGCACAATCGTTTAAAATAGTTTTCTGTCAGTTTTAAGTTTGTTTGGGGGTAGGTGACGTCACCAACCACAATAACGCTAATATCTCAAAAAATAAAGCAGCACAATTAAAACTTTTAGCGGCACAAATCAGCACAATCCTAGCACTAAGTAGCACAATCGTTTAAAATAGTTTTCTGTCAGTTTTAAGTTTGTTTGGGGCTCGGTGACGTCACCAGCCACAATAACGCTAATATCTCGAAAATAAAGCAGCACAATTAAAACTTTTAGCGGCACAAATCAGCACAATCCTAGCACTAACGAAGCTTACCGTTTTCGTGCGATTTGGAGTTTGATGGGGGGGCTGAGTGACGTCATCCGCCTGTCAAAAAACGTTAATATCTCAAAAAATAAAGCAGCACAAACAAAACTTTTTACGGCACAAATCAGCACAATCCTAGCACTAACGAAGTGTACCGTTTTCGTGCGATTTGGAGTTTGATGGGGGGCCGGTGACCTCTGGATGACCTATAAAATAATGTTTAATATCTCGAAATCTATAACAGCACAAAATATGATTCCAACGGCACAAATCAGCACAAATCTAGCACTAAGAGCACAAGTACAAGAGGAAGGTGGAGCGCGTAGATGGGGGGCCAACTTCACGGAGATAAAAAATTGAACTTCGGCAGATTTTCCGCGCCGCGCTGACCAATCAGGAGCTTGCTCTAGCTGTGACGTGTGCAGCTCGGAGACCGTCTGGAATTAAAACAGTGATGGACTGTCATTAAAATTTTACGTGAACTGCAAGAGCTCTCTGATCATCTTCATGATATTAAAGTTATAAATAATAGTTTATTATAAATAATAATTTAAAAGAATACATTTTATTTATTAATAAATTTATTTAATAATAAAATAATATAAAAGCACCTTCCTTGGAAGAAATTATATATATATATATATATATATATATATATATATATATATATATATATATATATATATATATATATATATATATATATATATATATATATATATATATTTCATAATTATCAAAACTAGGTTTAAATCTAAAGAGAATTAATCATGTTCATTATTTTATTTCAGCCCTCCATTTTGAGGCAAGATATTATTTATGCCAGAAAATATTGGGATCTTATAAAATATGATCTTTTAAAAAGTAATAAAATAGATACAATTTTTATGAGTGTAATTAAATGTTTACTTTGGGAGTACTATCTGTACTATCAAAAAAAGTGCTTTCATATATTTAAGGTAAATAAAATGTAATTTCATTGCTACAAACGGAATGTTTATTCCAAACATTTGAACATTTTTTTAATGATATTGTACTGTAAATACACCTACAATAAAGCTTTGCTATGTGTGATCGGACTGGTGTTGTGTAATGAGAAAGAAGCTTTGAGACATGGGTTTTATTTGGAGGTTGACTCCATTTATTCTTTGAAAACAAGAACATTTCATGAATCATGGAAATCACGAGAGTTTTGTAACAAGGCTTTAATGAAACCATCAGCTGGGCTCTAGAGAAACCCTTTAACATATTCGTCCAGTGCTTCCAAGGCAGAGCAGGACCTCCAAAGAGACTCCTCTTCTCCTCACAACCTTCAGCAATGGACCTCCATTCATCAGTGAGGAGCACAGCCATTAACTCCTCCACCAAACAACCTTCAGTGATGGACTCCATTCATCAGTGAAGAGTCCAGCCATAAACTGCTCTACCAAACAGTTCCAGACTGCAGTCCCAGCATCCGAGACGATCTTGGAATCTCAGGAAATACCAGCAATAAAGATGCTGATGATGATGACCAGGTTGGAGTCTCCACCGTCAATCTGAAAGAAGGAGAGAAGACAGAACAGAACTTTAGCTGCAGATCCACGACAGCAAATGTGTTTGTTGTCCATCACCATCAGTATTACATTCAATCCACTGTTTAACAAGTTTTATTATTCAAACTCTAGCAATTAAAAAACCCTGACATTTACACATAACAGCAGTGTTTTAACTGTACTACAGTGAAGTATTTTAAGGTTAACATTTTTTGGTAATTCTGATGTTGCTGTAGAATATATATTCCCCACAAGTACAACTATAAGTTATGTTTTACTTTAATATATGAGTATACTGTAATAAAAACTAAAGTAAACCACTGTTAAATACAGTTTATCGCGTCACTAGAACCAAGTTAATCTATAGTTCATTTGAGATTACTTAGAAATACAATATTGTACTGTATAAATCTAAATTTTTAATATTAAACAAATACAGTAATTACATTATATGATTACAGCATTTTTAACATGTTGCTTTAATTGTTAAAAACGAAAGTTATTTATCTTTTTATTAAAGTCCCGTCCGTTCGTTAGGTTAGGAGGTTCTTGGTCATTATTTACACAGAATTTATCATGAATACTGACCAGAGACAGACGCGCGGGTTTCCTGCTGGAGCTGCCCGTAAAACAGCTTAGGAGCTGGGGTTGGATCAGTGAAGCTCCCGCTGAACGCGACTGGGGTTCAAACTGAAGCTCCTGTGGAAATGTTGGTGAACCACGCCGAGCAGGGTGCCTCTTTGTAGGATTCTAAGCTCCTAGTCACAGCCCTGAACACGTTTTTTGATGTTTTGGAGCATTTTAAAGCTTAGTGATGCCGATAGAAACTTAACAATCCCGTCCGCCATTTTCCAAACCAATGTTGCGCCTCTGTAGCTCCTCCCACAGATCCGCGCATTCCCATCGACACCTGAATGTCGTGCGTGCATTCAGCGGCTCTGCCGCGCGGATCGGGCGATCAAACAGAAAGTAAACACGCGTGCATTCACTAGCGAGTAGCGTTTTTTTTCCGCGCGAACCGCGTTCGATGTGAACGTACCTTAAATATCAAAAGCGGTGGACGTTACCAAGGAATTTGTGAAAGGGAAAGTGACATATTTGTAAATATGTGATATTTATTTTGTATTGTATTATTCATTCTTTCATTTTCGAAACCGCTTTTTCCCTGGAATATATTCATGGAACAATTGGATCTGTTCACTTTGAAGAGCAGGGTTGCCAGGTCCCAGAAATATTTCCAGCCCAATGACAACTCAAAATCCGCCCAAATGGAATGAAAACTAGCCCAATTTTCAGTGTCCAATCAGATTAGACAACGGCTGGATTGAGGACTTCCGGTTATGAGGTGGCCTGAGTAGTCGCACGTTAGCCTGCTCCCGCGATCATATTTTCAATTTACCTGTTGAACCTTGTTTTTTTTCCATCCGCGCGACAGCAAAGTTTTATAAACTTACGGAAACCGTTTGGATCGCCTAATCATGTCTAAAAATAAAGTAAAAAATGCAGATAAGGATAAAGAGTGCTCGGCGATTTCCATGGCCGACATCAGCTCGCTGTTAGACGAGCACAGAGCATCCCTTTCGGCCGATTTCAAATCTTCATTTGAGACGCTCGCTTCTACGCTGGATAACATTCAGCCAGCTATTAATGATCACGGACAGCGGATTGATTCGCTCGAAGTTAATGCCACATCTGGCGACCAGCGGCTTCAGCAGCTTGAGGGCGCATGCTCTGAGTTGCAAAAGGACAACCACCTGCTTAAACAGAAAGTGGCGGATCTGGAGGGACGCAGCAGACGCCAAAACATCCGCATAATTGGTCTACCTGAATCAATCGAAGGCCCTCGTCCCACAGCGTTTTTCTCTCAACTGCTCGTGGAGGTGCTTGGTCCAGTTGTTCTTACCTCGCCACCCGAGATTGACAGAGCGCACCGGGGCTTTGCCCCTAAACCAGCGCCCGGTGGAAAACCACGAGCCGTTATCCTGCGTTTTCATAGATTCCAAATTAAAGATCTTGTAATTCGTGAGGCTCGCAAGCGAGGTGTTCTGCACTATAAAGGCCACTCGATCCGTATGTTTGACGACTACAGCCCCGACGTATTGAAGCAACGCGCCGAGTACAGGGAATCGATGGCAGAGTTATACAAGCGAGGATACAAGCCTGCGCTCCTGTTTCCATCCAAGCTGCGCATCACCCTTCCCAACGGAGATAAAACTTGGCTCCAGTCTGCTTCAGAAGCCGCTAAGTTTGTTCAAAACTTGGTCGTGAAGCCGTGATGTTTCGCTTTCTGGTAATACCGCGCTGATCTGTTCTGGAGACTGTGGTACTGTCTATTGAGACCCTTTTGTTTTGTTTTTTGTTTTTTTTACAAAGCGCTATAGACTGTAAAAGTGTTTAAGCACCGCGGACTTCTGTGCCGTAGCACGAATACGAACTCAACCGCCACAATCTTTGTTCTCTGCAGAAGGTTTAAACGGTTGCTGCTTGTGTGATGTGGAGTTATCTTTAAATAGTTTCAAATGTGGTCATAAGACATACCTTTTACTAGTTTAAGTCGCATTTGGCTCAATATGTTCTTGATGGGTGTTCAGTTCACAAGGTTTAACTTTATTCAAATTTAATCACATACGTGGGACAGGGGGAGTGATATAGGGAAGTATTAATCTAAGCTGATTTTTATATCAGAGTGCTTAGTATTGCTGGCTGCTTCGGCAACTGGTTTAGTGTTGGTATGTTTCATGTGTGTCTATTGTTTGTGGTTCGTTTGTTCTTTTTGCTTTGTTTGTTTATTTTATTTTTCTATCGCTTGTGCTGCTACTTTTTTATTTTTTATGGGAGGCTATCAAGGTTGCAGACTGTCTTTTGGGATATTACCTCTAGATAACACCTATGTCAAATCATAACACCAGTTTAGTTTCCAGTGGCTCTCTGAGATTTATCAGCTGGAATGTGAAGGGGTTGAACTCACCTGTAAAACGCAATAAGGTGCTTGACCACTTGCGAAGTTTAAACATAAAAATTGCTTTTTTGCAGGAAACCCACCTTAAACCATCTGATTATTTAAAACTTCGTAGAGGTTGGGTAGGGCAACTTTACCACTCTTCATTCTCAAGTAAAGCTCGGGGGACTGCAATCTTAGTGCATAAATCAGTACCCTTATCTGTTTCTAAAGTTATAGCGGACCCTAATGGTCGTTTTGTTATTGTTATGGGTAAACTCTTTGGTAGCACATTGACACTGGCTAATGTATATGGCCCAAACTGGGATAATGAGGAATTTTATAAAAACTTCCTTTTCTCTCTTCCAGACATAAATTCTAGTCAGCTTATTCTGGGTGGGGATTTCAACTGCTGTATGGATTCCTCACTCGATCGCTCTTCTATAAAGCCAATATCTCAATCAAAATCATCTAAAATTATTCAATTGTTTATGGAGCAATACGCAGTCTCCGATGTATGGCGGTTTTTCAACCCCAGTGACAAACAGTTTTCTTTTTTCTCGCCTGTACATGGAACTTTTTCTCGAATTGATCTCTTTCTGGTGGATAATAAGTTGCTACCTTCAGTTCGTACCTGTTATTATAGTCCTATTGTAATCTCTGACCATGGTACCATCACAATGGATATTTCATTTCCAGGTGTTTCTCTCACGCGATCCCCATGGCGCTTTAATACACTTCTTCTCACTGATCAAAACTTTATTGATACTATTAACAGTCGTATTGATTTTTTTCATTGCTACGAATGTTAATGAGGACACATCAGCATCTTTAATTTGGGAAACATGCAAAGCCTATTTACGCGGAGTGATTATCTCCTACTCCGCTTTTCGGAAAAAAAGTATTGCAGAAAGGAGGGACTCTATAACCAGGGATATATTGGATTTACAGTCCAAATGCGCAGATGCACCGGATCCTCAATTAATTAAAGAGTTGCTTACTAAAAAGTCTGAATTTGATATACTAGCTGCTGATGAAGCAATTGATGCGTTACTTAAGTCACGCCACAAATATTATGAATCTGGAGATAAACCAGGCAAAATTTTAGCCCACCAAATCCGACAATCTGTCTCAACTCAACATATTTTGCAAATCAATACCAGTGATGGTCCAAGTATTAATCCTCAAACTATTAATGACCAGTTCAGAAGTTTTTATTCCACGTTGTATGCTTCTGAGTGTTCACCAGAAGAGCCTAAACTCAATGCTTTTTTCCATCCCCTAAATATTCCATCCATCGACACTGTGGCGTCTGCCGACCTGGATGAACCGTTTACTGTTGATGAAGTCAAAAGTGCATTATTTTCAATGCAGAGTGGGAAATGCCCCGGACCGGATGGTCTGCCCACGGAATTTTTTAAAATGTTTGCTGAAAAACTTTCTCCACTACTTTTAAATATGTTTAATGAATCTTTAAAATGTGGCATTCTCCCCCAAACACTAAGACAAGCCACTATTTCATTAATATTAAAAAAAGGCAAGGATCCGCTTTTGTGTAGCAACTACCGCCCTATCTCTTTGTTAGGTGCCGACGTAAAAATATTATCCAAGATGCTAGCACAGCGTCTAGAGAATATTCTGCCTACAATAATTTCCACAGACCAAACAGGGTTTATTAAAGGGAGACATTCTTTCCACAATATCAGACGCCTATTTAATATAATGTATTCTCCTTCATCATCTACCATTCCTGAGCTGGTTATTTCAATGGACGCAGAGAAAGCATTTGACCGGGTAGAGTGGACTTATTTGTTTTACACTCTAAAAAAATTTGGATTTGGCAGTACATTTATTTCTTGGATCAAACTTTTGTATACCTCTCCTTTAGCTCGCATCCGGACTAACAACAACCACTCTGACTATTTTCCCCTTCAACGCGGTACACGGCAGGGCTGCCCACTCTCTCCTTTACTGTTCGCCATTGCTATCGAACCCTTAGCGGTTGCCCTTAGGCTTAGTCAGGCGTTGGGGATCATAAGGGGGGGCTCGGTGCACACTTTGTCTCTATATGCTGATGATCTTTTACTCTTTATCTCCGATCCAGACAAATCTATACCTCAAGCATTATCCTTATTGGAAGAATTTGGACAGGTCTCAGGGTATAAGCTTAATTTTAACAAGAGTGAATTAATGCCTATAAACCCTGCAGCTATAAATTACCCTCTTTCAAAACTCCCATTTAAGATATCATTAGACCATTTAAACTATCTGGGCATATGTGTAACTAAAAATTATTCTGATCTCTTTAACTGTAATTTTTCCCCTCTGCTGGATCAAATATCTATGGATTTCCAACGTTGGTCCTTGTTGCCCTTGTCCTTAGCAGGAAGGATAAATTGTATTAAAATGAATATATTGCCAAAATTCTTATACCTCTTTCAAAGCATACCAGTTTTTATTCCCAAGCATTTTTTTAATTCTCTGGATCGCTCCATCTCTCAATTTATTTGGAATGGGAAACCCCCCAGAATACGAAAAAGTGTCTTGCAAAAAACAAAGGAGGTGGGTGGTTTAGCACTGCCCAACTTCTTGTTCTACTATTGGGCGGCAAATGTCAGAAGCATGCTATTCTGGTGTAGTTCTGATTCTCAGTCTCCACCTTGGTTAAGGATTGAGGAGACAGCATGCACTAATTCATCGCTTGTGTCTCTCCTATGCTTACCCCTCTCAATGTCACCTTTAACATATTCCACTAATGTTATAGTTAAAAACTGCCTAAAGATCTGGTGCCAACTCAGGCGACATTTTACGGTACAGTCGACACCCCTTTTATGCCCAGTGTAGCGCAACCCACTCTTTCCACCCTCTCTCATTGATAAGGCCTTCGCAAACTGGGCAAACTGTGGGATTAAGTCTATTAAACATCTCTACATCGACGGAACGTTCGTTTCCTTTGATCATTTGGCTCATGTCCTTAACTTGCCGCGCTCTCATTTTTTCAGGTATTTGCAAGTTCGGGACTTTGTTCGTAAGCATTTCCCTGGGTTTCCCACGATTACGCCTCACGCTATTGTTGATAGTATTTTCAATATGGATCCACATCAAAGAGGAGCCATTTCTATAATATACAACACTTTATTTTCATGCCTCCCCGTGCCTTCTGATTGTCTTAGGACCATTTGGGCCAGGGACCTTAATATTGACATAGATGAAGAGACGTGGGAGTTAGTTTTAAAACGGGTTCACGGTTCGTCTGTTTGCGCACGCCACAGGGTTTTGCAGTGTAAAATTGTACACAGAGTACACTGGTCAAAAAGCAAATTAGCCCGTATGTTTGCTAGTATTGACCCATGTTGTGACAAGTGCCATCTGGAACCTGCCAACTTAGTCCACATGTTCTGGATGTGTCCTGCCCTCTCTACTTTCTGGGAGTCTGTCTTTGACTCACTTTCAATTATCATATCTGTCAAATTGGATCCCTGTCCTTTAATTGGGTTGTTCGGTGTTCTACCTCCTGGTTTTTCATTACCCTCTCATTTTACTGAGCTGATGTCTTTTCTCACCTTATTAGCAAGACGTTGTATTTTGATGCACTGGAAAGGTCCCAACGCCCCCTCTCACACCCGATGGATAAAAGATGCCTTACTGTTTATTAAACTCGAAAAAATTAAACATGGCCTTCGTGGCACCATGGCTAGATTCTCTACAGTCTGGTTACCATTCTTCGAACATGTAAAATCTCTGCGACTGAATGCAGTCTCCCTTGACTAATTAACCACTTTTATTTTATACCATCAATGCCATTATCTTGCATGGTTAGTAGCACATATTCTATATTATTATTACCCTTAAATTTTTTTTTTTTTTTCTTATTTTTGTTGTTACCTTATCATTGTTATTTTTCATTTTGAAATGTAGTGGTTGATGTGTGGTTTGTTTGGTTGTTCTTGGTTTTATTGTAGATGTTTGTTCTTCCCTTTTTCATTTTACCTTTAAAGTGACATGTTATTACTTACTTTTTTGTATGTCATTGTGTTTTGAAAATGATATGAATAAATAAATCATAATAAGACAACGGCTGGATTCCCACAAAGGGCCTTAAAATAAATGTATACAAGTTTAAGTTTAAAGTATTGGCCTTTTGTCTAACCCAAATTCTTAATATCACACATTGTGTTTTTTTTAATACACAATCTCATACAATAAAGGTCAAATAATGTGCTCTCTGAATTTTTTTTGACCCTAGTCAGAAGTACCTACTTGTACTTGTTCATCCACAGACAACCGAACCGACGCTTCTGACTACAACGCTCTCATGGAGTGACGTGATGATGATGATGATGATGCTTGATTGGTGATATCAAAAGCACATGTTATAAAAGCACATATTTGCGTCTCGCAAGAAGCAGCTTTTGTTGCCAAGTATTCATTCCCGGGGATCAACACCCACTAATAAAAGGTTCCCTTTTATCTTTGTCCACAATTATTATTTATTATTATTATTTATTTTTTATTTTTTTGCGGCCGCGGTACATTATAAATGTAGCCCAAAAAACCGCAACCCGCAACTCCGTATTTTTTCCCGCAACTCCTTTTCTAAAATAGCCCAATTGTGCGGGAAAACCGCTACCCTGGCAACCATGTTGAAGAGTCATTAAAAAACTGGCTCATTTGGCTCCTCGTATTTTTTTACTTTTAAGAAACCAGTCTGAACTTATTTTTATTATTCTGGAAATAATCACAGGAATACTGTTGGCGTAGTGAACCTCACTAAACTAAAGCTCAATCCAGCTTCCAAGAACTCATAAGGAAAAAAACACAAACCCCCACATGTATATTCCTTATGATATAAGTACATACTGGTCATCAACAATATTGAAACTCATAATGCTGCTGATGATACTGTATATACTGCTGATTCACACTGTAAACCACAACAGGTTGATTGAACTTAAAAAATGTAGAGTAACTCGATGCTTTAAAATTTTCTAATTTTGTCTCATTTAAACAGCCATTTGTTTGAAGTTAGGAGGTGTACATAAGTATTTCAATAATTACAAATAATATTATTGAGTTAAATTAACTTAACATTTCAGTGTACTAAATTTAGTCATAAACTTAGTACAATAAACTTAAAATGTCACTCGTTGCCCTAAAATTGTTAGGTTCTTTCCCCAGTTACTTTTATTTTGTTATTTTCCTAGTCTTTTATTTTGTAAACTCTTCAGTTCCTGCCCCTTCCTGCTTGCTCTTCCTCTTTGTGTCTCCACCCTCTTGTACCTTTTATTCTGGCCCCTTCTCCTGTGTGTCTTCATTCTGTGTCATTGTTAATTGCCCTCATGTGCCCCACCTGCTCCTCATGTCTGGTTCGTCATTCCCTCGTTTGCTTTCTGCCTTCTTAAGCCCCTTGCTCCCTGTTCCATGTGCGGGTTCATTATTTAATATTTCCTATTGTGCTGCATGTTGGGTAAGCGCTGTGCTTCTGTGTTGTCGCTGGTCTGTTTGAAGTTTTCTTTTGTATAAATCTACCAGCAGCCAGCAGGTTAGCAATTGTTGATTGCCTTTTGTGTTAACGTTTTTCCCTGTTTTGTTTTTGAGTTAGTTTAGTTCAAGTTTAGTTATGTAAGGTTTTGCCCTACCACGGGTGTTTGTGTTTATTTGATTTATTTATTAAACGAGAGTTGACTCCATCTTGTGTGTGTGCATTTGAGTTGTTTAACCCTTCCCTTACCATCTTGGAGGGTTGCCCCTAACAGAATGAACCCAGAACTCAGCACACTTTATTCGCAATCATGGGTCACTCTTGTGGATGCAAGCCATGGCCCCCCTCTTTAGCTCCCTGCCGTGTGGTGCTGGGTTAACCCTGATGTCTCCAGTCTCAAACAAGCTGGTCGTTCCATTGGAATATAGGCAGCCTCCCTGCTCCTCGCCCTGAACGATCTTGGACTAGAGGAGCACGAAGTCATCCAGTTATTCTGTTCTGGTCTGGATCGTCCTGTCCCGGCAAGGATTTTTCTTGAGGATGGTGACTATTCGATTTGGGATACTATCAGGTCTGTGATGAATGTGATTGAGGGACCCGATTCTTTTGAGAGGGCCTTTGGTCACATTTACTCCATACGCCACCCGGTTGAGCCAGCTGATCTCTCACCTCTAGTTGCTCTGAGTGAGACTGCCTCTCCTTGCGTCAACTTTCCTTCTACCGCTGGGTCCTCCACTCCGTCCCAACACAGGCTGAGTGATTATCCAGTGAGCCACTCCCCATCAGCCCACAGTACCCTCCACTTCTACGATGATTCTTTGTCTGTGAACCCTTTGTCCAGTTACCCCGTCTGTAACCAAGTTTCCAGTTGTCCAGAACCACCTCTGCCTGCCAAGTCATCCGTTTTTGGTCACCCCGCATCGGTCACCAGCAACGTCGTCCCTGCCTGGATTCTCAGGCTGGTGGAAGAAGTCAGAGCTGGAAGATTTTCCTCCCTGGGTTAGGCCACGCCCATCAGTCAGCGCTCTGCTGCTTTGCCCGATGTTGTGCCTGCTGACCCCTGTGATGACACTGCGCTCCAGGTGAACCCTGGAACTGTGGAGGATTCTGTATGGCTCAAGTCCTCTAGGTCTAGCCCTGTGTGCCCCCTGGATTCAGTTACTCCTGAATCTTCTCCGTTTAAAGTTGGTCTTGTTCCCTTTGAAGTGGTCCCCGTCTATGCTGATTTGTCTGCTGTTCTGGCGCAGACTGTAGGAGTGGAATCTGCTGCACAATCACTGGATGGACAAGTATCCAGTGCACTTGCCTGCCAGCAGCTTTGTGAGGATTCCCAGTCAACAAATTTTTGGGCATTATGTAGTTTTTTGCCTTTTTGTTTTTGTTAGACTTTCATTTTGTTTAATGTGCTATTTTTTTAATTTAGTGGCACCTTTTGTCAAGCCCTGTTAGCCCTTCCTGCTCCCCTTGTCCGCCATGCCCTTTGTTCGCCCCCTATGCGCTTGAGCATCTGTGCTCCCAGGACACTGTTGGCGTTACCAGCTCCCCCTGAGCATCTTTCCCTTCGCTCACCCCCATTGCGCTTATGCTTCTGCGCTCACAAGAGACTTTTACAGTTACCAGCTCCCCCTGTTCAACATGCCCTTTGCTCGCCCCCATTGCCCTTCTGCATCTGTGCTCCCAGTATACTTCTTGTGCCACCAGCTCTTCTTGTGAATCATGATGTCCATCAGAGGTCCCGTAGTTTATGCACTGGAATCAAAGGAGCAGTCTGCCAGAGTTCCCGTAGTTTATGCACGGAAATTAAAGGAGCTGTCTACCTGAGATTCTGCGCCTCATGTACTGGAACTCAGATCGCAGTCCACGTAGATCCCGTAGTTCACGCACGTGGTCTAATGGAGCAGTCTGCAAGAGATACTGTTCATACACAGGAATTACAAGAGCTTTCTACCAGAGATTTTGTAACTCAAACACTGGAACTGAGAGAGTTGCCTGCCGTAAGCCCTGTAGTTCACGCACGGGATCAGTAAGAGCTGTCTCCCAGAGTTTCCTTACTTCTCACACAGGAGCTGAGCAAGTAGTCTGCCTGAAATCCTGTAGTTCAAGCACAGGAATTAAGAGCGCTGTCTACTTCTGCACCTCACGTACTGGTACTCGGATCACAGTTCCCCGTAGTTCACGCACAGGAACAGTAGGAGCTGCCTTCCAGAGTTTCCATACTTCAGGTACTGTGCGAGTAGTCTGCCCGAGATCCTGTAGTTCACGCACAGGAGCTGAGCGAGCTGTCTACAGCAAATCCTGTAGTTCATGCACGGGAATTAAGAGCGCTGTCTACCTGAGCTTCTGCACCTCATGCACTAGAACGTCTAGGTTACTTGCGTAACCCCACGTTCCCTGAATAGGGAACGGAGACGTTTAGTCGATGACCGACTGAATGGGAGCTGATCTCCATGGGAGATTGGACCGAATTGTTTAACGGGCAAATTGATTTGCAGGCGTGAGTGATTGATTAGCAATCAGCCGGGTATAAGACCGGGCGTAACGCACGCTTCAGTATGGGATTTTCCTGAGGAGCCGACCTACTTACCTCCGGCGCCTCAGTCTCCCGACTTCAAGGCATGGCAGAAAGGAAATGTCTCCGTTCCCTATTCAGGGAACGTGGGGTTACGCAAGTAACCTAGACGTTCCCTTTCAGTCGGTACCGGAGACGTTTAGTCGATGACCGACTGAATGAGAGCCTCTACAAAGCGCCATGCCCGAAGTCCATCCAAACAGGCCAGCACTAAACTTGGAGAAGGTTAGTGAATTAAGCTGTAATACCTGAATGGGAACTCCTTCTGCCCCTGCCCGGAATTTTCATTGACGGGGAAGTCGTCCAACACCGAGAGCGTAAGCTGTACTCGGTTGTTGCGAAGACGACCAGAAGGAGGGCACCCCTCATCGTGGAGAGGGGTGCGCAGAGATCGCGTCGAGACCCGCAGGGCTACCAGCGAAGACGTTCTGCAGACAATAGAGTGGCAGAGACGTAACTCATCATTACTCACCAAGGCAGGGGGGTAACGGGACGGGTTCCTACTAGCCGCCTGGAGGGGGAGCTGTAGAAAAATACACAGAAAGGGAGCAGCAATAAAAAGGGGGACTCCCAGATCCGGACCCTAGTTCTGCTGGGGCCAAGCCGAAGCGAGCTCCAGAGCAGAACCTAGCAGAGCTGACTGCTCCGCACAGTCAGATGCCGAAGGGGGGAGGAAGGAAGAGCCACCCCAAAGGGGGGGGGGGCACGAAGAAGATGTACTGCTCACTTAAGAGAGTACTGCAAGCTTACTACACCTGCTCCGTTCCCTGAGGGAGCCTGCCACCACACAGGACCGCGGAGGGAACGGAGCTTGTGAAGGTTGAAAAACCTGCTGAATGTGTCTGGTGTAGACCAACCCGCAGCTCGACATATGTCGGCGAGTGAGACCCCCCTAGCCAACATCCACGAAGCAGCGACGCCGCGAGTGGAGTGGGCCCTCAGATGGGGAGGGCAGGGGACATATCACACGCCTCATAAGCAAGGCGAATGGCCTCCACGATCAGTGTGCCAGCCTAGCTTGAAGACAGCGGAACCCTACGCTGGCCTCTGAAACAAATGAAGAGCTGCTTGGAGCTGAGTAGCTCCCGGGTTCTGTCCAGGTAGACCCGAAGGGCTCAGTGGACACAACAAACCCTGGGTTGGATCTGCCTCCTCCCGGGGCAGAGCTTGCAGGTCACCACTTGGTCCCGGAGGGGGACGGATGGGACCTTGGGGATGAATCCGGGCCTGGGCCTGGTGGAGACCAGGGAACCGCCAGGGCCGAATTCCAGGCAGGATTCGTCGGCGGACAGTGCCTAGAGATCTCCCAACCTCTTAATTGAGGCCAAAGCAAGCAAGAGTGCGGTCTTCCGTGAGAGGACATGCGGCTCTGCCAAATGCCAGGGCTCAAAGGTGACTTCCGCAGCCCCGAAGGGCGACGGAGAGGTCCCAAGAGGAATGGAGGGTGGTCTAGGAGGCCGGATGCGCCTAGCCCCCTTGAGAAATCTCACCGTCAGTGCGTGGCTGCCCACTAATTTCCCTTCAACCCGGAGGTGGAAGGCAGAAATAGCGGCGTAGACCTTGAGGGACGATGGGGACAGCCCCCGATCGAACCTCTCCTGGAAGAAGGTCAACACGACTCAGATGGGGCATGTCCCGGGGTCTTCCTGGCGGGAAGAGCACCATTCGACGAACCGACCCCACTTGCCAGCGTAGCACACTCAATGGAGGGGGCTAACGCATGGTATAGGTAGTCACCGCGAGGGGTGGTAGAGGCTCAGGGTCCACCGCGGACAGATATGCCATACAAGTAGGGCCCAGAGGTCTGGCGGCGGGTGCCTGTATCCCCCCCCCTTGAGTCAGATCTGGACTCAGGGGGATCGGCCAAGGGGGGGCTGTCACGAGCGCAGAGAGGTCTGGAGACCATACTCTGTTCGGCCAGAAGAGGGCGAAAAGAGTAGCCCCCCTGACCTTGCACAGAGGTTGTGCTAGGAGGCTTCACTGGGGAAAACGCACATAAGCGTTTGTTCCTGGGCCAGCAGTGAGCCGGCGCATCTGTCCCGAGAGGAGCCGGGGACAGGAATAGGAGCCGGCAATGGGTATTCACACGGGAGGCAGCAGGTACCTGGGCCTCGCCGAAGATGTCCCCATCTGCTAAACAGCCCGAGGATGGAGTCGCCAATCTCCTGTTGAGGGGTGGAATCTGGACGGCGGAACCGCGATCCTGTTACACTCCGCAGGGATATGAAGGCTCGAGCGACGGAAGTCGCTCTAACTCCTGAGGAGCAGCTGTTGGGCGAGGTAGTGCAGGAAGCGAGCGTACACCGCCCTGGTGTCAGTCCTGACCAGCATGTGCCGATCCCGGAGGATCACTGCTACTAGCTCGAGACGGTTGATGTGCCAGCGAGAAACCAGTCCGTTCCAGGAACCGGACTCTCGGTAGGAACCGCACGCGGCGCCCCAACCGGTCTTGGAGGCGTCGGGTGACCACTACGCGACTGGATGATGCACACTAGGGGCACTCCAGCTCGCAGGAATCGTACCTTCCAGACCTTCAGGTGAGGGAGCGCATCTGTCACGGACAGACGAAGAGCTCCCCGACGCCATGCCCAAGTTGGAACTCGCGAGAGAAGCCATAGCTGAAGTGGTCACAAATGCAGGAGCCCGAGTGGAATCACTGAGGCTGCGACTGCCATATGCCCCAGGAGCCTCTGAAGTAACTTCAGTCTGACCACTTGTCGAGAGGACACAGCGAATAAGGCGGCCAGCAAGGCCCGGGCGCAATCTACCGACAGGTGCGCCCGCATGCTCTCGGAGTTCAGCTCCATCCCGCGAAAGGAGATGACTCTCACAGGAGTGAGGCAACTCTTTTCCCAGTTGACCCTCGGACCCAATCGGTTTAAGTGCTGAAGCACCTTGCCTCAGTGTCGGATCAACTGGTCCCTGGGCGAGGCTATGAAAAGCCAATCGTCGAGGTAGTCCAGGATCCGAATGCCTGCACGGCGGAGCGGGGCAAGAGCGGCCCGGGCAACCTTCGTGAGGTGCGCGGGGAGGGCAAGACCGAAGGGTAGGACCTTGTACTGGTATGCATGGCCTTGAAACAGGACCTTAGAAAGGGTCTGTGTCTCGGAACCACTTCTACCTGAAAGTACGCGTCCTTCAGGTCGATTGTCGCGAACCAATCTCCAGGACAGATGCACGGTAGAATGCAGCGGACCGTCACATCCGAAACCGAAGCTTGGCCAGGCTTCGGTTCAGACGCCTCGGGTCCAAGATTGGTCGCAGCCCGCCTGATTTCTAGGGGACCAGGAAGTATGGGCTGTAAAACCCGCGTTCCATATCGGCTGGAGGGACCGGCTCGACAGCTCCTTTTGTCAAAAGGGCGTCGATCTCCTCGCGCAGGAATGAGGCGCCTGTCCGGGGGACAGGGGAGTGCACTACGCCTCGAAACCTGGGGGCTTTCACGCACTGAATCGTGTAGCCCTGCCGGATTGTCCGGACCACCCACTGTGAGACCCCGGGAAGCTTCCGCCAGGCTCCCAGGTAGCTGACAGGGGTACTGGTCGGGACGTGCTGATGGTCGTCAAGGCGGGGCCGCCAAGAGGCGGACTTGAAGGCGGAATCACCAGGGACGAACCCTGGGAAATGGTCAGATGAGGGAAGAGGAACTGAGCCCCCGCGCTCTCTGCCATGGCCAGTGGAACACGCGCCCAAGTCTGGGTCTTCGTCGGAAACCGAGGAAGATGAACCCCAGACCGCGGGGCATGCGGTTCCACTATTCTCGGGAAGTACATGAGAACTGTCTTTGACACAATAGGTGCCGCCGTCCCGAAGGACGGCAGCGAGGAGTGTGTGGTGGACTCCCCCCCTCCAAGGGGAGTTGGGTCGGTGACTTGACCCGAAAGACAGCTCATGACCTCCCGAGTCGCCAACCTCAGAGGCGCTTCTTACTAGAAGCTCTCGTCTGCCTTCGAGAACCCTCCGAGGTTGACTGTGTCTTCCGTCATGCAGGGGTCTTCCTCGGACCAGAGGTCGAAGGCACAGACCGTGACGGAGGACGGTCTCTTTGGCGGCGAACAGGCAAAGAGGGGTCCGGCGCAGAAGCAACGGAACGCCGTCGCTTCCGGCGCGGGACCTTGAGCTCACCCAGACCCTCTGCCTGTTTCCTGATCGTGGAGACCTTTGACGCGAAATCATCCACGGTGACGCCAAAGAGGCCATCTGGTGAGACAGGTGCATCCAGAAACCTGTTACGGTCTTCGGGATGCATAGTCGCCTGCTCGAACCAGAGATGGCGTTCCTGGACCACGAGTGTGGACATCGTGCGATCAATGTTCAGCGCAGCTGATTTAGTAGCACGAAGCGCTAAATCAGTGGCCGAGCGCAAGTCTCTGAGAGACTGCTGGTCACCACCCCCTTGGTGCATGTCACGGAGGACCTGTAAGGTCGCCATAGCATGCAGCGATGCAGCAGCTTGACCCGCAGCTGAGTAAGCTTTCGCCATCAGGGCTGACGAAAATTTACCAGCTTTGGAGGGAACAGTCGGACGAGACCGCCAAGCGGCAGCACTGCCGGGGCACAAGTGCACCGCGACAGCCTGCTGCACCCGGGGAATCGCAGAATACCCCCTAGCTGCTGCATCATCCAAGGTGGTGAAGGGGGAGGAGCTGGAAGCCCTGGCAGACAGGGGAGCCTGCCAGAATTTAGTGAGCTCCTCATGCACCTCCGGGAAGAAAGGAACTTCAGGAGCGCGGGGGGCGGAGCCCCGGCGCTTACCTAAGAACCAGTCATCCAACCGCGACGGCCCTGAGCTGGAAGGTGCTTGCACCTCGAGCCCAATAGCGGCCGCGGCCTTGGAGAGCACCGCGAATGCATCGGGCTCCGGCTCTGCCGCGACCCCGGAGGGTGGCAGCGGTGAGCTGAAGGACTCCGAAGAAAGCGCCCCTTCCGATGCTGCGAGGGAGAGCAGATCGTCAGCAAGGTCACACGAGGGCCAAGGCAACGCCGAAGCGCTATCCGAGTCCCCCGCGGACCAGACGGGGAGCACACTCAGGCTTTGGGGGCGGTGCGAGGGATCACCTGACACCGGTCGCCCAAAGCCGCAGGTGAGGTTTTTTTGGGACAGACCCCTCGGAGTCGAAGGCTCACCAAAAGCCGAAGCTCGGGTGTCCTCCTCCTCCAAGAAGGACCGCCTAAACCTCAGTGTGCGCGCAGGGAGAGCGTTGCAATGCACGCACTCTCGCCTCACAAGAGCAGCGCGGGTGTGTTGGAAGCCCAAACACTCCACGCATTTCTCGTGACCGTCCTTCGACGAGATAAACCCAACGCAGCCAGGATTACAGCACGTTTTGCTCATCGTGTCGTGAAAAATGGACAGGATGTGAACAAACGGCTAACAATAACACTGGACAGGCTAATGCCGGAAAAGACTGAGGCGCAGCGAACAGCGGCGTGCTATACTGGGCTAGCAGAGGACCACGCTGTATTTGCTAGGTAAGCAACCTCGATCTCAACTGGCGGTTTAGCGTCAAAGTTTAGAGAGGAGAGTCACACTCAGTCCGCTCCGAAGGAAAATCGCATACTGAAGCGCGCGTTACGCCCGGTCTTATACCCGGCTGATTGCTAATCAATCACTCACGCCTGCAAATCAATTTGCCCGTTAAACAATTCGGTCCAATCTCCCATGGAGATCAGCTCCCATTCAGTCGGTCATCGACTAAACGTCTCCGGTACCGACTGAAAGGGAACAATTAATACTAAAATAGTAAAAACTGTTGAAGAAAGTGACAAATTTTGTCTATATTTTACAGTATTTCAATGGTCTTGGCAGCAAATTCCTAGACATGTTTTAGTTTTTCATAGAAATGTTTGCTCCAATGTCTGTATTTGATTTTTACTATGCTCCGTCTATCTCCCATCATCTGTCCCCGTGGGGACCCGGGGTGAAATAGGTCCCTAGCACCCCCTTGCTGTTCGTAAGAGGCGACAAATGGGGCCAATTAACTGCCGTGAGTTGCGGCTTGTTTTTTTTTGTCTTTTCTGTTTTAGGGACTCCATTATACACAAAAAGTTGTCAGTGGATTGTAATAACCGACATATATTACCAAGGTTGCCATCCTATGTAAGAGGGTTAAAAAGAGAATTGTAAACAAACGAAAAGGAAGATACTGACAAATGAAAGACTGGACGAGAGTCAAACTATTTGAAGCAAAAATACTTCTACAGGGGTATTTATGGGCAAACTTACCAGTAATCAAAGGTACGTGACTTTTTTTGTCTTTAAAAGATGTTGGGACTCTAATATGAATTGGAATTTGTTGACAGACCAATTACCAACATTAGCATTGTGTAAAAAAACATAAGAATTCTATTGTTGGTGGTGGTGGTGGAGGAGGAGGAGGGGAAAATTACCAATTAATACTAAAAAAGTAAAAACTGTTGAAGAAAATGACACGTTTAAGGCAATTTTGTCCGAATTTTACAGTATTTCAATGGTCTTGGCAGCAAATTCCTAGACATGTTTTAGTCTTTCATAGAAATGTTTAATCCAACGTCTGTATTTGATTTTTACTATGCTCGTCTATCTCCCATCATCTGTCCCCGTGGGGACCCGGGGTAGAATAGGTCCCTAGCACCCCCTTGCTGTTCGTAAGAGGCGACAAATGGGGCGAATTAACTGCCGTGAGTTGCGGCGTGTTTTTTTTTGTCTTCTTCTTTTCTAGGGACTCCATTATACACAAAAAGTTGTCAGTGGATTGTAATAACCGACATATATTATCAAGGTTGCCATCCTATGTAAGAGGGATAAAAAGAGAAATGTAAACAAACGAAAAGGAAGATACTGACAAATGTAAGACTGGAATATTTGAAGCAAAATTCCTTCTACACAGGTATTTATGGGCAAACTTACCAGTAATCAAAGGTACGTGACTGTTTTTGTCTTTTATAGATGTTGGGACTCTAATATGAATTGGAATTTGTTGACAGACCAATTACCAAAATTAGCATTGTGTAAAAAACGTCTAGGTTACTTGCGTAACCCCACGTTCCCTGAATAGGGAACGGAGACGTTAGTCGGGATTAGACCGACTGAATGGGAGCGAATCACCGTCAGAGCGACTGATGAACATATTAACGGGCAAATTAATTTGCAGGCGAAGGTGATTGATTAGCAATCAGCCGGGTATAAAGCAGGGCGTGCCTAAGCCTCAGTATGGAATTTTCCGAGGAGCTGGACCCACTTACCTCCCAGCTTACCTCAGATCCATGACTTCCAGGGCATGGCGAAGGGTAACGTCTCCGTTCCCGATTCAGGGAGCGTGGGGTTACGCAAGTAACCTAGACGTTCCCTTTCAGTCGGTCCCGGAGACGTTAGTCGGGATTAGACCGACTGAATGGGAGCCTCTGTAAAGGGCCATGCCCGAAGTCCATCCAGACAGGTCGGCACTAAACCCAAGAGAGGGGTTAGTAAGAGGCCGTTAATACCTGAATGGGAACTCCTTCTGCCCCTGCCCGGAATACTCATTGACGGGGAAGTCGTCCAACACTGAGAGCATCTGCTGTACTTGGTTGATGCTGGCGACCAGAAGGAGGCACCCCTCGACCCGCAGGGAGGAGTGGCGGAGATCGCGTCGAGGCCCGAAGGGCTACCAGCGGGTCATCGTTCTGCAAGAGAGAGGAGGCAGAGACGGAAGTCATCGTTACGCGCCAAAGCAGGGGAGTAACGGAACGGGTTCATACTAGCCACCTGAAGGGGGAGCTGTATAAGAACATAGAAAGGGAGCGCCAGAGAGGGACTCCCAGATCTGTACCCTAGTTCTGCTGGGACCAGGCTGGAGCAAAGCCACCACACGGAACCTGGCAGCGCTGACTGCTCCGCTCAGTCAGATGCCGAAGGGGGGAGGATGGGAGAGCCACCCAAAGGGGGAGCTCTTAGAAGGTGTACTTCTCCCGATGACGAGGAGAGTACTGCAAGCTTACACCTGCTCCGTCCCCTAAGGGTGACTGCCACCACTCAGGACCGCAGAGGGAACAGAGCCTACATCAAGGTTGTACAACCTGATGAACGTGTTAGGTGTAGACCAGCCCGCAGCTCTACAAATGTCGGCGAGTGAGGCCCTTCTAGCCAACGCCCACGAGGCAGCGATGCCGCGAGTGGAGTGGGCCCTCAGATGGAGAGGGCAGGGAACCTCACACGCCTCATAAGCTAGGTGGATAGCCGCACTAGCCAGTGGGCAAGCCTTTGCTTGGAGACAGCGGAACCCTTACGCTGGCCTCCGAAACATATGAAGAGCTGCTGGGAGCGACGAAGCTCCCGGGTTCTGTCCAAGTAGATCCGGAGAGCTCGCACAGGACATAACGAACCCTGGGCTGGTTCTGCCTCCTCCCGGGGCAGAGCTTGCAGGGTCACCACCTGGTCCCGGAAGGGGACGGATGGGACCTTGGGGATGAATCCGGGCCTGGGTCTGATGGTAACCAGAGAATCACCAGGGCCGAATTCCAGGCAGGATTCGTCGGCGGACAGTGCCTGGAGATCTCCCAACCTCTTAATTGAGGCCAAAGCAAGCAGGAGTGCGGTCTTCCGTGAGAGGACACGCTGCTCTGCCAAATGCCAGAGCTCAAAAGGTGACTTCCGCAGCCCCGAAGGGTGAGGAGAGGTCCCAAGAGGAATGGAGGGTGGTCTAGGAGGCCGGAGGCGCCTAGCCCCCTTGAGAAATCTCACCGTCAGTGCGTGGCTGCCCACTGATTTCCCTTCAACCCGGAGGTGGAGGGAGAAATAGCGGCGGCGTAGACCTAGAGGGACGATGGGGACAGCCCCCGATCGAACCTCTCCTGGAAGAAGGTCAACACGACTCAGATGGGGCATGTCCCGGGGTCTTCCTGGCGGGAAGAGCACCATTCGACGAACCGACCCCACTTGCCAGCGTAGCACACTCAGTGGAGGGGGCTAACGCATGGTATAGGTAGTCACCGCGAGGGGTGGTAGAGGCTCGGGGTCCACCGCGGACAGATATGCCATACAAGTAGGGCCCAGAGGTCTGGCCGCGGGTGCCTGTATCCCCCCCCCTTGAGTCAGATCTGGACTCAGGGGGAATCGGCCAAGGGGGGGCTGTCACGAGCGCAGAGAGGTCTGGAGACCATACTCTGTTCGGCCAGAAGAGGGCGAAAGAGTAGCCCGCGCTCGTCCCCCCTGACCATGCACAGAGGTTGTGCTGGGAGGCTTCACTGGGGAAAACGCACATAAGCGTTTGTTCCCGGGCCAGCAGTGAGCCGGCGCATCTGTCCCGAGAGGAGCCAGGGACAGGAATAGGAGCCGGCAATGGGTATTCACACGGGAGGCAGCAGGTACCTGGGCCTCGCCGAAGATGTCCCAATCTGCTAAACAGCCCGAGGATGGAGTCGCCAATCTCCTGTCGAGGGGTGGAATCTGGACGGCGGAACCGCGATCCTGTTACACTCCGCAGGGATATGAAGGCTCGAGCGACGGAAGTCGCTCTAACTCCAGAGGAGCAGCTGTTGGGCGAGGTAGTGCAGGAAGCGGGGAGGGTACACCGCCCTGGTGGTTGATGTACGCTACTACCGCAGTGCTGTCGGTCCTGACCAGCACGTGCCGCCCCCGGAGGAGCGGGCAGAAGCGCCGTAGCGCTAAAATGACTGCAACTAGCTCGAGACGGTTTATGTGCCAGCAAGAGTGTCTTCCGGTCCAGGCACCGGACTCTCGGTGGGAACCGCACATGGCGCCCCAACCAGTCTTGGAGGCATCGGTGGTGACCACCACACGGTTGGGGTGGCTCGAAAGAGGCACCCCAGACCTCAGAAGCACTCCGTCTTCCAGACCTTCAGGTAAGGGAGCATGTCTGCCGTGGGCAGACGTAGCGCTCCCTGACGCCATGCCCAACTCGGAACTCGCGAGAGAAGCCATTGCTGCAGTGGTCGCCTACGCAGGAGCCCGAGTCGAATGACTGGGGCTGCGGCTGACATATGCCCCAGGAGCCTCTGAATTAACTTCAGTCTGACCACTGGTCGAGAGGACACCGCGAAGAGTGCGGTCAGCAAGGCCCTGGTGCGTTCTACCGATAATCGCGCCAGCATGCTCTCGGAGTTCAGCTCCATCCCGAGAAAAGAGATGACTCTCACGGGGGTGAGGTGGCTCTTTTCCCAGTTGACCTTCAGACCCAAACGGTTTAAGTGCGAAAGCACCTTGCCCTGGTGTCGGATCAACTGGTCTCTGGGCGAGGCTATGAGAAGCCAGTCGTCGAGGTAATCCAGGATCCGAATGCCTGCCCGGCGGAGCGGGGCTAGCGCGGCCCTGACAACCTTCGTAAAGGTGCGAGGGGATAGGGCAAGACCGAAGGGTAGGACCTTGTACTGGTAAGCATGGCCCTGGAAACAGAACCTTAGAAAGGGTCTGTGCCTTGGAACCACTTCTACCTGGAAGTACGCGTCCTTCAGGTCGATTGTTGCGAACCAATCTCCAGGGCGGATGCATGGTAGAATGCAGCGGACCGTCAGCATCTTGAACCGGTACTTGGCCAGGTGCCGGTTTAGACGCCTCAAATCCAAGATTGGTCGCAGCCCGCCTGCTTTCTTGGGGACCAGGAAGTATGGGCTGTAAAACCCTCGTTCCATATCGGCTGGGGGTACCGGCTCGACCGCACCTTTTGTTAAAAGGGCGTCGATCTCCTCTCGCAGGAATGAGGCGCCTGTTCGGGGAACAGGTGAAGCACACCTCGAAACCTGGGGGCGGACACGAATTGAGAATCGTGTAGCCCTGCCGGATTGTCCGGACCTCCCACTGTGAGACCCCGGGAAGCTTCCGCCAGGCTCCCAGGTAAGCTGACAGGGGTCGTGGTCGGGACGTGCCGATGGTCCCCATGGCGGGGCCGCCCGGAGGCGGACTTGTGGGCGGAATCACCAGGGAAGGACCCTGGGAGATGGTCAGATGAGGGCAGGGGTGGTGTGCCCCCGCGCTCTCTGCCATGGCCAGCGGGGCTCGGGCCCATGTCGGGGTCTTCGTCGGAGACCGAGGAAGAGGAACCCCAGACCGTCGGGCATGCGAGACCGCTATTCTCGGGAGGAAGTGAGTTCTATCTTTGACACAATAGGTGCCGCCGTCCCGGAGGACGGCAGCGAGGAGTGTGTGGTGGACTCCCCCCCCCCTGGGGGAGCTGGGTCGATGACCAGACCCAAAGAAGAGCTCGTTTCCTCCCGAGTCGCCAACCTCAGGGGAGCTTCACTAGAAACCCTCGTCTGCTTTCGAAAACCTCAGAGGTTGGCTCCGTCTTCCGCATGCAGGGGTTTTCCCCGGACCAGAGGTCGAAGGAGTAAACCAAGGCAGGAGACGTACTCTTTGGCAGCGAACAGGCGGAGAGGGTTCCGGCCCAGAAGCAGCGCCTGCTGCTTCTGGCGTGGAACTATACCCAGACCCTCCGCCTGCCTCCTGATCGTGGAGACCTTTGACGAAAATCTCCACGGCGACGCCAAAGAGGCCATCCGGGGAGACAGGCGCGTACGGAAGCCGAAAATCGGTCCTCGGGACGCATTGAAGCCTGCTCGAACCACAGATGGCGTTCCTGGACCACAAGCGTGGACATCGCGTGACCGATGTTCAGCACGGCTGATCTTGTAGCACGAGGCGACAATCAGCGGCTGAAAGCGAGTCTCAGAGAGACTGCTGGTCACCACCACCCTGGTGCATGACACGGAGGACCTGTAAGGTCGCCATAGCATGCAATAATGCAGCAGATTTACCCGCGGCTGAATAAGCTCTCATCATCAGGACTGATGAGACCTCCCAGCTTTGGCGGGAACACCCGAACGAGACCGTCAAGCAGCAGCGCTGTCGGGGTAAGCACCGCGACAACCTACCCACTCGGGGAATCGAAGAGTAACCCGTATCTGCTGCATTGACCAGAGTGGTGAAGAGGGAGGAGCTCAATCCCCTGACGGGCAGGGGAGCCTGCCAGAATTAGTGAGCTCCTCGTGCTTCTCGGGGAGAAAAAGGCACTAGCGGTATGCGGGGAACCTGTCCCGGCGCCTGCCTAGCCACCAATTCTCCAGCCGTGACAGCATCGACTCGGGGGGGAGGAGTCACCTCCCGCCGATCGAGGCTGCGGCTGTGAGAGCACCGCGAACGCCTCCGGCTCCAGCTCGGCTGCAATCCCGAAGGAGGCAGGCCGAACTGGAGAACCGAAAGCCGCGCCCCTTCCGATGCTGCGTGGGAGAGCAGATCGTTTACAGGATCATACGAGGTACCGGGCGACACCGAAGCGCCGTCCGATTCACCCGCAGACCAGACGGGAAGCACGCTCGGTGTTTGGGGATGACGCGAGGAATCACCTGACGCCGCTCTACCCAAAACTTCCGCGTGCGACTCAGCAGAGTGCTGCAATGCAAACACTCGCGCTTCACGAGAGCCGCGTCGGTGTGCTGGAAACCAAACACATCGCGCAACTCCCGTGACCGTCTTTTCAACGAGAAGCCCACAACAGCCAGGAATAGTGCACGTTTTGCTCATCGTGTCGTGAAAAATGGACAGGATACTGAGAAAACGGCTGAATCACTGGACAGGCTTGCCTGAGAAGATCTTCGAGGTGCTGGCTGTTGGTTGCATGCTATCTGAGCTAGCAGAGGTCACACCAAAAGAGCCAAGAGGTAAGCAACCTGCTGATCTTTCAAGCTAGAAGCGTCAAAGTTCAGGAGAGAGAGAGTCTCACTCAGTCAGCTCCGAAGGAAAATTGCATACTGAGGCTTAGGCACGCCCGGCTTTATACCCGGCTGATTGCTAATCAATCACCTTCGCCTGCAAATTAATTTGCCCGTTAATATGTTCGTCAGTCGCTCTCACGGTGATTCGCTCCCATTCAGTCGGTCTAATCCCGTCTAACGTCTCCGGGACCGACTGAAAGGGAACTGGACTTAACCATCCATTATTCCATTAGATTACGTAGAGTGAGGCACACCACCTCACTAAAGGCATTTTTAAAATAGAAAGCACAAAGAACAAGGAAGGGTAAGTGCGTTTTAGATGCCAGGAACATCCTGGAGTGTTCATACATCTCCCATGGCATTCTATACACAGTAAATATTGCAGTGTCAATTCAGCACTTAAAGCAGGGGTGCTAATTACGTCGATCGCGAGCGACCGAGGTGCTACCGGTATTGAAACAATATCAGCCGGTCATCCATCCCGTCACAGTTCAGTAAAGTTAGCTGCAGATTCACGGATTCGGTTTTCTCTGCTCATTAGCTCGAGACCAGAATGTTGTTAGTAAACAAATAATACCTATTTTTAATCTGTGTTATGAAGCGGACAAACTACAAAACGTTTTTTTATCAAAACAAGTTTCCCTCGGCATTCGCAGAAACACATTACCGTCTATGAGCAACCCCCTGACATGGAATCGCTTAGTGACCATCTGCAAATGACCAGATCCAAAATATGTTTTACCCAGAATATGCTTCATAAGTTCATTCTAAATTATTCTATTACAACCAAAATCAAGCAACACGCCACTCCTCACCTGCATATTGTACTGCACGACTCAGTTTCAATAAATATTGAAATATTTATTAGAGCATCATTTTTATTCTTGATTATATAAAAATCACTCTATTACCATCAATTCAGGTCACACACAACTGTTCATTTCAGTGCAAGTCATCAAATTAAACTCATGTTATTACAAAAAATGTAAATAATTAATCATTATGTGTGTTTTGTCAATTCTCAATAAAGTTGAAAATAATTGTTTGTTGATTGATGTTTTACATTTTTGTAGCGGGTAGATCACTTTGACTTGGTCATTTTAAAAGTAGCTCGCAAGCTGAAAAAGTGTGAGTACCCCTGCCTTAAAGTGTTATTTTTTACAGCGCTGAGATCATCTCAATCTATTGGGTGTTAAAAGTACACTGGTTTAAGTGTTGAATTTAGAGTACTAAATTGGCACTTCAGAGTGCTAACAAATAACACTTAGGGCATGGAGTGATACACTCCTCCATCACCAGACAAAATGTCTGTCCTCAAGGCAGAAGTTGTGGTGGGCGGAGTCATGATTTTTGCAAACTTTTTTAAAAGCAATGTCAGGTTAATTTTACACCCATAATCTAAACTAGCAAAAAAGCAAAGTGTACTTTTTTACACTGTGTATTGTTAATCCAACACTTTGGGAGTTATTTACTGCCGTTTTTACACTCGTGATTTTACTGTGTATGCATTTTGCAAAATATACCAACACACCATATTTTTGAATAATAATTATGTACGGAAACCTGTGAAAATTCCTTTATTTCAAACGTGTACAACATTTTTCACTTGAATAATTTCTCTCAAAGCCTTACCTCCAGCAAATGAAGGTGTTCCACAAAGTAAAACCACGCCCTGGCCTTCTCGCACTGAGACAGCACTTCTTGTTTGAGTCTTCAGATCCAAGTCTGAAAGCCATGAAACTGCATTCAGAAAATCATCATGAGACACATCTTACAGCTAATTGCTTCACATGTAGAAACCATAGACAGATAAAAAAAGTAGTTTATTTTAGCATCGTGTCCAGTCTTACGTTTGTGAATTAAGATAAACCAGACAAACTAAACAAAAAACTTTCAAAATTTCTGAGGACGCAAATTTCCCATAGACTCGTATTGGGATGGAAATTACTCTGCAGCTAGCACCACAGCGACAATCGCAGGGATTGGCTTCATGTGCGACACACTTGATATAGACACATGACTTTGATAGAGACACATGATCTCAAGTGATAAAAAGATAATGTAAAAGATAATTTTTTTCAAAGAATTGACTTACTTTTCTTCCACAAACTCCTTTAAAACTTCAGCTAGATGTTCACTGTTTTCAAAAACTGCACCTCACTAGTTCAAAAACTTTGCTTACCAAATTTATTTTCCAGTGCTTCAGCATTTATATCCTTTCCAGTTTTTTTATACATTTATAGATTCTCTACATTCTCAAGCTTTTAGAAATCGTCAGAATCAGACTAGACCTCTAATGAGGACCTGACGGGGAGTATTTTCCCTCCCTTTCGCTCTCAACTTGTTCTGGCTGTTCTTTTTGGCAGGTCCTTTGACCTCCTTTTTGCTGACGGAGTGAAAAGTTTCACAATGTTTTATTTCATCCCTCCATGTCTTTCCAAGAGATACAGGGAAGGAAGAAAAACTGAATCACTCGAGGAATCTAATCATTTCTATTTCCATTCTCGGCTTCTCTGTACTGACAAAAAGATATTTTTTACTCTCTTTCTCAAGCCATCCTTGTTTCGTAGGTCAACAAGTCAGAGTTCGGGCTGTTCATTGCTTAAATTTTTCCCAATGTGGCCGTAAACTGAGAAAACGGCGAGTTTGAAGAACATGCCCATTCAATTGATAGGTATTTGTTAGTTTTTCCTTTCTTCTAGCTTTCCTGTGACTCAGTCAGTAAAGCATTGGGTTGGCGGCGCAAAGGTTGTTGGTTGCAAGAACTGACAAAATATGTTAATTCCTTGAAATGCAAGTCGCTTAGGATAAAAGTGTCTGGCAAATGGATTGAATCACCACCCAAGGAGTAAAATAAATGTACTTCCAGTGATTGTACTTGATCAAACAATAGCTTTGACGCTAGGGTTGACACTAGAGAATTTGGGTCCCAAGAGAAGAAAAACACTTGAAATGGTAGAAACCAGGTTTAATAATAAATCCAGAACACTGTGATTTTTCTCACTTGCATCTCTTCAGAAATTCACTGATTTGAAAACAGTTAAACACATTATAAGGAGTCACAAAACTGGTATGTGCAGCTATTACAAATGCTTTTACCAATTGTTAAATGTAGCTGTATTCTAATTAGTGCAAACATTGAAATGAAAAAGCAGCGTAACCAATTGAGTCCTAGAGAAAAAGAACTGTTTGAATGCATTAAATGCATCAGACAAAGCACTTGACTTGGCAAGCACCATTAAACTATAAACTAAAAGAGTCAAAGCGCTTAATGTAACACCTCCTCATGGACTGCATTTACCAGCATTGCTCAACTGTGACCGCTGCTATTTTTCAAACCTATTTTATCCATTAATATGAATTATTCACTCATGGAAGACTGCAACACCACACAGACTGATTAATTAACATGTTTTTATTTTTATAACTTAATTACGCTACACTAGGGTTTTGTTTGAGTAAATCTTTGAATTTCTGAAAGACCGGAGATGGGCAGTATTTTAAGTACATGGATTCAGAATTGCATTTAATTACATTTGGTAGATTTTGTAACTTGTTCTGCCTAATAAAATGGTTGTAATCACAATTGATATTGTATTTAAAATCCAGATTTTTGAATCTGGTTTGGAAAAAAATAAAAAAATAAATACAAAATAAAATTTAAAAAATCGCTAAAAACAGTTTATTAAACGTCTTTCGGGAGGAGTCTATCTGAAACCACACCTACTTGAATTATTCCATCAACCCTCTTCAATATAAGCTGTTCCTTCCTCTTTTTCCCTGACTCAGCCTGAATCAGCTTCATCGCTCCCACCTACCTCTCATGGGGGTCTCAGACAGCAAGCCTGCACTTGTACCTGCCACACACACCTATGAACTTAAAGCAGGTCCAGATATTCGAACTCCTGAATTTAGTTTCATAATATTTACTAACTTTTTTTTTTTATATAAAATGCTATACATTTTGGCTGGGGTCATTCCATTATTATTTTTTTTACTTTTAACAAAAAGGCAACTATAAAAAAACAAGAAAGATATACAGTTCACAGTAAACAAAAAAACAGGAGTTGATTTGGCTTAAATTTGTAATAAAAACGGCTGCTTTTAATCCTTGAATTTAAAGTGAATAAAATAATGACAACAATAAGAAAAGAATAATTCTGCATCTTGTCATAGCGTTGTAGTTTCCTGTGTCTAATAGGAATATCCCTGAGCTATTCACATACATTACCAAATAATCACGTTATCTCGTATCTCACTTAGATCACTTGTGATTCTGGCTCATTCTTTCTGACATTGACAATTCTAAACTATGTTGTCAGTAGCCTGTAGCCCACAGTCATTATGCTGCATCATATCACTTTCTACTGGATGTTAAATGCACTGCAGTACATTTTGTCATTTTAGACCGTTCTAATTCTGTAGTTATTTTGGTGAAATTAACATACGAGTAACATATTACAATTGAGAGACAGTAATATTGTAAGGTAACTGATTACTTTTAAATCGCAGTAACAAGTAATCTGTAGTGTATTACAGTTTGGAGATAACTTGCAAAACTTCCAATGATCGTATATCTCCAGCACCTAAATTTCTCATCTTTTTAACATGTTCTCATTGTGGATGTCTGGGTGCAAATGATTCAAATTTTTAGGAGTAAAAGAAAAAGACTAAAACAGAGGACAATTTGCTTTCCTGGTGGTGCCATGGTAGTCATGTGATTGATGTATGTCACTTTGTGATAAAGAAATTAAACAAGCAGCCAAAACTCCACTTATTTCACATTTTGGAACAAAACTCATAATTTTATAAACTGTAACTGCTTTTCAAAAATATAGGCAGGGCTCTAGACTAACTTTTTGCACTGGTTGCACTGGTGCGCCTACATTTTTTTCTTAGGTGCACCAGCACAAAAGTTAGGTGCACCCAAATTTTCAACCGCATCATATTTAACACCCCATTTTCACAAGTTCACTTTTTTTAGTTATCTTTTCATTTATTTTTTTTTAAATCACTGACCATATAGACAATATTGACTTGTAAATGATTAACTAACAACCTGGTCAAAATAAAGTTCTTTATTTGAAGCACAATTCTACAAGAAAGGTAACTAAAACTTACTGAAAAAGTGTTTAAAGTGCTTTACTGAGCTGAAATTTAATCTTTAAACTGATTTTGGTCCCCAAGAGCAGCAAATGCTTTCTTTGAAGCAGCATTAATTCCTAATTAAACAAATAAAAACGATAATACCATTTACTACCCAGATCAAGAGTTTATTATGCAGCCTATTTATTTATTTTTTTATTTTTAAGTATCAGAATATTATGGTTAATGCAGTAACGAGACGGTAGGCATATTATTGACATAGGCTCCATAACATGTTCAATAATATATTCATCGGTCTTCCTTTCCGCAAGATACGACTGTACACAATGATGCATTCCTTTGTGGCGATATATGTGTCTCCGTCGATCAGGAATTCCATGTACGCACTGTTCACAATTTGCACAGACGTCTTTTTTTTTCAATGTATCTGCGATGGCTCCCATTAAATTGGGAGCGCGTGACATCATTGCTGTACGTCGGGTTTACGTTCAAGCCATTTTTCTTCATAAGAATTATTTCGGACTTGAATTTAGTGAAGGGGAGTTCTTCTTTTGCAATATTGTAGGCAACGTTAAACTTAATTATCATCTCGGCCTCGTCTGATGATCTGTTTGCAGCTGCCTGCCGCTGAAAGGCAGCGGGGAGAGGGGACACTTGAGCAGTGCATTTATCGCAGCATGTTATGTGTTTTATAGAAAAGTTCATAGTTTCAATTCTAAATGTATTAGAGCCAGTCACAGGGGAGGTTGATGGCTCCGTGTCAGAGCATTGGTTATGATTTTCACGATCAGGCCCTAATTTATCTTTCTTAATGAAAAATCTGTCAATCGTTCTTTTAATCTTCTCTCGTAATGCGCGGCTACATCCACTGTTTACCTGATGGACTCACCTCTCTCTGTCTGACTGCATCACGTGCATTTTCAAACGTACGTTCACACACATACAGGAATATCTGGACCACGGCCAATCGGGGGGTGGGGCGGGATACGCTCTTCACTATCTCTGATTGGTTTAGACCACGATATGGGCCTAATGTGTGTCTGTTGTTGAACAACCGGGAGTCTCACGGAGTTGAGTTTTTTCCCCTCGAACGACGGGTCGCACCGGTGCAACCTTTGATTTTTTTTAGTCGCACCATTGAGAAATTAGGTCGCATATGCGACCAAATTGGTCGCACTCTAGAGCCCTGATAGGGGTAGTCCAAAATATTTGTTTCCAACATCTGTTGTTGTCGGCTGCATTCGGGCATTCTCATTTCTCTCATTCTCAAGGCGAAATCAATACGAGTTGCATCCCCTCTGCTCTAACACATGTCATCCTGTATTGACTTGCAGAAGTGCTAATATAGCATGCTAACACACGTTCAATGACTCACATGCAAACTGAAGGCTAGCTCTTCTGCTAACAATGGCCCCATGAGGGTTGAAGGCAGTGCACTGGTATATTCCTCCATCCTGGGCACGATCAAGACTCCTAATGACCAGATTTCCCCCAGAGAGTCGCCGCCGCGAATCAGTGCTGAGATCAATCAATGTGCCGTTCAGAGACCACCTACAGACACACAAAAAGACAGATAATAGCATGCATGCCGCTCAATGCAGTGTGATAATGTGCTTATTCAGAGGTATTTATCATGATAGCCTTTGGAATTGATTCTGGTTTGGATGTATTAATATCACGACGAAGCTGATTCAGACGCGATTGTGCATCATCTTATTTCAATAAGAAAATTGATATTTCAAAATCCTATCCCTGTGTCACAGAAAAACCCATCAATGTCTTCTTTTTTTCTCATCCTGTTCACTTGGAAATATATCCTGTTCTGGAGGTATCAAATTATTTAAAATGGGCAATTCATGTGATAAAGATTTCCTGCAGCTCAGTTTTGCTGGTGATTAGCGCTGGACACCATCATCAATTTCCCTTCCTCACACCTCATCTGCACCCATCATTAAGACCCAGGATCCAGGACCACCTGAGGCCCTAAGTACTAGCATGCAATTCAGAGGCCGGCAAGCTAATGTTGACAGATTTTCAAAGGGTGTGAGATCACTGGAGGATCCGGACGCCTCGATAGTCACTCACTGTGACAGGGCGGGCGTCAGCTGGCATGAGCTCCTGTAGTTCAGCTATGTGTCAGCAAACTCTGGGAGCAGATGTCGAGGAACAAGTGCAACTGCTAAAGATATGCGCTAGGTGAAAAGAAGCTAATGTGGGAGTCATTTATTTCTATTTTTAGATCTTAGTAATTCTCAAGGGTTACCACTCTTAGACAATATTCAGCTTTTAACAGCCCCCAAAAACATTCTAACCCTCAAAAGTCTGGAGCCTTTTAACACATTTTTTTGAATATTTTAACTACTTTACAATTTGCTTTAATAAATTACCTTTAAAACTATTTTTTTGTTTTTGTTTTTACAAATATTCTCTCTTTGGGTTACCCAATAATTACACAACAAACCTGAAAATGTACAAAACAATTTCAGAGTAATTTTACTGCAAAAATATTAAAAAAAATTAACTTTTTTATGTTTTATTACAAAAATCTAAAATGTTAAGAGGAAATAAAAATTCATAAATCTCCCCCAAAAAGCAAAGAAAAGTGATATAAAAAAACTCCTAAACTGTAAACATTGCTCAAAGCACTTTTTGTACAATAGCATTGAAAAACACAAGAAACAGGTATTGTACTTCCAACTGTTTTTTCTTCATTTCACCACTAGATGGCACTGATTTGGTGTCTGTAAAATGAAATGATTACACATTTTCTCACAATTTACTTTGAATTACTCTGCAAATTCAAATCAAAATGGCATTTTGAAAGAATATAGAGTTCAAAAGGCACAATATACAAAATAATAATGCATTGCGTGTAATTGTTTCAAAAGATCAGCAGAATTGTAAATTCTAACTATTATCTTCTTTTTCGTGTGAATGTCGTTAAGTAGCACCGATAATTGCAGGCATTGGCCGACAACTCAAGCACATTTGAAGTCTACACGTAAGCAATGGTCCCCGTTTGTTAATATATAAGTGGTGAAATAGTGAAAACTTTTCCAAAAACCTCAACTTTTGACATGCTGACAGTCCAAACACAAGAATGATGACTATTTTCACAATAACGTCAATGAATGTCAGGGTTTGAGTTGGGTTCCACCACCCACTCTATGAAAATTAGCAGTTATGGTCGAAGCAATACAAACACTTAATCTGTCAAGCGCAGCTCTGGTGGATGGCACCATTCCTCCACACAGCTCCAATCAAATCGTTGGTTTCCGTCACAGCTTCTTAGCATGTTAACCAATGTACAAACATGATTTTTCTTGGCCAACATTATCTGTGAGAGCAGCTGCATATGTCATGAACGCAGCAAGGATCAGAGCGAGGGCCAGGAACAAATACTATTGAATGCTTTGAGAGCAAAAGCTTTGAATGTGAGGCCTTCCGCAAGCAATGCAAATAAGACCCGTGCGACATCAGTAGGCGTTTCGCTTATATAAAAATAGTAGCAAGGCCCGATCAAGGGCACTTCATACACAGCTGCAAATAGGTGACACTTCCACATAGACTGTGAAAGGAGGAGAAAGTGAGGGGAAGTGTGAAGTGGGTTTCATTTGCCTCGGGGCTTTTCTGCAAAGCGCAGGGTCTCCAGTGTGGCTAAGGTTGAACTGGATTCGACCCTTCTCTTCAAATCAGTTGCGTTATTAGAGGCAGCATCATTCCTATGACTGCTGGTGTGGCTCTAAAGCTCCAGGCTCATCTGCTCAGACCTTTAGCACCTGTGAATGTCTCTGGAGAGCAGCTTCTGGCTCTGACAAAGGGCAGAGTAGGTTTCACACTTTCTGCTTCCACACACTGACAAAGAACCCCTCTCTTACTCTGGGTGGCCTTTTCTTCTACAACCCCCCTACTTGGTTTTTAATGATTATATGATATTTTTAACAATTTATTTGCACATTACAAACATTTTTCTCAGGTTTGACACACTCCTTGGTTTTCCTGGCTGTGTGCTTTGAGTCTTTGTCATGTTGGAGGACCAGCCACGACCCTTCTTTGATGCCCTGACTGGGGGAAGGAGGTTTTTGTCCAATATCTCACAATACATGGTCCTGTTCCTACTTTCCTTAAAACAGTGTAGTCATCCAGTCTCTTGTGCAAAACTGTCCCCAGAACATGATGCTTCCAGCCCCATGCTTCACTGAAGGTATGGTATTAGTGGGATCATGTTCATAATTCTTCTTCCCCCATGTTTTTTCCTATGTCGAAAAGTCCCCCCCCCCCATGACTTTGAAGTAGGAGCACATGCAATATATATAAATGATGTTCCAGTTAGAAGGTTGACTGTTCTCCTAGTACTTGCATCGGTTTCCGGTAAACAACTTATTAATCACACTTTTTTTTTTTTTTACAATTAATCATAATTAAAAGACTGAAACTTTTTGGATATGTAAATGTAAATAATTATTGTAAACTCAAACTTTATGTAAATTAAAAATCTGATTGTTTATTGAAATGTTTAACTTGTAATAGAGATTGTCTCATCAATATCCTTCAAATTGACTGTTGGCTTGAAAGCCATATTTATTACAGCCATATTTTATCAATATGATCACAAAAACCATTCCTTGGTCTTATATATACACTTCTTTGGATTTTGAACAAACGGAAATACAAAAAAAGAAACTAACAAAAAACAATTGTGCATGTTTTTTTAACATGTCAAATATTTTCGAATTAATTGCACATTTTGACAGCATTTTTTTTCCTTTTACAGTGAACAAGGATGAACTATACATCTTCAGGAGTTAAAACTTCAAGGACATTAAAGAATTTTTTTTAATTTAATAAAAAATAACTATAAATAAATATTTTGGTATAAGGAAAATAAGGAAAATGTATATATTTTTTTATTGGGTGCGTTTTACTCAATTTGAGATTTTAGCACCACAAGAGTGACGTTATTATCACCGTTTTGCCCACTATCAACACTTTAAGAGGAAAACATTTCTCATTTCTCACACAACAATATTATATTGGAGGCACATGTGACAGATGTCCCACCACAAAATTCTTCCGCAAGACAAAATAGACCCATCAAAATAACTGCTGCACTGACTGCTGCTGTACGGCTAAATGCTTGGTTAATCAATATATCAGGAGAATAATGTTTCTCAGCCCTTGACGTGAAGAAAGAATACATTAAAAGGCTGCTCATAGGAAACATAAATATATACAGTTGTGCTACATTGGCCATGAAATCGGAAAATCTGCCAGGGTTTGTAAACTTTAGAACTATATATATAACTATAACTATATAACTATAGTATTTGAGACCAGGAGAAAATGTGGTTCTACTGAGACTGTGAAACACTGCATCTAACACCAATCTTGATGGCTTGAAGGATATGGGAAAAAATGATAACAGAGGAGGAGGTGATATCTTCCTGTTTTGTTAGCGTCGCAGCAGTCATTTCTGAAATGCTGCCAGTTTACTTTTGTTCATTACTGCCTTCACTTTTTTTTCTTGATTCTTTTTGTTTCGATCTGTTTTGGCAGGTGTTGTTAGTTCTAATGTAACTGCTGTTTTCCTTCTGATTTCACACATCTCGACAGCCTCATGCAAAGAAAGACATGTGGAGACCTGAAAACATCGATGTATTGTTTTATTGAATTCAGTCCAAACACAGTGAGTTGAACAAATAAGGTACTCATAAAACAAATATGTAAGCACACATTATTTAAAATTAAAAAGAATATCCTTCAAGATCTGCAACTATGGAAACGAGGGGTTTAACAATATATCGTGGCACAATACAAAATTCTAACAATAAGTATTTTGGAAGTACTGGGATATGTCGCCTAGGATGTCTTTTTTGGTTGTTAGTGATGTTGTTTCTAGTCACTTCTGCAACTTCTTTAAATTGTCTTTCTGTTTTATGTAATATTTTCTGGTACACAATAGTCCTTTACTCACATTTTAAATGAGAAACAGGAGATATAAATAAATAAATCTATTGCACAGGAAGGAAGTCCAGCGAGTATCAGGCATGTGGTTTAATTAATGTAACTATGAGTGGACTGGTCATAGTAGTTTATATGGAAAACTTGATGGCAAATAAAATTTTTGTAGTTATTGGAGCTGCAACATTCAAGTGGCTACTGGAAGAGTAATTTAAAAGAGCATCTAGCTTCACTTTTTATGAACCTCACAGTTGTAGCTGAGCAATTTATTCCAGCGAGCTGACAACTCAGCTTCTCTGTTCAATAGCAGGAAAGAGCCAGCGAGGAGCCGTGCTTCAGCCCTATTTGCACATCAAGAGAGGTGTGCAGGTTGAAGCTCAGAAACCGCTCAGTGTGACGCTTGGCTCAGCAAGAGAAAGAGCAAAAAGATGATTAGTAGAAAGTGAGGAACATATCGGCCTATAAAAGAGTGTAAAAAAATCTAAACATAACGTGTGAACTCTCAAAGAAAGGGATCCCAGAGGTGGGCACAGCAAGCATTCCATCAGCAGCTTGAGAAAAGATTTTGCCTTTCCCCCGATGTCTGAAATAAATTACAGACCATCTTATGGACTCTACTTAAAAGTTCTCATCAAAATGTTTGTCAAATACAAATAAGAAATGACAAGAGCACTACATTGTAGACCATTGTGATTTTCAGAAAGTTTTTTTTATATTTCATTATTAATGGCATCCAGCACTTAATTTTAAAATTTAAATTTAATTTGGTTAAAAAAAACACAAGTTTTACCTTGTTTGACAATTATTTGAACCAGTTTAGTTCTTTATTGTTTCCACCACTTTCTCACTTTTCTCACATTGAACTTTTTCCTCCGTTATTTAGTCTGACTTCCAAGCATGTATGTTCTCATTCCCCCAGTCCCGACGATTATTGACCATCGAGTGGCAATGAGTGAGAGGATGGTTTACATTTATTTAAGAAATCCCTTTTTGAGACCAATAAGAAATATTGGTATGAAGCAAAACTTAAAGGTTCTTAGCACTTCCATGATTCTGTTGTGTACATCGTGTCTATCAATAGCTATGTTTTCATCAAAAGATATGAATGAAGGTCATGCGCAATATTGGAATATCACAATAAAGCCCCGTTTCCATCCAACGAGTCCAAGAGAACACAGCCAGCTCTTTGGGAACCCAGCTGACAGTTCTAGGAGGTAATAATCCCAAACTATTTTGATGACAGACTTTGGCTGAGGAATTGTAGAATGATCAAAAACATTTCTGATGTTATGCAATGAAATTGGTTCGTTGGTTCGTCCATTAATGCCGCCCCAGTTGACAGAAAAAGTTTAAACAAATTTTTTCTTATCGAATAAAACGTATTTCCTTTTTTTTAAACGCATTCTGAAAATGTATGCTCATCTTGGTGTTTTCCATGCAAGGTTTTTATGTGCTGTTCCACAATGTGCATAAAAAACAGGTGGATGGAAACGCAGCTAATTACCAAAGGTGTTTTGGTACTCGTGTGGCCAGTGCGTGAGAATCTTCTGTGTTTAGATTTTGTTTGACTTTATATGTCAAAAATTGGAAAGTTGGAATAAATGCTTGGTTTATACTCTTCTTTAAGCATTTTCTGTTCCATACCTCCATTTGTACCCAGCCTGCGTTACCTTGTCATAAACACTAGTTGGTGCTGTAGTTTCAATTACGCTCAGTCTGTGCCGACTGAAACTGAACATACATTGTTGGACATTAGTGTGGAAAACCTTGGTGGCAGCAGGAAGTCGACACCATCAGAAGCTTTATAGAGGGAAAATTTGGCGCTTCACTTTGGAGAGCTCCTAGTTTGGCCCATAAGTCGTCGTTGTTGTAAAACAACATCATTGCTAGTGGTGAAAGAAGTCAGAACGTAGATGGTTGGAGCAATGACCAAATGGAAATGGACTAACTCGGAGAGCTTGGGGAAATAAAAGTTCTGTTGTTGCAACTTCTAGCAGTGAGTGAAAGCAAGAACATGGCTTTGTCATCAGAGCCACGTATGGAATGATCTGGATCCTGCATCACTCACTTGGAACCTAAGACACAAACCATCAAGCTGTGTGAGAAGTGAGGAAGTTTATAGAGAAATGGTATTGATCCATAGATATTGACCAGTTGAATCCTGCAAGATTCGTGCCAGCTGCACTTCAAAAGCTTGTTGTACAGTAGCTGAAAATGCAAGCACCTGCATTTAGTGTGGGATTGGAAATTGAAAAAAGAAACTTGTGTTTCTTCTAGAAATAATTCAGATTTGTGATCTTCTTGTGGTCAAAGTGGCTATATATTTTAGAGTCAAAAGATCCACATTGGAGCGAACACAGCTTATGAGAAAAGATCAATATTCCAGCCCAGCAGCTGAAACATACCGAAATATCTGGAAAACCAGTATTTTCCCAGTACAGGTTGGATGCAAATTAGGAAAAAAATGTCATCTTTTTCCCATTCTTTTTTTTTCTCACGTCAATGAAATATCTGATCTATCAATCATTCCACATCAACGTCTACTATCAAAATACTCCTACTGAAGGAACTCAACTGCTCATTCTATTAGCTTTACATGCACTTTTGGGTCAGATTTAATGACTTTACTTTAACAAAAGTACAGCTACTAGATAAAACAATTAAAAGGTAGATCTTTTGGCTGTTTAAATGCTGACCCGGTTGCTAAATTTACATTTTACAAACATTGGTTTTACAGTCTAGTTTTGGTCTTGGATATAAAATAAACAGACCTCCATTGCTGGGCTTCTTTGGAAATGTTATAAGTGTTGGAAGTACCCTGTGTACAACTGGGTACTAAAAACAGAAAAACAGGGGAAAACTTAACTCAAATGCATCAAGATGTACAGTTACTTAATGGGAATCTACTTTAGTTTTTGCCTTATAACAACTAAAAGCACAGAGATCTGGCAACCACAGCATTTCTAATGAGCTGTTCCATTACAACGTGCAAACTCAAACATGTTTTCCAGCATAAATGAATAAAAGAAGTGGAAATGGCATTGTCGAGATTTCTTTACATTGAATGATGCATGGCACGCAACATGCGTCACATGATTAATTGATGTGAATGTGTCAATGCTTTCATTGAGCCCTGCCGGCAGAAAGACAGTAAATAATGCAGTTTTATGGTTCTTATCTTGAGATGGGGAGCTGGGGAGGACACTATGAGGTGCACTAGTGAGATGTGAAATCCATTTTCCATTAAATTACAGGACCACTCCCGACTTACCATCATATCATGCAGATGCCCTAGCATGAACAGGGACTACAATAAATTGAGATGTTCTAGAATGAAAGGTCTCAGTCTTATAAGGGAGAGGAAATGTGAATTCTGTACATTTTGGTTATTAAATTGAATATTGTTAGTCGCTGTAAACAATACTGTACTGTGAGTGAGGCCTATTGCAATTTTTCTACATTGTGGGGATTGAAATGTAATAGCATTATATATTTCTGCATGAATAATCAGAAGCTCAAGCACGATTGGTGTTGTAGAGACATAAATCACTGAGAGGAACAATGTGATCCAAATCATTAGCCTTTTACACTATAGCTGTCTCCATGCTTGTTAAAGCAATTGTATTTGACAGTTAAAATATTGAGTTTCCAATTGTTATGGTTTTGGGTGCAACTTTAAGAGAGCTGAAGTTGGGAATAATGGGTTTTATTGACAAAAACTACAGCAACAAATACCCAGTATACCTAAACTCAGCACATGAATTAAAGAAAACACTGATGAAATCAATATGACAAGAAATGAACTTCAAACTAATAAAAGGAGAACTGCAACTAAGTATAAGCGACAATTGCTGTTTAAAGCATTTAGAGTGATATTGCATTAAATGATCCCATAAAGAACATTGAAAACAGGGAAATATATAGACAAGAATCACTGACACCGCTGCAGAACACGAGGAACTGATTGTAACAAATAAATTAAAAGTTTGGCATGGTTTGCTACATCATATCCTGCTGACTAGACTTGAGAACATTGGTATTGATGGGACTCTACCCACTTGGTTTAACCCTTTTTGAGCATGTTTTACTACTTTACAATTTGCTCTATTAAATTAAACAGTTTTTTGTGGCGATGCTTGATGTATATATATATTTTTTTTAGTTCAAACCCGGCTTTTTTAAATATATAATAAACAAAAAAGTACAATTAATTTTTTATAACAAAAATAAAAATAAAAATTGTTCATGGACAGTTTTTTTTATAATAAAAATCAAAAGACAAAATAAAAATCAATTTCACAAAAATCCCCCAAACCACAAGCCCATGTAACAGGTCTTGAGCTTCCAAGGGCTATTAGTTAACTTAGGGTTAGAAAACATTTTTCTTTAGGTGACTATAACTAGACAAAAGGGTTTGTCTAGTTGAGGCTGTCAAAACCACTCAAAAACACCCAAAAGCACAAAAATTATGTTTTAATTGGATCTAAATCCGCCATTTCTAATCTTATTTAATCTTCTCCAAGCTTCTGTTCAGCTGGACGGTCAAACATCAGTTACCATCTCCAAACAAGCTAGATGTCTAGAGGTCATCTTGGACCAAACACAGTCAACCTCACATTAATTCTGTAACACGCACTGCATATTTCCATTTTATTCCTGACAGACATGGAACAAATAAAACCAGAATGCAGACGTTAATAGAATGATAAAACAAAAACTTGTACAAAACACAGAACCCGGTATTAATGACACAAAATAGACATAAAAGAGACAAATGCTATGAAATAAAAGTGACGAAAGCCAATATTCTAGAACCAGTATGAACACAACTCTAAGCTTTCTATCAAGTAAAAATTTACAACTGGCACTGTTAATTTGGGAAAAAATGGAAAAAAATATCAATTCTTTGGGTTCTTGAGGACCTGTGGGGTTCTAAATAACATTTGCTATAACACCCTCAACTTTGCTACTGTTTGACATTGACTGACAATATTGCAAGGCTATACTGAACTATTCAAAGGTCACAAGGAAATAACATCTCACAAAAATCTCTCCACTACTACTTGACATTTTCATGAGACAGCTATATTACACCATTACAGGTTAGGTTAGAATAACTTCTCCTGAGTTTCACGATTACAGAAATTATTAGACTGCACATCCTGAAAAAAGATCTGAGACAAACTCAGACCCTCAAAACATCTCTGTCAAGTACCAGGAAGTAATAAATCAGTTTAGTTGATCTGGGTGTTGGCGAGATGTTTAATCGAGACACTAAATCTCATTTAGTGTGCCATAAACAATGATAATGTTCACAGTGACAGTGATGCTCTATGATTCTCAGAAAAAGAATCTTCATTACATTGAACTTAGACGCTTTCATAGAAATCTCTCTGGATTTAGAATCAGAGAAAAAGTGGAAGCAGGAAATCCTTGGCATACCTGTATTGAGGGGGTGGAATGCCCTTAGCGTCACAGGTAAGAGTGGCCTCTTCCTCCACTGAACCTACTGTCAAGTCACTGGGCTCCATTCTCCATTTTGGGCTGTTAAAAGCTTTGTAGTCCAGACACTCTGAGAAATTAAAAGACAAAAAAAATACACAGTTGTGTCATAATCCCAGAGAAAAGAGGTGTGGTCAATTGCGAGTTAATGAGATGGGGCTTGCATAAAGAGAGGAGTGCATGAAACAAAACTTTTCTTACACTCATCATTCACTGCTACTGAGAGATGGAAATTGACAGAGTGTTAGTGCTACAGAGAAGAATGTGGATGTGAAGACTGTGATGATGTAGATGTGAAGAATGATTCTCCACCAGAATCATTGTTAACAGTGGAAGCGCAGTCAAACTGCTGCATATAGTGTGGTATCGAAATCAGGCAGTTTGATGCTTGTATCATTCCATAAGTGAGTGAGCAAGAAAGCGAGACAAACTAGGAAAACCAACCTATATTAATTTTTGTGAACTGAAAATGCCTTGATGTTCTCAGCACCACCCATAGTTCTAGCACCGCCTACTGACCAATCAGATCAATCGTGAAGAACAATTCATAGAATGTGCATTTTCAGATGTCCGGAGACAAAAGTTGAACAAAGACTGAATTTATCCGACAGAAATTTGCATGTTTTTTTCCAAATTCTGAATTAGAGGTGAGGGATGGGTGTGGTCAAATCGTGACTTTGGGAGAAAGTGGCGAATTTTGAGGAGACAAAAAAATTAAGTGATTCAATGACGTTCTTTACGATTAATGTTGCATTTAGAAAGTTCTTAACGGATGCAAAGCTAGCATAAGAGGAATCAAACATTTATTATACATGCTTTAAAAAGTGTATGGCACATTTGAGCTACAATGTTCAAAGCTGTTAAACATTTCTAAAATTTAAGTGATAAATTCTCTTTGCAGAATAATTTTAATAGATGGGGTCTGAACATGGTTTCAAATTAAACAAATACAAAAGCAGTAATCCAGTTGTTTTGCTTTAAACAGGAGAAACGTTACAAAATTCTTCCAATGGGGTTTACGTATGTTGGATATAGGAAATAGAACTGGAAAATAACTTCAGAACTAAAACCAGAACCATCAGTAGGTCCTAGAAACAAACCAAGCAACATGGAAAACATTTAAAAATCAAAGTATCACTTAGTAAATGAATGTTCTGCAAAAGTAAAAGGAATGTAAGAGTATTTGGTTTTGAGAAAAGATAAGTATTTTCCATGTTCTGTTGCAAAAAATGCCTCAACCTTCATTTTGGTGAGAAAAAAAAACACTTGAAATCTATAGAGAATAAAGTTGGTAGGTGAATCTGACAGAACGCGCACTCTAACACTCATACAAAGCGAGAGCAGAAACTCAAAGCATATGTGGTGAGATCACACCAGGTGTGTGGGTTCTAATCAAGCGTCATGCCTGCATCTCTCACTGCCTTCTTCAGATGGCATCTACGCGGCACAGGAATCTACACATTTATGTGTGACATTTGTTTTGAAAATGGGATCTAAGGCACTTTAATTTGACATTTACATACTGAATACGCTGTCTCTAACAACTAATATTATTGACCTTATCAAGTGAGATGTGGAGAAGTGTGACATGTGGCTGCTAAATATAAGTAGAAAAATAAAAATCACAGCTATATGTAAGCAAAACAAGTCTGTAACAAACACTCATTCAGCACAGTTGCCTCCACCAAGGTTCCTCATATTATCTCATGCACATCTAGCAGTGGATGGTCCTGATTATACTCTTGGCATTAATGATGTTTGTAGAGCCAGTTTGACCTGAAGGGCAAAATGACTCATTAGATCTTTAGGCTCAAAAGCATTATAACAGTTGAATTTTATTGTGTATTTAAATTGTTTCAATCCCAAATCAATAAAGCTATGCGAAATGAATTACAGAACAAGAAATGGTTTTAGGGCATCTTTGAGAAGATATACATGGATTCAGCATGTAAATAAAGCATCGCCATGTTTGGGTTCTGTTTGTGTTCAGACACCTCTCTGTGCTAATTATGCTAGTGTACCGTACACTGTACGTGTCGGTGACAGCTGCACATTGTTTGTAGAGTGATGGACTGACAAGAAGCTCTTGAGAACAAGGCAGCTTTATATTATGTATTTATATTTACTGGAAGAAAACTAAATATATACAGTATACAGCAGTACGAAATTGAATATATCTTTCCACCAAATAAACAGAACCAAATGAATTTGTATACAGCTCTCTAATCACTAGGATCAAACCATCACAGGTTCATTCCAAACAAGAAGAGTCTGCTTTCAGATTCCAGATGAGATTTAAAACATTAGCCGTATTTAAGTCCAGATTATTGAAGAATCTGAACAGTGCCTTACAAACTTCTCCGTTTTATTTTATTCTATGAGTATTTGAACCAGTTTTCAATGCTTTATTTTTAAACTCAGCTTTTAAATGAATTTAATTTCATTTTCTAGGTCTAGCTTTTTGATTGCAGAATGTTTTACCAAACTAAACTAACACGAAACTAAAGAAAATAAAACAAACATGGAATGAAACAAGTCACAAAACAAAAAACACAAAATCAAACTAAATAAAATTAAACGAAACAAACATGGAATGAAACAAAACAAACAAAACAAAAACATGAAATTAAATAATCATGAAAAGAAATAAGAAACAAAGAAAACACAAAATAAAACAAAAATTAAAAATAAAAATACATACAAAATAATACAAACTGAATTAAGAGATGAAATAATAAATGCACACAATCCATCCATCTCCCTCACATGTATATTTGGACAATCTTTTCCACTCGATTCTTTCAAAAAAAATCAAAGCATTTTTTTCCATATTAAAATAATTGACCTGTAAATGATGGTCTCCGTCATGTCATGTGGAGTGACTACAGGAACATCATAATCAATTGTTGTTTTGTTTTTTTACACATATAGACAAGGGCCTTAAACTGTCTCTAAAACTAAAAATTTTACAAAACATATTTTAAACAGGTTTGCAGCTGCTACCCTTTGCTTTGTTGCCAATATATATATATACACACACACACACACACACACACACACGCACACGCACGCACGCACACGCACACACACACACAAATTGACACTGAGATGAATGAAACCTCCAGTTTGTTTTCTAAATATATTTTTTTTATTTTCAACAAGTCACTAGTCACTTCAACCAGTTGAAGGGTGAATTCAGAAGTTAAACTGGTCCACTGCTTGCCATAAACTGACTCAATGATTCCTTCATAGTCATTACCAGCTCGCAGGAGGTGAAGAATGACTCACATTTCAATCTGTTCCTCACACAAAGCTATCATATGGGTCCATGGGACTTGAGAATAGAACACATGTTTTAGGGGTTTACGAATTTTGGTGCTTCAGTGAAAAATGTATGTAATGTAGAGACAGCTTTTTTCCAGTTTTCTGACATCATTCCATCATGGAATTGAAGTGGGGGTTTAAAAACAAATTCATTAGCAAGGTAAAACAAGTGAGTGGAAACATAAACTAAATACAGAAAATAAACAAATTACTTACAAACAGACTTGGTACACAACTTTAAAAGGTAGACTAATTGTAGCACACTGGTTGGTAGACCAAAGAACCCACTACAAACCCAAGAAACACAGAGAATATAAAGAAAAGGAAATCACCCAATGGAATGAGAGGCAGGTGTGCAGCCAATTAGGAGAGAAAGAGGACGGGAAGGGCAAAAGAGACAACCACAGGTAAGGGAAAACTTATGACAAGAGGGGAATGGCAAAGACCATGACACATTGGATGTTACTACAACATAAACAGTAATCTACACTGTGGAACACAGGTAGTAAGAATATCCCAATCTATAGGGACAAACACTTGATAATATGCGGAAAAAGGGGAACCCCAGAGGTGAGGAAACCAGGAAGTAAAGACACACAGAGCAATCCACAGAAAACAACAATCATTACAAGCAGGAACACAGAAGATATTAAGACAAGGTGCCCATGTTGACACGAAGTCCCAAAGATGGAGAGCAAAAGGAGAACCAGAAGAATGAGGACCCAGAAGAAGACATAAGTGATGCTGTGGTCTGTGGAGTCCAGGGTATGGAATGGCAAGAAATGGGCAAGAGGGCCCAGAGGGCCCAGAGAGTGATGGGTAATGAAAGAGTCTGCTTTAATGTAATATCCACTCTGTTTTTATTACTTTTGATAATATTTTGAGTTTTATTTAATTAATTTTTCCAAATTTATTACAAAAGGAACCTAAATGTCTGCTAGGGAAGGTGAGTTTTATACGGTTTTCACTGTTTTGAACACGTATTTAAGCATAATTTCCATCATTCTTGATTAAATATGGTTCTTATATCTGGCCAAATGCTGCTATTGAAAAGTATAAAGCTTGACCAGTTCAAACTAAAAGGGGGGTACGCTGAATGTAATGCAGGAGTGACCTCAAGTTGGGTCACCAGTCTGTTCCATGCAACACCACACAAATATCTCCATGACCTGCAAGTACATGGACTGTGGGATGAAATCAGAAACTCTACTCTGAAACCTTCAATTACGCCACACAAATTTATTTTCACCTACTTTATATTCGGGTAGCTTATTTCGCCTTATAAATCTGTACAAATTCTATGGCGTGATTTCCTTTGAGGACACTGTGCATCGAAACATCCAAAGCTTTGTATGACACAACCCAATTCATTTTCAAAGCTTATTAGAAAGCTCCAGCCTCACATCCACAATACGTTATATTCCTGAAGTCATTATTCCAATCGTAATCAAGATGTGCCCTGATAACAAATCAATATGTTTCTTCACAAGACAAGCTGATCCCAAACAAGGTGTTTCTTTGCGCTTAAAAAAAAAACTAACTCTGAAACGCTGGTGAAACAAATGATGAAGTTAACGTTGATAGAACCACAGTTGTAAAAACGACACAAGAGTCAGATGAGGAAGGAATTACCAATTCATTTTACCTGCAAGATACTCCATGATTGATAGCAGCAAAAACGGTTTCCATAGCAACATCATCTTCAGCTGCCAGGGGCGAGTGTTAGTTGAATCCAGCGCGCCGTGAACAAACGGCTGCTCTCCAGAGAGAAACACACCTGACCTGTTGAGGAGCAAATCATATGAGAAATTAGGAATACTTCTGTATTGGTAGAGCACTATATTTTTCTCAATTAACACCCAAAACTGTTTCTGGGCAGAATAAAGTCAGAGATAATGAGCAGTTGCTTCTGTGTGATTATAAAACTCATTTCAGGGCAGCGTTTTTACTTCATTAATGCAGTTAATGTGGCTTTAAAGACCGAAAGTGAGAAGAATTCCTGCGCTCAGAGGCAGAAAACAAACACAGTTTCCACAAAGCAAATGAATATTGATCTGCTGGAGTTTATGTAAATTGTGCATTGAAGAAAACACAGTAGATCAGGCCAATTAAAAGTGATTTAAAGCCAAATATAGTGTATTTAGCCTGGGTAATACTGGACATTTTTTTTTTACAATTTTCACAAATGCCTTATATTTTCTGAAAAACCTTGTCTGAGAGATTTGGAATGGGTGATTAGCACTGCTTTGACAGATATTGTTCTTCTTAAACACATAGTTTAAGAAGTGCCATAGTTTTTGGTATAATCACACAAGATTTAAAAGCGAAATATCATTTAAAAGGCCTTTTTTCCCACATAAGGTGCATTAAGTGAAACAAAACTCACCATTGTTTAGCTGTAACACATAAAATACTCACTTTTTAAATTTATTTTCTCTTTTATAAATGCATCGAAATTTTGTGTTGAAATATATTATGTTTTTCTCTATGACACTCCTGAATATGATAGCCACAATACTCCGATATTCCATCTAGCGTTGAGGCTTTGTAGCTCATTAAAGTCAGACTAAAACATTTTGACAAATTTTTGAGCACCATGAACTATATAAAAACAGAGGTCAGTGAGCTGACAGGAATTAATACATAAGGTGCACTGGTTTATATGGAACACTTGATTTTTGAGACAATTAAAGGATTTTCAGAAAAGTTCAGTACTAAAAAAAATGTTTAGAGGCGCTTTTAGACATATTTATTTACACATATTATATGCATTAAAAAATCCCAACAAGTGCAATCCCAACAAGTGTACAGTACTCAGAAAAAATGTAAATACATTTTTAAGAAGTGTTTGTCAAATGTAAAGTATGAGGTAATCACTTTTCATAAACATTTGGAAAACTGAATGAATTTAAATTACATCAATTATTTTTTATTCATTTGTAAATTATTTAATTAGTATTTAATTTATTTTTCAGTTTCTTTCAATAAACTCTAAAACTGGTCCAAAGTATAATTTTTTACAGCTAGTTTAGAATGCAGCTGCTAGAGTCCTCACCAGAACAAGAAAGTATGATCATATCACACCAATCCTTGCTGCACTGGCTTCCTATAAAACACTGCACTGATTGTAAAATACTGCTGCTAGCCTTTTGATTATTGAACAATACATATAAACCTGGTCTATATAAAAAATGAATCATAATTAATTTTTTAAAATCTAAATAAAGCCTCTCATTCTGTAAAAATTGCTTTAAAGTGCTTAAACACACAGCTTTTGTAAAATTAATTTGAGTTTTTGTGTAATTAGAGTGAATTTCTTGTGATATTATGTTTCTAAATACATTTTTGAAACAAAAATTCTACTTATTTAATTATAGTTAACTATAAAATAAATTTGTTGCATGTGTGCTGAATTTTATTCGCCTATAACAAACTGGTAATGCACATTTTGCTGCACCCAATTCTCAAACTACCAGTAAACTGTAGAAAATATAAAGAACAATAGGGGTCCTGAAACACTGGGCAGAGACCTAGAAGTGGTCTGTGAGCCGTTTCTGGGTCACACAACAAAATAAAGAATTTTATTTTTTGAAAATTGATCGATGTGTTGGTGAAACCATACTGATAACAGGGGAAAATTAATTAAAAAACAAGACCATGCCTCACAAAGATTAAGCTTTAATTGCATCATCTATGGCACAACTTGAGGGCTGGTGTTCTCACAGATCTTTGATGTTCTCAAAGAACAAATGTTAAGCATTAAAACAACAACAAATTGGATTGGACGAAAAATCTAATTTGGTATAGGAACCAGCAGCACTGCTCATGGGTTTTCATTGGCGGACAGTATTGTTCTGTATTCTCAGTTAAAGTGGCCAGCTGTTCTTGTTGTGTTTTTATGTTTTGTTCACCTTTTTTAAAGTGTGAATAATTGACTGTGTTTATGTTAAGTTATACCGCTGGAGGTTGGGTATCAATGGTATTGAATTTACCGATGAATCCAAATTCATGAGCTTACAGAGATTAAGGAAGATCTTTGGCTGCAATTTAAACATATGTGCAGAAGCTTTGTTACACTTTAAGAAACAGGGCATGCTCAGGGCACAGCAATCTATTCCCTGAGTTCAGTGCAGTTGGTTTCTACATTAATGTTGCACCACAGAGGAATTTGTGCATGAAACAAAGAGAACAAGGAATTCCATTAAATCACTTAAATCCTATTTAAAAGAGCTTGGATATGTTTTTCCAAACAAAGTTAGAAAGCATCATGTTTTGATTATTTTGAAAATAATACATATTTTATGAAAACCCATTGTTTTGAATCTGTGAGTTCATTTGTGAAGGCAGAGTTTTGTTGGTTTGTTGTGTGTGTGTGTGTGTGTGCGTGTGCGTGTGTGCGTGTGTGTGTGTGTGTGTGAGGACTCCTTGAGGACTATAAGGTCCGCTGTCCTGTCTGATTGTCTTTTGACCTCACTTGCTCTGCTTGTGCTTTTCACTTTGCTTGTAACTCTTTTGCTTGTTTGCTACTTTGGATACGCTGATTGTAAATACAAGTAAGATAGTAGTGCGTTGGACTCACGTTTCATAGGTCATAGTTTTATTAGCTTGAATTAAACCGAACTCTTGAAGTAAACATTTTCAAGATTTATAATTTGATAAGAAAATCTCACTTTTTAAAAGTGAATGGAAATCTCTCAAGTTTTTTTTAGAAAATTTGGTATCTTTTCCTTTTTCCATTTGTTTGCAACCAACACGCTGGTCTACCAAATATGTTAAGTTCACACTCTTTGAAGGTTTGAAAAAACCCCTTAAGCTCTCTTTGATTATCAGAGATTTTAGAGGGACTGTGTAAAGAAATGGTTATGGCCTTCTTGGTCCTTGTGGGTCTAATTTTTAGATGTTTTTAATGGGCTATAAACAGATGCTGGTCATACATATCAGGGTAAAGTTTACTTATTTTTTGCATTTGAACAATGGTTCTGAATATTACTTCTGAATGTTAGAGCTAAATAGCATCTTTAATGGTTGCTTCTAAATAGCGCCTTTGAAGATAAATGTTAATGGGACCAAAAAAAATAAAGATTTCTGGCTAAAGAACTAGATTTGGTTATATAGAGAACCTTTTTTTAGAGTGTATAAAGAACTTGTTTTTTTTTTTTTCAACAAAACAAAATATCACATGCGCATGGGTGTTAATACACAATATATATTGCCATGTTTGCTACCTTTCAGCCCAGGTTGATGAAGGATACCAGACAGGAATACTTTAGAATCATTAAGGTTGGCAAAATAGAGACATTCTGTTCTGGTACTAGCACATATTTCTTACTGTTTTTGTAACTTTTAGAAATTAACGCATCACCCTTTGAGAGAAAAGCATCAGCCAGAAGCACATTCGATAAATGTAGCTCTATAGCCAATCATGATATTTTGACGTTGACTTGTTCCATTTACAACATTTATATTTATAAAACATTTCCATCAATAAAAGCACATTAGAAAATGAACTTCATTTCAGTTTGGGTCACAGCAATATTCTGTAACGGCAGGATTAAACTCTCCCTTCCTTTGAGTAGAGAGATATCAGAGAGATGAGCATTCAAACATGAGCTGACAGGCACAACAAATGTGTGAAACAAGCCTTAAGTTTGTTATTTCTATTGGATTATGTTGAACGATGCCTTCAGTTGTAGCAGCAACCGCACTGTACATCTGCTCTTTTTCACTAAGTTTAAATGCAGTTACTCTATATTCATTTAGAAAAGCCAGACACATCTGTGTATTTTCATGAAATGTGAACTTTTCTTATTTGTGGCTAGTTTTTCAACATCATCTGAGTGAGTCAGAGGGTGTAAATATTAGAAACGTGTGATAATCAGCGTGCAAGCTTTTTTTAGCCAGTGGGTTCTTTATTATTCGTTTTTTAAAAGACCAATATGCCAAGCAACGATTAATATAAAAGTTTATAAAGACAAAAAGGAAAGCAGCACAGATGGAAGGGTGCATTCTTTTTTTTCTATTAGAAGAGACTGAAGGATTTTATTTGGTCACTAGACTTTGGATAAGGATCAAAACAACACGTGCCAATCCAACATCAATTTACAAATGAAAGAAAATATTTTCAATCCATTCAGAACTGAATTACATTCCAGGTTTCAGAAAAATGCTAATTTTTCCTGTTCATGCAGCTTCCAAAAACAAGATAAAAATGCTATCGCCTTACGGTGACCAGTTCATCGCGCCATGCACAATGACGATCCTTATTTAGAAGACTAACTCAAGCAATAAGTGTTCAATTTACTGAACAATACAGACAAATTAAATTATGAAAACCACATCTCAAAGGTTCATGATCCACAGGCAGCGCAAATGAGTCTAAATATGAGTCTAAATGTTTTCTGGTGTGGTTTTGGCCAATATTCTTGTCCCATATGTCAAAATCGAGAGAGTGCGTTGTAGATGTGTTCAGACCTGAACTGGAGTTTGGAGGTGAACAGATAAAATCTATAGGAGGAGTTTGTTAAAGTACGACATGAACAAAATTGGCCGTTTGTAGAGGTTTTTGCAAAATAGCCAACTTCCTGTCAATTTTGGAAATGCAATCCATATTTGTTATTAAGGTCTTGGTATCCTATAGATGTGTGCTAAATTTCGAGAGTGGTCTGATGTGGCGTGCAGTAAAAGGGGCTGGTAAGGGTTGAGCCGTGAGTGCCCAATCCTGCCACTCCCCCTAAATCATTCTGCACTAGTGTTCGTGGCTTCAATGCTACTACGCCAACACAAATCCTAAACCTAAGCCCAAACCTAGCCCTAAACCTAGTGTGCTTTTTGAGTCACGTTATCTTCACGTTGTTTTAAGTTACAGTTAACTCTTCATGTTATTCCGTGTGATTTTGAGAGCTTCAAGTTACACAAGGGCGGATCGATTAGATGTACCCGGAAATGTGAGGTGGCCAATATGTGTGTGTTTAGAAAAAACATGTAGACATTTATACAAAACTGAAGTTTCAATAAATACAGTGATCATTTTTTTGTGGAAACTAATTACTTGGCTCAAACAATTAGTCAAATCTTCAATTTGATCGCAAAATATTCCATATTTTGTGTTTTTTGAACAAACTAAACAAGCAATCAATCAGTGTCACCACAGGGTTCGGTTTCTAAAAAAGTATCTGTTTTCCAAAACAGTTTGAAAACAAATGGTTTCACTCAACAACTAACCATGAGTGGAAACAATGCTTTTGGTTCATCATACATATTGTTTGAGAATGGCCAAGAAATCAGAAAATAAGATTAAACTTATGAGCAGAACTATAAATCTACCTACTGTTTGTTTCTACAGAACACTAAGTATTAGTGTCTTAGCGAACTTTGCTGTGCTTGTCATTCTGTCGGGGCTTAACATTAGATCAAGATGCTTTAAAGCTACAAAATCTCTCTCTATATTAAAGTCCTTCCATATTTATTGGATGCACAATTTCATATGGACACATTTTCTCACGTTTGAAGAATAAATCATACCATGTTTTGACCATTTGGATGAATCCTTGCAAAATAGCAGACTGATCATCAGCATCCCAAAAAAGTAGCCCATTTTAATCTAAATAAGCTCAACTGCTGTTGGATGACCACACACACCACAAGTTATAAAAACACTTCCGAAAAGCTGTTCACCCAATTCACAGAAGCATGAAACAAACTCGCAGTGAGCCAAGAAAAATCCCATTCTTATTCCAGAGAGTTCTAAATGAACTATAATTATTGCCATCCCGCATAGCTCCCAAAAGCTGGGACACCAGTCCCTTAATTTAAAGATTTTAGGCTGGTTTTAACAGGAATCTGGTGCAAAATGAGATTAAAATGCTCTGGATTTAATTAGAAGAACACAGCACTTCATCGCTCGTGTTGCTAAGCGTTCTTGAGATGAAATCCTCAATGACTGCGAGCCTCTGAGACCTTCTCATCCCACTGACTCAACCGCTGAGTTCCTTCTCATTAATGAAAGTGTTCACTGTGTAATTAGAGCCTTTGATATTTGCAGCCTAACTTGATGCCTTTTATACAAACAACTCAATGTTGCTCCAAATAAAACACCTGAAGATATAAAAATTGGATCAATAGTGCTTCATTCTCAAACTCGCTGAAGTGAAAACTGCTTTTAAGTGTTCACTCAATTACAAATAAATCACTTTTTTTATTAGCTGTCTTTGTTCCTGGACTAACACAGACGCTTGTATCTGAGCATTACATTGTGGTATTTTTTCTGTGAAAAATTATCAACTAAATAGTTTTAGGAGATCCCGACACCAACCCAAATTAAACAATGTCATACTACTTAAGTACAGAAATTGAGCCTCTACATCACTGTTTAGTATTAAACAGTACATGAACTGCGTTTTTATGAATCTAAATTGTCAAAATTAACATTTCTATCAAATGACTAAACTGCCTGGATTGGTTCGTCATCATAAACCTGACGGTTTTCATACGGCAACTCGACCTCAACACAGACCCTCTCTACAGTTCAGCTTTGAAGGTCAAGTTTGAGTTGGCCCTGAACCCTAAGCAACGGGTGGGTATCCAGAGCTTAACTCATTGTGTTGTTTTGGATGTTTTTCAACCACTTCAGGGTGATTTTGGACACAACTTTTTCTTTGTTTCATCAAATTGAATGATTTTTGTTGATAAATATTATCTTTAGACGTATTTAAAGAAAAGGCTTTCATTCAAAAACTCAATAATGCACCATGGGAAACCCTAATGTACTACTGCATTTGTTTCTAGCTGTAAACTGCTGTAAAAATCTATCAGGTCAATATTTAATTTAATTTTTTTTTTGCATAAAATCTCTATCTACCCCAGTTCTAATTAACTTTTTTAAATCCAGGAATTTTACCCTGTAATTGCCTAGATCTTCCATGATGTGACTGATTTCAGGCTGAAATTTTTCAAAATTAAAAATGATTGTTTTAGCTTTTATCAGAGTCTTGGACGAGACGAGCACTATCAACAACACCAGCGTTGATGGATTTGTAGTTTTTGTGTAGCACCAGATTTAAATTTTTTCTCTTATTTACTGTTTGTGCCCCATTACCTTCCATTATAATGAACTTTTTTGACTGCAAAGTCACGACACCATTTTAGATTTTTACTGGTGATCACCAATTAGAACCATTAGCCTTTGAGATACGGTTTGCAAAACAAGTCTAGTTTCTGACAGGTAAATGAAGTTAATGAAATACAACAGCATGAGCAGTGTGTGTGCGTGTGTGTGTGTGCGTGCATTTGTCCGTGTGTCTGTGAGAGAATTTTGTTCTATAAAATGTATTCTGCATCAGTTTTTTAAACATAATTTATTATGAACCAAAATGACACCTGAACAGTGGTGAATGAGTACGACACAATAAGAAAAATGGTCGAATGAATCGAGAATGTAACTATTAAACTCTTTTGTGTGTGCGCATGCGTGTGCGTGTGTGTGCATGTGGAGGTGTTTGTGTGCTCAATCTTTCCAGCAATATTTGAATATTTCAACAGTAAAAATATCAAACTTTACCACTTCCCAACAGGAATGCCTACGAGAAATCAAGAATGCATGATGCGTTGGTGCCATGGCATTGCAAACGGTTAATCCATACCAAGTCCAGGTGCTCTTAAAAAACAGGGTAGTAAAAATCAGCATGAATTTTTCGTGAGAGCTAAGTTTCTTTTAAAGGTTTAGATTTCTTAGGCAGTCTAAACAAAAAGATTCACAGGATCGCACTGTACTTCCTAGCATAAATAAAAACAGGATACTGCCTGACGATCATGCAGGTCATTTTAAGATTTTCCAAGAACTGTGAAAAGAGGTCCATGTTTTTTTGCACCAAACAAATGAATGAAATGAACATAAATGCTGCACTAGCTCCCAGCAGCTGTCTGCATGCAACACAGAATGTGCTTTGTTTGAGGAATAGAATCGTTTCAGGGTGGATTGATATGGAATTTGTTGCTGGAAAATTGGCATCTCTGGTGTAATATTGTTCCTAGACGCCAGCTAAACAAAACTTTGATCTCCACAGAACCTTTCAATGACTTTATTAGACAGAACAGAGTATAGAGTGGAAATGGAATAAGGAGAGGGAGCCGGGAAAGCATCTTTGTGCCAGAATTGATCCCAGGTCCATCAGAGCCATGATGGTTTAACCTTCTGTATCCATGGAGTCGGGCTCATAACTTTACATACCCTGGCAAATTTTCTGATTTCTTGGCCATTTATTTATTTATTTATTTTATTATTTTCAGAAAATATGAATAACTCAAAAAGCAAGTTTGTGGTTGGGTGATGCCATTTATTGCCAACAGGAACTTTCCAAATTTCCTTAAACACTGATACAGATCATCATCATATATTTTATGTTTAAACCAAGCTGCTGACGGAAACCTAAAAATGAAATTATTATGAATTAGATTCATGTGACAATATCCTGCTCCAAGACCTCAGACTAAATTAACTTCTTAATTAGCATTAAAACAGGACTATACAAGAGTTAATACAAACAAACAAAACAAAAACACTAGTTACAGGCGGATTTGTCATTTAAATGCTGGATCCGCTCTTTCTTGAGTGATGTGCGAGTGAAATCCGATGATCCTCTATGGGGGTGTAAGAGGGATTCTTGAATCGTTGGCTGGCTTGACTGATTTCCTCAATTAGAAAGCTGCTGAGTGTAGTTTAGCAGGACAGATGTTATATTTGTATTCATTTATTTCAGCATTTTACAGGAGTATGACACGTGAAATGAGGCTGAAGCAAGAGATGAATATCTATTATGTCACTTACGAAAGAACACAGATATAAATGACATTAGGTGTAAGTTATGCGCGCACATCTGCTGTAAGAATGAAGAATTCACTGGTTTGGTAATACAGACATCAATTTAGAATTTATCAGTACCTAAAGTTTGATTAACTAAACGGAACATTTATCAACATCGGCTAATGATAATTTTTAAGTCAATTGTGATGTCATACACAGTCCTCGCTTTTTCAAATGTAATACCAAGACTGAACACAGGTTATTGTTAAAGTCGAGTTCTCAATGGAGTTCGCAATTTAAAAACGATCTATTTATGATCTACAACTGTTTTTTGACTATTTGTGTTCATATATTCTGATAGGGGACATTAATGGTTTGGTGATTATATATTTGAAAATATTTAACACAAATAAAAAGATATATCTAATCTTGACATGAAATTAAGTATGTGTCTTTTTAGCCCTCTGGAATAAGGTGCATTGTAATAATAACATTGTAATATTAAGGTTGCAAGCAGCAATCAAAGGGCTCTTGCTCCTTTGGCACCATCATCACTCGGTGGACTGTTTGTTTCACTACGCACTACCACTAATCTTAATCTAGGAGATGTATTCAAGTGAGAAATGTTAAAACTACTCAACAAAACAGGCAAATGAAATCATAAAAGCCACATCATTGAGTGTCCTGACCACCAGGTGGCGATCTGATTGACATAATTTTTTAGCAATTGTTTTGGCCAAAATTCTGGTCACAAATGGGTAAAAAATAAGTACCTTTTAATGTTAAATATTGTATTTTCTGAGAATACCAAGAGAATTTGTTGTAGATGTGTTCAGATGTGGACTGTTAATAGTCGGACCAATCGTATTTAACATGGCTGAGATAAGAACTTCCTCTTTATACCAAATGTCGATTCGCCACATAGTTGCGCCTATACTTTGCAATTTAACATACCTTAAAATGAGACTGAAGAGGAAAACTCTTCGACCTGATCCATATTATTTAAATTTCAGACATGGATATGCGTATGTTTCATCAGAATTTCATTCACTTACGTGAGGTGAAACACATTAGGTGGAGCTATAGAGACATTTTACCACACCCACTTTTCAAACTCCATATTTTCACCAGTTCTAACACGACTTTTCGAGCATGTGAAACCCTTAAAAGCCGTGAAACAATAATACTCTGAGCAATTACGATAGGGCTCAATGCTCCTTTGGTGCTTTGGAGCCCTAAATATTCTTAAATACCGTGCTCTTTTTAGCTTTCAGAAATCTATTTTATACTGGACATCCCTGTTTAAAAATACATCTATCAGAAACACCTGCTGTTTCCTATCGACACACTCACACCTCTCCTGAATCCCACCTTTTGCTAGATTAAGTGCAGGTGTTATTCAGGAAATAGCTATATAAATACACCAGCCAGACCTACTGACCTACTAACGGCAGCTATCAGAAAAAAAAGACACAGAACAAAAGAAATAGCTCTACGATGAGCAGTTGTACAGGACCACCACATAATCTTAGATAAAGTCATGTTATGGAGCCTTCTGAAACACAATGCCATCAGCACAGATTAATCAATTGCTGCCCCTTCAACCCAAGAGTGTCCTCTACAGGTGCAGCATCCCATCATTTAAATGGCAAACAAGGAAAACCCATTCAGGGTTTGTGATGTTCATCATGCACTCTATCCTTTTTCCTCTAGCCACTTTACATCAAAACAGATGGCAACTGCAGATCACCGTGACATGTTAATTTAAGCAAATGCTTAGATGACAGCTTATCGAAAGCATTGCTGACATGGAAACTGCTGTGGGAATAAACTGAAAAGCTATTGCGTTAGGAAACTGTAACAGGCGAAGTCTAGCTTTTCTTTGTTATATCTACTTTATATTAAGTGTACACGAGGACCATTTTGGTTAAAGGTAGCATTGTATTTAGCTGAGATGACCAATCAAGTAACTAGAGAAGCCAGAACACTATTGTTCATTTAATAACCAATCAAATTTTACTGTTATTTTTGTGTTTTCTATTCTCCTTGATTATGTTTGTGACCAAATCAATAGTTTGAGGCTAATGATAGAAGGAGGTTAGTATTACGGTGTATGCATATTGTTTACTTAAGATTAAGCAACAAGCCAGTTGGGGTTTTTCTCTGTGAGAACACGTGAAAAGTAGGGGTGTAACGGTACGCTAAAATCGTATTCGGTTCAGTACAGTGTCTTGGAGAGTTTGGTTCGGTTCATTCGGTTCGGTACAAAACAATAAGAACTTACATAATCTTTCTTTTGAAAAGCTGCCAATACACAGTAGAATTCTTGCATAAAATAAATAAAAGTGACACATTTGGGTGATATTTTAAATAAATTGCACTCTTTATAAAGAAAAACACATTTTTTTAAATAAAAAATGAAATACTGCAACTAGTATTTCATTTTTTATTTAAAAAAATGTGTTTATCTTTATAAAGAGTGCAATTTATTTAAAATATTACATTGATAAAATATTACATTAAAATAATACATTGTAAAGGTTTTTTTAGATGTTTGCACGGTGCCTGTCGAAAGTCAACATTTTGCCATAAACAGGAAGTTTTAACGGCAACAAGGAATATCCCATGTTCTGCTGTTTAATGCTGCTATTACAGGCTGTGTTACAAGGACATGTTTGAAATTTGGTACACTTACATAAGGAAACAAAACCAACAAAAAAGTCATCAGGAGCAAATTTCCAAAACTGTCGGAAAATTCGTTATTTTTAATTTACTTTAAAATGTACATAATTCCAGGCCATGTACTGTAAAAATCTCTTCCTGGAGAATGTGCCTGTTCACCTAAAAAACTCTGTCTTATTTTAAAGCAAATCAGATTGTAAATTGTGAACCTTGGAAAATATTTGTGAGCCCAATAGCCGTCAAAAGATGATGGTCTTAGAGCCCTTTCATCACTGCTAGCAGCTTTAATTAACATTGTGTTTTACTTATATATTTATTCTGGAACATGCATTCATCTTCTAAGCTGCTTATTCCCTTTTGGGGTCTGCAGGTGCACATCGAGCGAGAGGTGGGGGTACACCCTGGACAGATCGCCAGTCCATCGCAGGGAAACACACACATTCAATTAACCTAAACACATGTTTTTGGGATTGTGGGGGAAACCGGAGTCCCCGGAGGAAACCCACACAAGCCTGTGGAGAACATGCAAACTCCTTCCAGGAAGGTCACCAGTGAGCCTTGAACTGGCAACTTTCTTACTGGAATGCCACAGTGCTACCCACTGCGCCACTGTGCCGCCCCTGTGTAGCAATAAATTATAAAATAAAAAGTGTGCTTTGAGTTCTCTCCACGTTTGCTATTGAATTGGATACTCCTTATCCAAGAGCCATGCTTTAACCTAATACATTTTTTTCCTTCCTTAGAACTATTTCTTCTAAATACTTAATACTACATGATTCAAATGCAAACGTGACCCCGAAACTTAAATTTGAAAAACTAGCATTAGTCTGTTTTTCCTGCAACCTCATTTGTTTCTGTTTCCCACCAATGAGCTCTGCTTCTTGGGATTTCAAATAACAATTCAATGTGTTTTATTGATGACACTTTAAAACTGAGGAAGTTTTAAACTGCAGACTTTTGACAATCGGTTCCATTCATGTTTTTGAAAAGAAAAAAAAAAACCTTCTGTCAGGTTAAGTGCTGATCTCGAGTAATTAGAGTAGGCATGTGTTTGTCCTTAATTTATTAGGTCCCTTAAGCCCAAAGTGAGAGCTGCTCATTAGGATAACGAATGGTGGCTCTGGAAATAGGTCTCAGGACACAGAATTCCTTCAACTCCTACATGACCAGACGACTAATCAGTCTCAACACGCACAAGGAGTTTAACGAACACCACTGTTTTTAATGTCACCACACAAGGGCACCCACTCTAACACATACAGAGAATTACTTGTTTTTGTGCCATATAGGCTCCTCATGAGATCTGTTCAAATGCAATTTATTTCCTAGCATAAATAAATAGAGGAGAGCGGAGGACTATAAAGCAGGTCATTCTAAAATTCTCCATGGTATGAATTTTAGTAGTCAAAGACGATGCACGACTTAATTTCACAGCTTCGACATTATTAGAGGTCTGTGTTTTTTTTTTTACACCAAATGTGTGAACGAAATGAGCATAAGAGCAGCACAAGCTCCCAGCATCTCTCTACTTGCAACACAGAATGCACAGTTGAGGGCGGGAATCGTTTTATGGTGGATTGATATGGAATCTGAGGCTTGAGATGAAAGCAATGATACTTGACACTTCTAAACGCTGGGGAAAGTTCGCGACATTTCATGACTTCTCTTGAATCCATGCAATCCTGTGCGCGACTCATATTGCATTCATTCTTCAAATGAATAATTGAAGTGAAATTAAAACCAAAAGTTCACATTAAATATGCAAAGCCATATTACAAGTACCATTCTGGAGGAAGTGGCTGAGCTGGAAGAGAGCATGATATTGGTTGAATCATGGAGCAAGGGAAATTGTTATACCATGTGGATGCAGAATTAACTCTGACTGATATTATCTCTAACAATACATCCTTGTTGTCTTTCTGAGGTATAGAATATCTTGCGTTAAAATAGATCTTGCATTTTTGGCTACAGTTTAGAGACCTTGTAAACAAAGCTAGGCTGACCTGGTTATTTTGAAAATGGGGATTTTGTTGCTGGTAACGTTGTAAACGCAGCATTGTTTTCATGCAACTGAGCATTTTTGAAAATGATAGCCAAGACGCATCTTTGTGAAAACTTTAGATACAGCATTGTCAAGTGGACAGTACAAATTGGGTTTTTCGGGACGTTGGAGGTGTGGAGGTCTTGTGCTCTTGTGTCACTGTTGAGCATCTTCTTTTGTTAGAGAAGGCTTCTGATTGGTCAATATGAGTTCAGCTTTGTAATCAACTGCCATATGTTGGTTTAGCATTTTATGGGGAGTTATTGCACTTTTGTGTGGGTACGATCATTTTTTTCACACAGTGTGGGAGAAATTGCCTCAAACTTTCTCATAAACACAGATCTACTTCAATTAAAGACTATTCAGCCAGGTCATTTGAATAGTCAAAACTATCGATTGCAAACATACATTTCCAATATAAGATAAAATTCCCAGCACTGACCTTAGTAAACTGGGTAAGCACGGATTTTTTTTTAAATCTCGTCCAGTCAGGCTTCTAAGATGTTTTTTCCATTGTTTTCAAATCTCTTTGTATTTCTTGTAAACAAGACACATCGGGGTGCCCCCGGTATGTGAGTTTTTTTTTACTTTTCTTTTATCCAGCCTCATAAGGATTATGTTGATTTATTTTTTCAGACAGAGACCTACTATTAAGTGTGTGTATATATTTTCAAACAGGAAGTCAGAAATCGCTAACAAAAGCTAGAAATCACACAGTTTTACCAACAGTTAAAAGTAACAGACCTAAAAAATGTTCAACGCTTGTAAATCTCTGAAAATATCATGATGTTTACATCTGTAACATGGCTCTTTAATGTCCAGCCCACTCAGAGTCTACAAAACACAAAAGCGAACCATGGTGAGCAGTACCATACCAAACAAGGCACGCTGTTACTAAAACCCAATGGAAAAGTGGCATATGAAACATGTTTAGCGTTATATCACACTTTACTACACACTACTACAATTCCTTATGTGTTCATTCATAGATTTGCATTTGCATATGCACTGGAATGTACAACCATGAAAATAAAGTACCGTAACAATTGAACTTTTATCTGCTTAAACGGCACACAAGATACAACCTTCAAAGACATTGCTTCTAATTACGAAGTATATTATATTTTATAAAATAGTTTTACAAGTGAATGTTATTATTATATAGCTTTATTACATATTACTAAAAAAAAAGAAACCCGCAAAAATGTAAATAACTTAATAAAATACGGATGCAATACATATCAGAGTTGCATATGCAACATACAGTGTATCAAAATGCAGAACACGTTTTTAAAAGATTAATAATTATAATGTAATTTAGTTTTATAATTATAATAACGATTCAATTATTATTTTTTTACGATAAGCACCATTTTTGTGTATTCATCTGTTACTGTTCCATTGTTATTCAGCGCGGCTGGTGTCACAAGGACATTGTAGTGTTGGGCACTTCTCTATTCTGAATGTCAGGCTCTCTCCGGGGGTTTTCCCGCCACAGCAGCAGAGCACCTGTGCATTTCTGCAGGAGATGCGCAGTCCAGCCTCAAACTGAACTTCACTGCTGCAGCCCCTTCACTCACATCCAGGCACACTCTGCCTGTCAATCACACCAGCAGCATCAGCACCACACACACGCTCCCTCTCTCCCTGTTTCCCAGCAAAGCAACACACCCGAGCTGATGGCCAACTAATATTTGACCCGCTGATTAAAGCAGCTGCTGCCTCAATCAGCGCGCGCATTCATTCTGAATTCTAATGCAGCTACAAACGAAACGTGACGGCAAACGACGAGCACAAACACGCATTAAGTTAATAAAAATGGTTAAACATGGTGATAAAAAATCAACTTTACCCACAAAACGTATTTTCCTCCTCCACAGAGAACGTGCTTCCTTTAGTCGGAGCTCCACACGCGGTAAAGGACAGGTGCTGACATAGCAGTCACGGAGAATTCGGGAAAACCATTTTGTGGAAAACCACTTGAAGTCTTGCGTTCAGGAGGTGAACGATAAGACGAGGTGTAGCGAAAAACCTGGCTGTTCAGCGGTTTCGCCCTTTCTTGTGTCTGCGCTGGTTTGGAATTTGAATATGAATCAGAACATAATCCCTTCACGGCGTCCTCGCGGTGTGCCAAGCAGACAGTGACTCTCCTGTGCCAGCCTGCCAGGCTCAGACTCAGCTCGCTGGGTTCACAAACACACTGGAGGAGTAGAGAGAGATGCTGTTGCTGGTGGATTTACATTCAGTGCGTCCAGGCAGAGGAGGCTTCAACAGAATGATAGAGAGAGGGAGAGAGAGAGAGAGAGAGAGAGAGAGAGAGAGAGAGAGAGAGAAAGTATAGTACTTCATGACCTATAGCGCCACCATCTGACTCTAGCGCGCCAAACACACAGAGAAAATAGAATTCTACCTTTCTGAATGGATGAAAAGAGTCATCGAAAGATGAAAAGCTAATTGATTACCTGCGAAACTAATAAAGTAAACATAATTTCCTCACAGAAGGGTGGGGTTGGTTTTAGTATTTGGAAACAATTTTTTGTCATATTAGTATTTTTTTATCTCAATGAAAGTATTCAAACTGAAGAAATAATTTCATTCAGAAAAATATATATTTCTACTGAAGAATTAATTAGGACACCCTACCCTACTGGGTGGCACGGTGGCGCAGTGGGTATCAATGTGGCCTTCCATTTAGAAGGTTGTCGGTTCGAGGCTTGCTGGTGACCTTACTGGAAGGAGTTTGCATGTTCTCCATGTGCTTGCTTAGGTTTCCCCCACAATCCCAAAAACATGTGGTTAGGTTAATTGAATAATCTAAATTCCCCTTAGGTGTGAATGTGTGAGTGAATGTTGCCCTGCAATGGCCTGGCAGGGTGTACCCCTGCCTCTTGCCCAATGTGTGCTGGAGATAGACTGCCGTGAAAAAGCAGGTTTGAAAATGAATGAATGACCCTACCCAACTTTGGCTGAAATAACTGCAAATGTTTATTATAGCCAAAACACAGGACAGTTTTTTTCCCACTCTTTGCTGGGTTTCTTGCATGTAAAGCCCATTTAAGTCACCCCACAGCATCTCAATGGGATTAAGATCAGGTCTTGGCCATTACATCTCCATTTTCTGTTTTTAAGCCATTTTTTTGTTGTTTTATTGATATGTTTTGGGTCATTTTTCTGATGTCCAAAAAGTTCCCTTTTGCACACATCTGTCCAAACAACATTATTCCAGAAGTCCTAATCTTTGACAAAATTGTGATGTTAGCAAACCTGATGACCTTTGCCAGAAGGGTAATGCCGCCAAGTACTAAGTAGAAACCATTTTTAAATTAACTTTTTAATTCAAATAATAATAAAAAAAACATATATTAAATGCCCTTTTCACTGTTGAAATAGATTTACCATAAAATGTACAGACTGGTTGTTTCTCCGTGGGCAAATTTCAAAGTTCAACAGGGAATCAAATCTTTCTTTTCCTCACTGTCTGGATGAAAAGACAGGTAGAGATAATTTCACAAACAAACACAAATTAAAAGGGGATAGAGAAAACTTCTCCCTGAGAGACCTGTAGCACAGGAACATGAAAGAAATTCAGTGTCTGACCTTGAACTCACTGTCTGATCACATTATACTGGGGGCCAGTGCCTCAACTCTGTGGATGCCGCTGTGGAACAAGTGCCACTGAACCTCATGCCAGCCTGTCATTATGAACTCTTTTTGATTGCAGCTTGCCCCCCGTAGTTCTGGAAAGGTTAACAAGCTTTACTAGCCGATACTTCTCAGGTCTCAACTGTAAACGAGCCTTTTCACCTCAGCACAAACGAACACTAAAGAATCCCACAGAAGCAATGAATCTAAAAGGGTTCAAACCTGCACGTAATAACTGAACGGATAAGAGCTATTTATCCAAGACATTATCGTTTTTTTTTCTGTATTTGTATTTTGTTTAATTAGTAAGTAAGTTTTAGTAATATTGGACATATAAACATTTTTCACCAAGCTGCTGTACAGAGAAAAAGCAATCAAGATTAAGAACATTCTACAAAGTCCAATACGAACAAGTACACTTCACTCGTGAAAAGCATTGTGATGTTTTCAGCTTTGTCTTGAATGCAGACATTGTTGGAGCCAGGTGCACATCAATAGGCAAAGAGTTCCAAAGCAAAGGCCCTATCGATGCCCTTAAGACATGTGCAAACCAAAAGAAATGAGCAAGGAAATGCAACTCCATTCATTTTCAATGGAGACTTAGGGTGACAAGAGTGCGCGCGACCGCTGGTGAAAGCTTGTGGGTGTGGTCAGCAATAAGCAACAAAAGTTAACTTTAAGCTAATAAGAAGCAAGGAGGCAAGTGTTTTCCTCAACTGGGGAAATCAGACTCCATTAAGACGGAGCTCCTGCACCAACCAGGTGGTACTCGCCATGCTGAACCCATTGAGATCCGTGTTTACACTTTCAGAGCACATACAAAGCCACAAAACGATTTCTAGTCTGAATAGAGGGAGAGGAAAAGTGGTGATTTCTGTTCACCCACAAAATTTCTGTTGTGGAATTTTGGTTTTGTTAGCAAGGTCCAATTTGTAAATATTTTTCAGGCCTATCCCCAATTTGAAAATATCTTTTAAAATAGCCTTCTTTTGAAATAAACAGTACTTGAAAAGAAAAGTCATCAACCCTGTGCTGATGAATAAAACACACCGAGAAGAACTTGCCAAAGAAAAAGCCCTGCATTTTATTAGCACTTCCCAGACACATTCATTCATAACAGCCCATTAGAAGTGTTGTTGGAAATAAATCTCCGAACACGACCGCAAGATTAGCTGATCTTTGGAAAGGTCGAACGGAGCTCCTCCGGGTGTTTTCTCCGGGTCAATTCCAGAGACAAACCTCGGTAAAATAAGCTTTCTTTATTAAAGCTGATGCCTGTTCTTCCCCACTGCCATTAAACACACATTAATCATGCTTACTTCAGCGCAGGATACTTTAACACAGCTCAGCCATCATTAATAACGCTCCATCCAGTCCTGCGCTGACATTTCCTTTAATTATCTCTGTAATTTATTCATGTACTGTATCACTGGTGCTTGTTGTGCGAAGCTGCCTGTGAGGAATATTTTACTCCATGCTCTTCAGGAGTCAGGATTAACTATGCTAATGAGGACGCTAGGAGGCACGACTGCTGTTTGCGCCTGTTAAGTCTGGAAGCCATTAGGTCTCAGATTCAAATGTACCAATTGGAACAGCTTTGAGTGTTAATTGTGTGTCTGCTATATTTCTTTATATCAATAAGTGTGACATTGACAGAAAATACTTTTTTGTTTCCATAGCTTGGCTGAAGTTGTAATTGAAGGACTGCCTTTATTAGATTTATTTCACTGGTGTTTGTATTCAAAGCATACAGATTATACAGAGAAACCGACAAAATGCAGACCAGAATTTCTCAAAAAATCCTAATAAACACTGACTTTTTATGTGTTGAAGTCTTTAATCTGTAACAAAATAAAAAAGTGGTAAATAAATTCAAAGCAGAGAGAAAAATACCATTTTCCAAAGGAAATGAGTGAGTGCTGGAACCAGTGGTGCTGTTGTAGCATAGCAAGACATATGTAAATGTTATATCCCATCTATATTTCTTTACTCTCTGAAGTGTGCTCATCAGCGCCCCCTTTACACCAACACAACAAAATGTGTATGAGATGGTTGTGAATGTTGTGTAAATTACCTCCCCCGTTTAGGATGTCTGTGTGTATTTATGTCACTCTGAATGCAAGGGTAAATTTGTTTCGTTGTTGTAAATGAAAGAATTAAGAAGCGGTTTGCTTTGTTCAATGTGTTTAAAACTACTATCACTGTTCAATGAAGGTGCCAAAGCAACGCATAATGTTTTGTGAAGGGATTTTCAGAGATAAATCCTAACATATTATCTTGTTAGACTTTTAGATCACGTCCAAACAGACACAAGCCTTGTGTTCCTTCCCCTTCTGTGATCTGACACCCCCGCTTGCTTGGTGGGAAAAGCAGAGAGGTCCTGTTCCCCTTCGTGTCACGTGTTCCAACTGTCTCTGATCATGCTTATTGTTTTCACCTGTATAAAAGGAACTTGAAATGAAACATACATTAAGTATGTAAACAAATAAGCATTTACTTTATTTTGTTATACAACCATAAACACTGTGACGAGCCGGGGTGTGATCAGTCTCTGCAAGGTGCAACTCATTCAGACATAAACGAGACGCAGCCAATGAACAGTTAGTCAGAATGCCCAGCAAGGGAGAAGTAATGGCTATCGCAGCAAATGGACGCCACGAGAGCCACCGGGGATTGCCAAAGGACCCCAGGAGGTGCCCACTGACTGGCTCAAGAGTGTCATTGTCAGCCCAGTTGAGTCACTGGAATTCCTGTCTGGCAGATGGATCTAGTGAGCCTGGTGCCCAGAGCATGGCAGATGCACCAGCGTAACGGGACCCCACACCTCTGGTCCGGAAACCCACTCTTCATTGGATCGAATGGGGTGAAGGCTCCATGGAGTACCCCTGTGCACCACCCGAAACTTTCCATTGCAATGCTGAGTGACTCTTTTAGTTTTTTATATTGGTGCCAATGGTTAATTAAAAATGTCCTGAGCATTTCTCTTGCTCCTCTGCACAGAAATACAAATAATTTCAATTGGTTATTTGATGCCTATGTCTTTTATGTGCACGCGCCTGCGAACTTATCATAGTTTAAGGATCAAAGCCTGACTTGATGAAGAAAGTTGATGAGCTTCTTCATAGTACCAACTAATCTTGATCAAAACAATTATATTTTGTCGAAAGCCGAAACCAATCCAGTGATACTGAGATTGTTCCACCACATTCATGGTACAGCCCCCAGCTTTATTAAATCCAGTTTATGGCAGTTGGTGGTAATATTCAAAATCACTGAAACCTCAGCACACACAATGATTAATTTCCCGTGCTTCATTTTAGCTTGAGTTTACTTAGGTGCTGTCATAAAACGCCATTATCCATAAAGGTAGAACACCTCCTGGCGAGATTCTTAAATCATCTGCCATATAGAAGAACAGAAACAAATGCAGCTCTCACGCAGTTTGGAAGAGCTTAAGAGACTCCAAGAAAAGCTTGTTCAGCATTGCTAGAGGAAACATGTGTAAGGTCATCATATGCTCCACTGACCATACATCTCATTTGTGTTCTCTCGCTTTTAAGATGACCACCGGAAGACATCTTCTGCAACTCAGTGAACCAGCGCATGTGTGGTCTCACCGAGGCAATTTGCACTTTGAATTGATGTTCAACTGCGGTCTTCAGCTTTCAACGAATGGGTTTTTCTAATGAAAAACATCATATATCACATTTAGTGCAGCCTGAATATATTTCTAAATTCCACTCTCTTGTTTTATCACTGTTCTTTATTTTCACCATAAAAAATTACTGCTCATTTTTGCTAGGAGTAATATCACTACGTCTGATGAAACTGGATGCGTGACCTCGTATTGCTTTCCACACTATTAAAACAACAGCAGTTTAATTCTTGTCATCTGTAAAAGTGTCGATATACATTCATAAACATACAGAGAAGACACTTTGCTACAGACAGTTACACTTGCTGTTACCTGTGGGTGTTTGGATGTTGGAAATAGTTTTTCTTTTGTATCTGAACACCCGAAAAAGTTTCCTATTTTGCTCTTGTAACTGTGCACTATTGTTAGATGCTCAGAGTCCTCAAACTTACACTGAGCCTCCATTAATTACCTTCTAGTTGCTACTTATTATATCACTATTCAATAGTCCACAGCCCTTCAGATATTCAGCCTCCATCTCCCAGCAGCCTTGTCCAAATTTTATATCATCACTCTGCGACTTCCTGGACTCGCTCTCCCGAATTTCCTTCGAGGGGCAATCTCCTGCTTATGTAAGCCATACTTTTCCATCCCATTTTGAGATAAAAAGTTCAAATTTTAAGATAAAAATTCCAAACTTTGAGATAAAAAGTCCAAACTTTGAGATAAAAAGTTCAAATTTTGAGATAAAAAGTCCAAACTTGAGATAAAAAGTCCAAATTTTGAGATACATAACCCTAACTAAAAATTTAACTATTTATCTCAAAGTTTGGGCTTTTTATCTCAAATAAAAAGCCTAAACTTTGAGATAAAAAGCTCAATTTTCAAGAGAAAAGGTCCAAACTTTGAGATAAAAAGCTCAATTTAAGAATTTGAAAAGATTAAAAGTCCAAATTTTGAGATAAAAAGTCCAAACTTTGAGATAAAAAGTCCAAATTTTAAGATACCTAACCATAACTAAAAAATTAACTATTTATCTCAAATAAAAAGCCTAAACTTTGAGATAAAAAGCTCAATTTTCGAGAGAAAAAGTCCACACTTTGAGATACCTAACCCTATATTAATAATCACTTGTAATGATGCAGATCTTCACACCTTTCTCACCTGTCTTCCGATTCAAAAAATGTTATTCTTGCAGTGTTCACGTGCGTATGCATATCTCAAAATTTCAACTTTTGTATCTCAAAATTTGAAGTCAAAATTTTTTTAAGTCAAAGTTTTTACTTTTGAAGCCATTTTTACCTTACGGAAATGGGCTTCCGTACCTGCTTTCCCTCTTAAAACCTAAAGCCACGGTCACACTACTACTGAACAATCCCGAATTTCACAACATGCAACTGTGTGCGTCATGAGCCCGCCCACAAAATAGCATTATTAAAAAAATAAAAAATTCAAAATAAGGCTGTAACATTGTAGCATGATGCTCTCTGGGATACTTTAAAGCAATACTGATGTGATCAAAACCTCATGGACCTAACCTTGCCAATCTTATGCCTCAAGATGCATCACGTGACTCAATAACGCAGGTCAAAGTTCTTCACAGCTGAACTTTCCATCGAATCCGGAATCCGGAATCCGGAATCCGAAAACATGTTTTTGGTAGTGTCACCACGGCTTAATAGTGACAGAAGCCTAAATGTGGTTTATAAATAAAATCTTTTTATTCATGGACGATTTGTGACACACTTTCAAGGAGGCGATCGCTGATGACTCCCACTTTGAGCCTTGTTTGTTCATTTGCCAGAAACCAATGGGTGGCGTCATTGACACGTCATAAACAGTCCAAGATTTCCTTTTGACCTCAAGCTGTGTCTCAATCCAAGGTCTGAATGCTCCTGAGGGTGCATACTTCTCTGCCTTCTGACTTTTTAAACATTTGATTGTGAGAAAATATGGAGACATTGAAATCCCACTTCCAAGAAGATCATTTTGCTTCTCATCTTGATTCTACCAAACAGGGCGACCATGAAACAAAAAAAAACGTGACTCGCTCATTGAGTGCTGAAAAATCCTCCCTTTGTCAGCTTGAGGCAGCATTTGTCTCTCCAGGTGCTGCATGACTCTTATTTTCCTCTGGGTGTCCTAACGCTCTCCTCAGTTCATTAGTCCGCCTGCTGCAAGTCCCTTCATGGAAAGACTAATGGGCATCTCTCTGTCTCCCAGTAGTCAAGAGTTCCATTACGCCAGAGCGGGTCAAATTTACCTTCTCCAACAGAGTCCATGGTGGACTTTAATGAGAGGATAGCATCCTGCAGACATAAATCCTTATCGGGATGCTCTTCGGAGTTCGTGGGATGTGAAATGACAGTGGCATCGAGTAGCCCCACAGATGCACATGACAGTGATAACTCATCCCAGACAGACCGTGCCTCCGTCTGTGCCTGCGCTCCTGATACCAGGCTGGGAAATGAGAAGGGGAGCAGGTGGTGGCTCTAAACACTTCCGAAAGTCAATCTGGCTTGGAGATTCAAGACACAACATGAGTAGGAGTCAGGCAAAGCTTGATTGACTCCGGAAAATTGAGAATAAATCAAATTGAAACATTCACTCTTTAATTGAAACATTTTGTCCAAACAAAGCTGAAATCAGATGATGTGACTTGGTTTGGTGTCAAAACACTGAGGTGCAAATATTTTCTGCCCACTTTAGGGAGATTTCTGGGCATTTAACAATTGCATTAAATAAATAAAATACTACTAATCGTTACACTGCATGATATTATCGCGATTTTAATTTTTTTTAAAATGGGATTCACAGTCCACAACACCTGAAACCCCAACGCGCCTAACGAATCTACAGTAATCAATTCCCATCGTTCTCTTACTCAATCACTCGAATTCGAGCACCAATCACCTCCCCTTTTAAAATTCTCACCTCTTTCACTCTTCATCTATGGTTCACTTCTCAAAGTAAGACTTTAGGTGCTTTCTAGATCGTTTAATTTGGTCTGGACCAAAAGGAGCAACCGATTGTTGCAATCGTCTGCAGATTTAGTCGTCATTCACACCACACTGATCCCTCAGATCCGCACTAGTTGAAAATACAACCATGTGACATCATACAGGCCACTCATTGGTCGTAAGTCATCATTTACGTGTTTCCTTGTTACTGCTTTTCGATTGGTTGGAAGTAAACAACGGAAAACAGAATACCTCAACACTAGGACAATGCAATCAAAATGGACAGACATCTATGCTTGATTTTGACTATTGATACCTTTTACTAAATCATTGTGTTAATCACTTATGTTTGTAAATGATACTCAGATTACAAACTACTCTCAAACTACTCACGAGCTGAAATGAAAAGCGTTGTTTTGTAAAGAACCCAAAATGGCGGATGCACTAGCACAGCGAGATCCCACACCCTTGGTCCGGAAATCCTGCACCACTGGACTGAGCGGGGCACCCCGGAGTACTCCCAGCGTACTACCGGGAGCCCACGCTTGCCCCACCCTGCTCACCACTATCTCCTACCACCGCTGTGTGACATTTTAGTTACAGTGGTTCCCAGAGATTGTGGCTTTCGTATCTCTATACAAGTTTTACATGTAAAACACCTAATCCGTGCAACAGCTCTCAGAAACAACAGCAGAAGTAGATGAAAAAATGAAAGACTAGAGAAAAATCAAGTAACGTTTATTCAATTCTTCAATCCTTAAATCTACACATTGTTCATGTAATAAATGATAATAAAACACATGCAAAATACGTAATATATTCACAAATGTGACATTACGCACTACGTATGAAAGTTAACTTTCTCAAGATATTTCACAAATTACTAACACCAACATGGTTTCAAGCACAAGCGCAGACAGTAGTGAGCGTACTGGAAAGAGCACTTCTGAGAACACGTCACGGGTTTCTCTAACTTGCGCTACAGAACAGCACTTTCCACGTTATAAACGTTATTTCTTTTACGACACCTTTACTCTAACATTTGTTATAGTACATTATTGTTAATCTATACATAATATTTCACTTGATTTAAAACTGATTTAAAGTGTTTTAAAGCGTATCAGCCCCCTTTAGCACTGTCTGCCATGGGAAAAAACATTTCGTAACTCGAAGCATTCGCATCTCGAGGTACCACTGTATTTTTTTGGTGTGCCATTTTTGAACAACTGTGTCTCTCTCGCCAACCTGCAACTGTGTAGGCATTGAATAGCACGACAAAAGGGTTGTGGAGAAGTAAAGCTTAAATACACTAATGGTCATTCCTGGATGAAAAGCCATTGCAGGTTTTAGTTACAACCCTGCAGGATTACCTCAGAAAAAGCCAAAACAAGCTTAACTGGTTGGATAAAATGGTTCTCATGAAGGGTGATTTTTTTTGTGCTATTCAAGACTTGACTCTGCACAAAGTATTAGTTAGAAAGAAGGAAGTTATAATCAGAATCAGGGCCAGGCACTGAGATAACGAGAGGACGCGTGACATGTTGAAAAAGCGCTGAAAATGTAATAGCTGGTTTGTTTGCATCAACCCAACTAATGTTGGCCTCAGCTCAGCTTTTCTCATTCTCTAGTCTCACCTCATCCTAGATAAATTCCTTTCTTGTTCCATCAGCCTTCTCATTTGTCAGTGATTTATCAAGAGCTCAATTATTAATCTGCCTGCTCATGGAGAGGGATCATAGTCAAACTGTGGTCAAAAGGGCTGAGTACGCATCCCGGATAAACAGTTCAGCACTGCTTTTCAGCAGAGTCCTCGTTTTGCCGCTGAGCCAGGATCTTTGCGGATGCGTTTCTATCCAACCAAACAATGAGGCTCAAAGTGTTGAGAGCATAGGATCAATATGCTAATGTGTAGAAACAACAACAGCCCTCACAGACGGCATGCACTTGAGCTAAATCTAGTTTTCGAGCTCTGTGTTTCAAGAAAGCATTCCCAGCTTCAAATTGTGTTCAAAATACAATCGAGTGCAATTTTAGTGTGATGCAACTTTGAGTAACCTGATCCACACAGGCTTCATTAAAGTACATGTTGAGATTCATTACATGAATATTCTCCATTTTAAATGACTCTAGGGCTCGGGGAGAGATGTACGGTTGGGTTTTGGTGCAATCAAAAAAGGAAAAAAGGAATGGTTGCAATGCTCTAGATTTGTAAATGTCTTTTTTTGTCTTAGATTATCTCAACATTTCTTTTTATTAAAGCTACATTTTCACATTCTTCAATTTTCCAATGATCTATTTCCTAAATAGCAGTCACTAATCTTTAAACTGGGGTTATGATGAGGCAGTCGTGGAGCTGTCAATCATAATGTCACATACTTCCAGCATTCTCTACAGAGCATCACCATTCAACATTTACCAAAGTGCTGACACTAAAAGCTTTCTGACAGCAGCAATGAATGGTCAGATCTTCAAACACTGCAGCTGTTTGCTTTCTCCCACAGTTTAAGTCTCTGGAATACTCTTACATCAGATGAAACTATCCCTTTCCAGGAATTGTAGCACAAATGTGGCACTCAATTCATAGTCGGGGATCCTTTTGCCAGAAAGCATGAAGGCGATCAGTCTGCTCAGGTTTTAGAAGAGCCCGGGTTGCTCTGATGGTGGCCTTCAGCTCTTCTGGATTGTTGTGTCTGGCTGTAGCATCTTTCTCTTCACAAACTCCATTTTCTATCGGATTAAGGTCTGGACCATTAAGTACAGGGATACCATGGTCCTTAAAGCAGGTGCTGAAAGCTTTAGCACTGTGCAGGACGTCGATGATATCTGCATCTCCATGAAATTAGTCCCCAGCACAAAACATGAAGTGCTCCAAAACTTCCTGCTAGAAAATTGCATTGACCCTGAATCTTAGAAATCACAGTGGACCAACGCCTACTGGTGACATGGCACCGCAAACCCTCACTAGCTTTTTCAAACTGCTCCACAAACAGCATGCATTCTGCTTTCCTCTTTCCCTGTAGATGTTGGAACGTTGAATTACCAAGGCAGTGCTAAATTTACTTTCATCAGAAGCGTAACTTTGGACCGCTCGGCCGCAGGAACCTATGTCTTGCATGCTTCTGTGTGTGGTGGTTCTTGGAGCACTTGGAGTGCTCTTCCTCACTTTTGTGTTTTGTTTCACAATCCTCTCTAGGGTGTGGTTATCCCTATTGTGTTTATACTGTTCTACACAATATCCTTCCTTTCCTTTCACCTCTCTTGTCATGTTTCAGGCAACTCTCAAGTCAGCACTCGTTAATTGCTTTGTTTGGCCAACAGAACCCAATAAAGATTCCATTAAAAGGCAAAGGCGCTTTCTAACCCAAATAAAATAATGTTATTATAGTTTCATTGTGGTCACAGATGTGTTGAAAAAGTGTTTTTAGGGGGTTGAAATGGCTTGGGGTACATTTCATGGAAAGAGTCCTTTTCCAGGGCAAATGGTGTTGAAATCAGAAACATGTAAATGTCATGAAATCCATTTCTGGTCAAATCTTGATGCCCACGGAAGGCTGTTTATGTGGTTGTGTGAATCACAGTTGAGTATAATTCAAAGCTTTAGCATGAAATCATCAGAATCAGTGTTCTGCACTTTTCTTTATTAAACCCAGCCATTTTACAGAATGTTTTGCCATTTAGTCTCAGTGAATCTGCTGGCGGTGCCTCACACCAGGTTTGATTTTTCTGCTGTGGAATACTCTTGCTTAAGAAATGAGTTCTGTGGACATTTGTTTTAGTTTGTTCTAATACTTCAGAGCTTTTCGCGGGTCATTGGTGCTTATAAGTATTTTATTGTTGTCCTGTTTTATATATTGTATAATGGTTGCGTTTAAATTTGCTTTATTGTAAAGCACTTTATGACCTTTCTCTGTGAAAGGGGCTAAATAAATAACCTAACACTAGTGTAGGGGGTGTGGCCTGATGGCCAAGTGACACCAGTGCATATCCTCTGTTCAGAGGACTTAAATAAAATTTTGGTCAGATTAAAAACAAAAGTGTTAAAATGTATTTGGTACTTGTTAAATAATTTATTGTTTGAATATTGTTTACATTTAAAGAAGTGGAGAACAAATGAGAAGGCAGAGATTTATTAAATGGTTGCTATTCACACAAATTAATTCAAACCCTGCGTTTACACTTGATCAAAAGAAAAAATGTGAGTAATAAAATATTTTTTTTTGTGTTAAAAAGGTTATCTTTAAATACCAGTACACCTGAAGGTATTCCTGAGCTAAATAAAACCCCCATTCGTTCAGTTCATGAACATACTGTTGAAAAAAAGGTGTAAAGAAATGGATTCTTTCTTCAACCAATTATTGAAATAAGTTCCAAAAAGACCAGAGGTTTCCAAGGTTTCTTTTCTCAAGTTTGACCACAGAATTTCAACAGACGGTCAGTTTCAAACATGCTTTTGCCTCAAAATGTAAAATAACAAGCATCTCAACACTGAACCAGTGCTTGAGAAAACTGGCACAAAATAATTGATAAAAAAAACTTTTTATGCTTAAAAGAACATTTTCAAGTAGACACTGGATGTAGTCATTATTGATAATTTCCATGCCTCTCATTGGTTTAAATTCGAACAATAGAATGAGTTATTTATGCACCCCTTAAAATAATTACAAGCCGTGTTGGTGGTCTTGTTCAGCACAAATACAATAGCAGAACGCAGATCAGAGCCAGTCAGTCTCTGGAAGTGCTTTTGTTTCATCAGCACGAGAGAATAAGAAAGCTCTGCAATCTTCAATGCTTCAGCGCCTTTCCGAAGCCCCCAAACAGCTCAGCACAGAACCTCTTTGCCTCTACTTTAATTGTACATGAATTATCAACTCACAAATCCTTTATTAAATAAAGTATTAGACCTGATAGATTGGCTTGAATATATATATATGTATTGTTTCATGGTTGCTGGTAAACAGTTACACTTTTTTGCTGCCTTGATAATTTAGCTTGAAATAGTTTTGTCATTAAATGTAGCAATTTTCCTTAAAAAGTGCAATGTTTGGGTATTTTAAGGTTTATTCAAACATTTTACATAAATCTTGTTTAACAGAGCAAGCACTTTTGAGCTAAATGAGCAACACCGGAAGGAACATTTATAAGAGAGTGAGATTTAAATATATTTTATCCCTAAATATGTCGTACATTCCAATTCTTACTTTTTTTAAATCACTGTGCAAAAAATGTACATTAAATGAAGAAGTTGTATTACGACTGGGATTCATGAGATTATCCTGATCAAAGTAAAAAAAAAATTAATTGATGTTTCCCTCATCATAAATCTGCTACAAACATCCCCACAACATCATACTCCCACCACCATGTTACACTGTGGTTAAAATTCCTCTCCCATCTTTTTCTAATTATAGGAAACATCTCTTTGACCAAACAGATATAGTTTAATCTCATCTGACTAAAGGATACTTTAGCAGTACGCATAGCTTTTTTGCAGGTTTTCTTTACAAACTTGTAGGTGTCTCTCAGAAGTGGAGTCTTTCTTGATTGGCATTCCTGTGTCTAATCTTTAGTGAGGCATCAATTCTTAAGTGCTTGTTGTTCTTAAGTCTTTTTTTACTAAAATTTGTTGTAAAAAGTTTTTAAAATCTTTCCCTTCATTCCTGTGTTTGTTTCTTCAAGCTTCTTCATAATGCTTAAAAGAACTGTTTTGATAAACATGTTTATCCTTGTCCATCTTTCTGAGAGTTACTCTCTCCAAATGAATTTATTTTGTCTTTCATACTCATGCAATCATGCAATTTAGATTGAATTAGCAACCGTGTTAATAGAATTTCTTAAAGATTTCCAAGAAATCTGACTTTCTCTAGAAGAAAAAAAAATAAAAAGTCATGTCAGAAGTTTCCCTTATTCAAAAAAAAGTTGGGCGCCTTTTTATCAACTGAATGAGTTTTCTGTTCCGAGGTTCTCGTTTTATTTTTTGGTAAAACAGTGTTCAGTTTAATCAAAATCCTTTGAAATACCTAGAAAATGTTAATGAAACCCTTTTAGCAAACTTATGAAAACTCAAAAAAAATGTATAGAAATATTTAAAAGGAATAGAATGTATGTTTTTATTTATCAGACATTTTTATTTATTTACTGTTGTGCCTTGTTTCTCCATTGATTCTCTTTTACCAGGTACATGGTCCTGATTCCAGGAGAAGAAGTGTTCTTTCTCAACTATGAGACAGAGCAGCCAAAGAGCTGCCCAAAGCAAGTCAGTGCCCTCTAGTGTGCAATAATTTCTGTGTGTTGAATAGTGTGCCACAGAATGCCCAGAATTCACATAAACAGGTCCAGGAGGGTCAATGCTATCAAATCTAAACCTCATAGTTAGACATTGTTTTGGCAAACCTCTTAAAAATAGTGAGAACAGTTTGTCTCTGAAGGTTTTGTTTGATTTCTGAATAAATTCACGTAATGAACAAATTAATTTAATCGTAAATCAGCTATTTTTCCCCAATATCATTGGTTTCAAACACTTATAACATTTGAGTAATATTATTTTTCACTATATTAAAAAAATCAATAAAGCAAACCATCAAGAAATATGTATTTTTACAGTTTTTACAGTTTACATTAAGGTGCAAAATAATCATTTTATTCCTTTTTTTGTTCTATTTATCACTGACTCTTTGGAAAGCATGAGATTTCTTGTAAGAATCCACGTGCGCCTCTCTATCCTGTCTTCATGGTGCAAGATGTGCCAGCATCTGAGGGCATCCTGAATCTCCTGAATCCGTGTTATCTCCAGCAACAGCCTGCTCTTACCAAAGCCTCCAGCACTTCTACTGTGTTAGTAACGTGTGTAATTGTTGATAGAGAATGTAAGCGCTGTGTTCGGGTGGTGCTCTAACACCACCTGTGTGATTGGTGTCAAGGGTCTTGTGCACTAGAGGGCAGTGCTATTTCTGTTCTAGGAAACATTATTATTTCTTTTTATGCTTTTCAGACATTCTCTACTTTTTTGAAGGATGAGCAAAAATAACATTGAGAAATATCTGCCAAACACAGACAAATCTCCGGGTTCAGTGAACGCTTTGACCAGCCAGGCTTCATTGTGTACCCAAAACAAAAGTGTCCCAGACTGCGGAAAGCCCATCTAAGACCAAATGCAAGAGTCAGGTGGTAAAGCCAAATGTGTTATCTTGTTGATTCAGTGAGCATAACAATAATCACATCTCGATGTAACTACACAACAGCCAAAAGAACCGCACAACACTTGCCAGCATGCTAAAAGATGAGTGTTCCTTGCTTGATTGCTCTTCTCATGAAAGCAAACGGTGCTTCAATCACCACCTGGAGACTGGCTGCAGAATATGCAAATCCTCCAGCTTCTCCTTATAAATGAATAGAATATGATCCCAACATTAATTTGGTTTCTGTCATTTCTGGTAGTTTTCATTCCCTCTGGTTTTTCATCCAATAAAACCAACACCCTGCCCACAAACAAACCAACAAAACCCAACCACCAATCCGACGACTCACCAAACAATCAACCATCCAAACAAAACCCAACCAACAACACATTGACTCACCAACCAACCAACAAACCAACCAAAAACCCACTCAGCTGCACACAACCAACCAAGCAACCCACCAAAACCCAACCACCAACTCACCAATCAATGACCCGACCTACCAACCAACCAACCAAAACCCACGCACTCACCAACCAACTAAACGACAGACTGACCAACCAACCAAGAAAGCCACCACCTAACCAAAACCCACCCACCCACAGGCTCACCAACCGACCAACTGACCAACTAACCAACAAACCCACCAACCCACCAAAACCCACCCACTCTCCAAACAACAAACCACCCACTGGCCAACCGACCAATCAACCACTAACACGCCCAACAACCAACCATCCTAGCAACCAATAAACACCCAACTGCAAAGCCACTGAATCAACAACCAACCCACCCCTATTCACCATCCAAACGACTGACCAACCAATCAACAAATCAAACGACTGACCGACCGATCGATTGTCCAACCAACCAACCAACCAACCAACCAATGTTTATTTAACTAGCACTACACTGCAAACATTTCTGTCACCCAGGGCACTGTGCGTAAAGATTACATTGGAAAACATTGAAAGTACAATCCTGTGCTCAACAGGGAGCCAGTGAATGAACACAAAACAGCAACAGGATCAGCTCCATCCAACCTTCACAAACTCTTGCAGTCTTACTGCCCCTTTAGATGCCTGCACTGAGGAAACAAACAGTGTCTAGTGGTTTTATTTCATAGCAGCAGAAAATCTCTCTTTCACAGGGTGGAATTCTCTTCTAGTCCCAATCCGAAAACAACTTCTTTAAAAGCACCTGGAAGAATTATCTTTCCACACTGTTGACAGGTGGGTGTCAACAGGGAAGCAGGGCGTCAGAGGCTGATTTGAAGCCTTCAAGCTTATGATCGTGGTCTAGTTCTCATGATGCTCACATTTTTTGCAACATTTTTTAGTTTAAAAAACAACACACAAAAGCAATGATTGTAGTTCTCAGAATTTTCGATTAAGAAGAGGGGACTTAACCCGCTATTAGTAACCACCCTGTATGCATATTTATTCCATTTCCGATGAAATACTGCTCAGTTTTAGTCTGTTAAAAACATGCAGCAGGGAGGTTATGTAAGGTCAAAGTTTAAACAAATGTAAAACAGCCTTTGCCAGGCTGACTAGAGCATCTAAAAGATTTAAAGACAAAAAGATTTGTTTATTGAAAAAGTCTTTATTGCAATGTGCGTCTATCCATATTTAAGTCCCAGCTTAAAATACCCACATCAGACACGATTTGAGTTAGACACAACGCACAGCTCATTAATTGACTTTGTGCATTCCACAGAGCCTGGATCACCATGGCAACACAAAGGCATCTTTTAGGACAATAGTGGACAGGGCAGTGAATGTGGCTTCAGAATGTCCCTCATGTGCACTCTGATCTTTTTAGTGCAGCGCTCTTAACCCCTCCCCCCCACACCTCCCCATAAACACACAAATCTTTTGGACTGGGGATCTAAACTTAATCCTGTCATTTAGTGCATTGGATAAAAGCACATTTGCTTTGGTCTTTGGTGCTGGGTGGCAAAAAAGTCTTTGGTGTTGGGTGGCACCATAAAAGGAAACGTTTCCGCAAACTCAAAATTTAAGACATAGACTGTCCAAATATAGTCTCTCTCTTTCACTCTCTCGCTTTAAAACAAAATTCAGATATTTAAGCTAGATTTTACACATACACTTTAGTCAGAATTAAATGCAACATTCCTGTGCTTTTACCAACCAACAACAAAACTATAAAATTGTACAAAAATACAACTTTTTTTTTCTTTCGCTAACACATGCACACTGAGAATGGAATGACCAGTCTTTATATTTAATGAGAGTTTTATAACTACAAATACTGAAAAACAATTAAAAGTGTAAATATTATTTGCACTTCAACAAGTTTTTGGGGTCCAGTATGTCTTTCATAAAAGCTGCTGGGATTAGATCCCTTAAAGGGAGATCTAGTAGACCTTGCCATGTTAGGGGTAGGCTACAACTCCATCACTCGGCAGTTTCTTGAGGTAAACAGTTAATGAAATTAAAAGCAAAAACTACACATCGAATAGACGAGGACTAGCAGGAGGAAGGAAGTCATCAGGAATAGCAAAGAAAGCAGTCTTGCATGCCTCCCAGAGTTCATCAATATCCTTTGTTTTCGTCTTCTATGCTTTCTCTTTCACCCTTCCCCAGACATGCTCAGTAATGTTCATGTCTGGTGACTGGGTTGGCCAATCCTGGAGCATCTTGAGTTTGTTCACCTTGAGGAACCTTGGAGAGGCAGTATGTGATGGAGCACCATCCTGTTGCAGAAATTGGCATCTTTTATGGTTTGGATTATAAGAAGTACCTAAGATTGATGATGCCTTCCACCCTGCAGATCTCTCGCACAGCCCCACACTGGATTGTAGGCTCCGGTAGGTATTTGCACAGTCTGTTGTGTAATTGAACAAAATACTCATCTGAAAAATCCTCCTTCTGCCACTTTTCCAGCGTTCATCCTTTTAACAGGCTGTGGTCCTTGGAAAATGCCACATGTTTTTCAATTGTCTATTTTTTAGTGCTGGCTTCTGATTTTCCATTTGGAGATAGAATCCGACAAACTGTTGACCAGGTGACCAGGCCTCGCAGTAGTGGAAAATAAGCTGTCCTTGGAGTTTCAAGCAAACAAACGGTCCTCTCAAGCAGTTTTCTTCTTTATCAAAAACATCTCTAGTCTCTTCAAATCTTTTTTAAGCATCTGTTCTTGATGCTGAGACACATTAAGGGTGTCTGCCCCACCATCAGGGGATCTGGTCTTCAGCCTCTTGATAATCAACAGTTTAGTCTCAGAGTGAATCTTAGGCAGGTTTGCAGAGGTCTAGTACATTAGGTTCTTTTCACCTGTTACCTACTTGTTCCATTATTAGTCACAGGTCAATATTGACTCAATGGGTTTTATCAGGCTCTGAATATTTGAATTCTTGTTTCGTTTTGCACTTAAACGTCATTACAAAAGCTGATGGGATTTAATTGAGCCATTTCTTATAAAACTATCTTGATTACTAATGTATTTCAGTCGCACTTCAGGTCAACTTGTACACAAGAGACAAGGCTTTTCTCAGGGAGTGTAGGTTTGTGTGGGTGTTCCAACACGACCAAAAGAAATCAGTGACAACTATTATTCACCGTATGAAGGAATCCGCAGTTCAAACAGGTTTAAGTTATTGAAGCATTTCTTGATTTCTTGAGAAATAGCATTCCTGCAATGCCATTGACAATTACTGTATAGAAACATGAGAGATATTGACAACACTTTTGTTATAGTACTAGAATAGAGCTTTCAGCCATTGCATGTTATAACCAAGCGCAAGCAGAGGGCCCAATTACCTGCATGGCTAGACATTAACTTTGCTCCTGCTCTATGAGATTAAAAAGCAATTACACTATGTTAGGTACAGTAGAGTTCATTTGAACTCTGATTAGTTATTCCTGACACTCTAAGGACATTCATATTCACTTTTAAAAGCAATTCAGAGACGTTAATACAGAGAGACACTTAGTGATGACCTCTGCTAGTTTATGTTCAGCCTGGATAAGCAAAGTAAATTGCACATTTCTTAAGGGGCTTTCTAGCAGAACCTTCCTGCTCGTGGATGAAAACCTCTCAAAAAGTGAATGGTGTACAGCGGCGCCAATTCACCAAGTAAGCATAAAATCCTTAACAGACGCACACAGCCACATTCTCAGTCAGGATCAGGATCAGTTGGTGCCCTGTAGGCCACATTTTAAATAGAGTTGCCTTAAACAGCTTTTAGGGAGCTCTGACAAACCCGAGGGGGGAAATGCTGTGTAAATAACTGGAACTTGCTATAAATTGGTTGTGCTGGCTAGTTAGGTAATATTTATGTACAGCACAGTTCGACAGCATGTTAGGTTGCACTTTTGGTGAGACTTGATGATACACACAAGGCTCCAAGGAAGCTGTATCAGTATGTTTAAATGTGACTCATTTATACTGGTCTGAGAAATCCATTTCTAGAGTTTATCATGAAACAAAATAGATGTCAGGAGAAAAGTCAAGCAACAATTACATTTAATAGCATTCAGCTTGAAATTGATGTATCGCAGCCGGACATGATGATGACGATAATATGGATTTGGAGCAAGTCATAAAATAATAAAATAAAAAAAGTCTCGACAACAGTTAAACTTCATAAAATCTATGTTGGTGTTACTCGCAGTTGATTTTCACAACAATTCGTTTTATGTCTATGAGTTTACGTATTCGGCTGCTCAAAGCAATATCCCTATTATGCATAACTCATGACTCATGAGATAAAGGGACAACAGACAACAAACTATTTGAAACACTGAAAAAAATACTATTTTCACTATTTTAACCCTTAGAAGTCTCTGCACCCACATATTGTTTACATTTCAAATATAATGTGTAGGTTTCAAAAACGTGAGATTTATATTTTTGGTTTTAAACGAACATAGCAAGAGTTATGACACATACTTTGCAGTGAAATTCAAATTCAAAACGTGCTGCGAAAATGCAAAATCATCTTTAGGTTTCAATTTACAAACCCGAAATCATTGGCATCTATTGGTGTAGAGAAGGGATAACCTTTGGAAGTACAAGACCAGTGACATGGCTTGTGTTTTTCAAAGTTATGGCACAAAAAAGCATAGTGGCACAAAAAGTGTACAAGGTTTACAAGAAATTTACCTGTTTGTGATTTTGTGTTTTGATGTTCTTCTTGCTTTTTTGAAGGGATTTATGAATTTTTATCTAGTCTCAACACTTTTTATTATAAAACATAACAACGTTAATTTTTTTCAATGTTGCAGTAAAAAGTTACAAAATGTATTAATCTGAATTATATATATTTGTACAATTTCAGGTTTTATTGTGGATTTATTATGTACTATAATGAAAAAAATAGCAAAAAATCACTAATTGTTCCAAAAAACTTGCATCAAGCACTGCCACAAAAAGTAAGCAAACTCTCAAAAAAATTCTGAAAATGTCTCTTCCAGAAAATCTCCTCCAGAATTCAGCTTTACATTCTCAAATTTAGATTCTAGATTTCTAGATTCAAGAGGACATAAGAATGAGTTTGTTTCTTGTACAGAGCTACACCTGGGATGATGTGACCAGGTTTGGTGTGGGAAAATGTTCAAACACACAGCGTAGAGTGTAAGAGAAAAGGGGGATGAGGTAAGAGGGGGATCAGGAAACTGTTATCGTGAGCGGAAATGTCGCAGAGGTTTCCAGAGACACAGCGTGTGAAATAGGGAAGCAGGTGAGAAGCCAGGTAAACTAAGTTACTCAGGTGAGTCATCAGTTGTGAACTGTAGATCTAACAACTAATGTAGGAAAAGTAAGGGGTTATAAAGTCAAATGCTGATGACAATGCTGATAGAGACGGGTTGGTGATTGAGTGCAGGAGACACAAATCTGACAGTTACATTGACAATGTTAATCGAATCAAAAAGAACATTTATCTAGAGAATAAGCAATTTGCAAACTAACATGTGAAGATTCTACCCATTCTCAAATATTTTTTTTTTGTGTCTAATCCTTGCAAATGCTCTACAGGGCAAGCTCTATAACCATGTAATCCACTTTATCAGATGTATAGGAAAGATAGACATCTATAGATATCATAGATGTCTGTCTATGTCTGCTGCCACAGGAATGTTTTCCTCCTAATGTCTTTGTTTAGATTCTTCCATCATCATATAAAGATTAACTCCTTTGTGTGCTTCCTGCTGTGGTGAGAATGGATTTGGGCTGATTTGGTAGAAATCAGTGGGTAGTGGAGACTGGGTTGTTCTAGATAAACTCACCTAATCCCATAAGGCTTTGAGCTTTGAGAGCATTCTTAATGTCTATTTAAAATTTACCCAACTGCCAAGACATTGGCAAATGAATTTTAAGCTAACAATTAATAAAAGCATTTCTTATGTCATAAATATATCCAACATATTAATGGAAGAGTGGTCTATAGAGATATGTAGATTTACATTTAGAAATTGACAGATTGGGGGAGAAGGGGAACTACAAGCAATTTATTAAGAAGTTAAATGATTCATCAGTATGTTTTACAATGTTAGCACTATTATCACAGCTCACCTCTAATTACCACCACCTGATACTGATTTTTCCTTAATCCCCTGCACCTGTCTCCATCGTAAAAGACGGCACTACTTATGTCTCTTAAGTGTACAGAGGGAGCTAATGTTAGACCCTAGAATCCAATCATTGTTATGGTGATGGTTTGAATGTCTTGCCTCTGTTGCTTGTTTGTCTCATACCCTAAATTATCAATTACCCATGTTTATGTTTGAGACTGTCACCCTTTTGGTTGAAATAAACAAGAGCATCCTCAAAACACACGTGGAATCACCAATTTCCTGCAGTTGCCTTTATAGGAACAAAACCAAGGCTCTGGTGGGAAGAAAACATGGCATTGATAATAAACCGGGAACTACTGCCAATTTATTTAATCATTTATGTTGAAAACAGGGCTGAAAATAAATCCCACGACTGATTCTTTTTGAAGGCTACATTACCAGTATAGAAAGTAATGCAAAATACATTACATTTTGATCAGGTAAAGATTAATACGAGGGTGGCATGGTGGCACACTGTGGCCTTCCAGTTCTGGTACCCCCACCTCTTATCACCTCGAAGTCCCCCCAAAAGGGAATAAGAAGATGAATGAACGAATAAAGACTAATACACCGTTCTTCCACTGGAGCCTCTATTTCCTTCTTAAAATAGCAGCCACATGAAGTAGCTAAATTTTCTCTTGTAGTCATGAAAAATATTATTACTTAAGATGTTGGATCTCGGCTGTGATTGGTGTATCAGGCAAAAGCAGGTTTAGTGCTGCATGTAGTTGGAGAATGGAGATAGCCCAAGTGTTTTGTCGTTTGATAGCTCAGCACTAGCATCTACTATCAAGATATTCCTGCTTAGGAAACTCTGGCTTCTAGTTTTATTGCCTAAACTGTTTCTATACTTAACTCTTTCTATACTTTCCAGGTGGGGGCCAGTAACCAGCTTGTCGAGGTATCTTTCAGAAGATGGCGATGAAAAGACTAGCACAGGATTTGCTTAGCCTGGTTTCTGGAAAACTCTCTTTGGGTGGAGTGTCTCCCCATGCAAATTTGAATTCTGAGTGTGGGTTTTTCCTCAGGGAACTCAGTTTCTTTTACCACCACACATCAAAACACATACCCAAGCCCTACAGTTTTATAGGCTTGTCAACTGTAATTGTGTTATAAAACAACTGTACCAAAAGTATTGTTTCAAGATAGCCTCTAACAAATAACTAATGTACATTAGGCTCCTGTCATGTGGACTTGACAAGTGTTATGAAGGGATGGAGGTGGTGAGGCTTCAACAAAAGGTAATATGTGGTGAGGTAATTGGCAAGTCATTATAACTAAAAAAAAAAAAAATATATATATATATATATATATATATATATATTTTTTTAAATGAACTATACATGAAAACACCCTTTGTGAAAACAAGGGGTATTTTAATGATTTTCAAAACCATTCTCTGGAATCGAAACCACAATGTTCTAAATGTCGTCTTTGATGTATTGTGTATCAACTAAATAGTTTTTAGACCACATATGTGACAGTGCTAGCATTCCCCCCAGAGTTCATAAAAGGAGAGGTTGAACCTTTAGTGGGACTTTAAAAGGAAGATTTTCTTTTCCACTGGGTTTTATAACACAGGCAGGTCTGGTGTTTAGTGCTGACGGTTTCCTGCTGTGGATTTCACAGTAACTGCTCTGTGTCTGCTGGGGCCAGTTAGGGAATGCTTTACTCCAGGACAGCGAGCGTCAACAATAAAGACCTTCTGTGAATTTTCTGTCTTCAGATGAGCAAGAAAAATAAATGAGCCTCTTTTCCAAACTGTTTTCCAAACTTGTATTTCTTTACTGTAGACCTCTGCTTTTGAAAATAGATGTTATTTAAAAACTCAGTCAAACATTTGAAATGGCCTCTTATTTACTGAAAAACTATTTTTTTTTTTTTGCTCTGTAGTGTCCAAGTTCGTATGTTTGTGGACTTGTGTTTTATTGTTTTATATTCAAATTACACTGTCAGCAGCAACCTACTTTTGGAAATGTGTTACTCAATAGAATTACCCAGTTCATCAGTATTGATCAAACAATCAATCAATCAATCGATAATTAATAAAATTGATCAAACAACTTAGTCCTTCTAAAAAAATCTGCAACATTTTTACAATCAGTGGCATTTGGCCAATAGAGGCCGCTATGGTGCTGCCTCACCAACAACTGCTCCTTGACCTTAACATGAATAAGACTTATTGTCGAAAAAAAATACACACCACTTTGAAATATATGTTTACAGTGAAGGCAAAAAGTATTTATCTCTCTGTTACTTTGCAAGTTCTTCTACTTATTAATCATAAAGGGTGCTACAATTTTCAGCATAGAAAATTTTCTAATATTCTAAGCATAATCTAATTCAGAACTCTCTTGTTTGAGGTCTTTTAGCTGTCATAAGTACACCTATGCACCCCACAATCGATCAAAAGTCTTAGTAACAAAATAAGCAAAATCAAAAAGCTGTCAAAGAGACAAGGGACAAAATTGTAGACCCTTACAAAGTCAGAAAGGTCTTCAGGGCCCTATTATTTATTTATTTATTTATTCCATTGTTGCCTATAGTTTCTGAACTCAGGGGCACAGTCAAATGAGCCCACAGACTGGTGTTCTTATTAGCTCATGCTTAATAACTGCAATTCAATACAAGACAGTGAGAAAGACCAGAGAGCATACGTGTCCTGAGAGTTTATCGATTAACAGGGCCTTCGACGTCACTGCAGGCACTGTGCCTTTGTGGATCGTGAACTTGTGCAGGAGGAAAAAGGAAAATGGATCATTATATATTTGTAAATAATATGTTCATAATTATTCACATCTAACATCCCCCAAAGCCAATGTTGTTACAAATGTCTAAGACTGCAATAAAAGGTAAGAAGAAATCCAGACTATAAAGTCATTTTTTTCTAAATAAGTGACATCATGTAGATTTTTTTTTAGGTATTATAAAAACTGAGGATGCCAAAAAAATAGAAAATATTGAAAATCTAGTGGCTGTGAATTCACCCACTCCTCCAGGGTTAAACACTTTCTCACCTTTTGAATTCAATGTTTTCATGTCCGCTTTTTAATTTCTAACAATCCAAATATAGTGAAACAAAGCAGAATCTTAATATTAAATCCAAAATTGCCCTTCCCAAGCCACATCCACCTGCTAATCTAGCCTCTGATTTGGGATTATAAACCAACATCGCTGCAATAGGAAGCCGTATCCCATCTATAAACCCATCAGACCGATTTCTTGCTCAATGTTATATTCTCATTCTGTCTCTGGCATCTGTCTGCACAGGTTTGTGTTGTTTATAGCTGCAATCATCCTCTGTTTCTTGGTTTTTCTGCCCAACCACAAAAAAACACCCATGGTGTAATGAATTTTCCTGCTGACCATAGCTAATGTGGCATCATCTCACATGGTTACCATGGTACTCCTGAAGAGAGGATGCAATATTCTACATTGTCCCACCCGTTGAGCCAGAGAAGAGCAAAAGTGTCTGGGCTCCAAACTCCAAACTGAAAGCCAATCAATCCCAGGGATCTTTGCAGTGCTCTTGGAGAACATCACACCCATTGACAAGGACAATGGTCTAGATTCCTCCTTAGTGCATACAAACAGCACTTCTAGTGTAGTTCAGTCCAGTTCCACCAATCACACTTCATGAAAGGGAGTGTGCACTGTCAGTCCCGATATGGAATAACTGTTCTCACTTACCTCTGAATCCACACATGGCAGGCTCAAAATAACACCCCTTTCCCCAGGTGCCAACTGACTCATGCATCCTTTGAGGGCACATATATGATATTTCAAATGAAAAAGTGTGGGTTCCGACACTTGTTATCTTTCACATTCCCAAATTGAAGCAACAAAAGATGTCAGTCATCACAAAAAAAGGAGGCGTGAGATATTTTTGCAAGGCACTGTGGTTAGATCTGGCGTGACATGGTTTTTATCGTATCAAAGAGGCTACATATCAAATGTATGATATACTGTGTGAAAGAAACCAAATGTTGCTTAGATGTCTTGATAGTTCCCCCCTTTTCTTCAACCTTTTATTATTTCAGGTCTGTTTCCCCCAACCGAATCGTTTTCTATTAGGCTGAATAAGATTCATATGCTAATGAGGGACTCTCTTGGGTCCCCTCTTCTCTGTCAAATCTCGCTAGCACCTTCTAAAGTGTGTCTTCACAGGCCTCCACATCTGTAGTCAACCTCCTGTTGGAAACACACCACATTCTGGAATAAGCGAAGCCAGTTAGAGCAACACATTTACTCCTAGGGGCTTGAAAATTAATTAAAGGGTTGTTTAGCCAAAGTCTTTTACACACCCTTCCTTCACACCTTGTTCATTCAACAAAAGTAGAAATTAAAGCATAACTTTCGACCTGCTTAAACATGGATAGCGCACATGGGTTTTTTTTTATTATTTCACAAGTGTTTCTAACTGTTTTGGAGAATGCATGCTAACTTAGTAAAGAAAAAAAATTTAAATAAACATTTAGGCATTAATAAAAAAAAATTGTATGTTCAAGCAATGGAAAAGTTATTTGTCATTAGACCATATATATATATATCTTGACTGACATGTAAACCAAGAAAAGACACCCGTAAGCAAGGACACAACATCAGACACACCAGCAGACTCTCTGACAATGCTGCCCCACCAGGTAAAACGCTCAATTATGCTCCCCTCTAGCCGTCAGATCTACAGTTCACATACACTGACACCTGGGAAATCCCCTAGCCTTCTTGGTTTTCCACTCCTGTGCATTTTATCTCTTCTCGATTCCACTATGCTTCTGCTACTCTACATCACCACACATCTACAGTCCAGAAATCACTCGGGTCGAAGTAGGTTCCTGGATTCATGGCTCCTTTCTGACTAATAATTCAATGCTGAGTAAAGCCCCCTTTAAAGGTGTGCTTACACTTTCCTGACCGTAGGCTCTGTGATTGGTCACTTTGTTAGTTGAGCATTTCTGGTGTTGCGTTTGGTAAAGTTGTTTTGGTAAAGGCATTTGGAAAAGTGCTAATTCCTGGATGGTACAAGGTGGTTCCTTGGAGATAAATATATATATATATATATATATATATATATATATATTTGTTGGCCTAAATTTGACTCATTAAGAATGCAATCAAAAATCAAATACCCACTAGTAAGAATGTAATAAGCAATAGAACTAGTAATAAATGAAGCAAAATATGAGTATTTAGACATTTTTGTCTTTTCCTTTAGATAATAACCCATTACAAGACCTGTTCTTTAATAACAATAACCGTAAAAATGATGGAAAATGGCATTTTAACTTCCCATTTTAACAAAAACATTTTTACATACATGTTCTGCCGGAGGTGTCCTCTCAGGGTCTTGTTTGGGATTGTCGTTGATGAGCCGCGTGGTTTCCTCAACAAGCTTCTACATGAGGTAAAAATGATAACATTGCTCAAAGTCATTTGTGATTACTCACCACCCTCACCATCCTCTGCCGTGGAGTCTCACATACGCATTCACGCATGCAGACACACATCCTTGCATGCAGATACACGCTGACTCACAAATCCCTTGTTTCGGTTTTTTACATAATCCTGAAGAGCTTCGAGATATAATGTTGTGCCACATTCTTCTGTTGTTTAGCCATGGGCATTATTATTAATAATTTCAAAGCATAGTGTTAACAGGTTAATAGCCAGTTTGCTTTTCGGGGTCCTAAACTTCACTGGGTTTAGTTTAAAAGAAAAAGAGTTCTGCATTAATGGGAAATCGCCAGAAGAGGATGTAGACCTTTATAGATCTACCATACCTTTACCATCCATTACCTCCAACATACTAAGTTCATATTCTCAGACGATTACCAAAAAGTTGTAGAAATGTAATATTGATGGCAGTGTAGACCTCATACACAGAATCTTAGTAAAGCTGTAATTGGAAGGATTTTCATTGTAAACGCTGGAATATACACAAAGTAGTCCATTACCAACCTCATAATTTCTCTTTATTTGAGTTTAGATCATAAAATGTTAATTAGAAAGGCTCATTTTTATGAGGTTCCCATACTAACTCACATCTTTATAGGGATAGAGGGATTTTAGACATTCTTCTGCAAGTTTCCACTCAGAAGATTGTTACAGTCTCAATAAGCAGCATGTTATCACTGCAAAGATGAACAATTACAGGTTTTTGTAACTGATTATTCATGAGCACTTCCATCTCGGTTGGTACTGCCTCCTTGCTTTTGTTTCCTTTCATCTCTACCCCTTTCTTTCTGCTCATTTTGGGCCTGACCTGGTGGTCAGCTGTCGTACAAGACCTGCGGTTAATGGGGTCTTTCAGTAAGCTATAGATTCTAGAACAAAAACACTCATTCATGTGTTTCCAAAATGCTAATGTGGCCGGTTCCCAACACATTTTCAAGGAGTTCCTTCACAAAGACAGCCCGTAGTGCACGGGGTTTGAAATCTAACAGTAGCTAATAAGATACTTACAAGTCTGGCCTCAGTGGCTCATGGTAAAAAGATACTTAGGGCAGTTGGTAAAGTTAACTTGTGCTAATTCATGGAGTGATTTGCAAGCTGGGCTTGTTGCTATGAAGATATCAAAATAAATCCCTATTGGACACAAGGGTAAGCAGCATTACTGCTGGTGTGCCATTTTTAAAAGTGTTTGAGTTCCTACTCTGCTTTACTAAACACAGCAGCAGCTAGGAAAAAAACAACTTTCCCTACTTATTTTGATTTGGTACATTTCAAGAGTGCACTTCAAGAACAGACTTGCATATCCCTGGCTTAAACCTACCTTTAACTCAAAACTGGTCTGCGCCCACACGTAAATTCTCCAAACCATAGAGTTAGCTAATTTCCAACAATTAAAATTCACAAGGATGAAGTGTGGTGAGATGTTAAGTGTGATGTAGTGATTTTTAACTTTATAAAGTTCTGACAAGCACTATTAGAATTTGAAGGCCCTGCTTCAGTGATGTGGTGTGAAATGCAAGTTTTTTTGGCACCAGTTTCAGTTTTTCTCCTTTACCTTGGAGACTACAAAGCTGACCAATCCCAGAAGAGCCTCTAGAGACATAACTTGAAAACATTGATCTGTGATAAATGTCTAAAATCTAAGTAAATTATATCTAATATGATTCTGTATGTTCAAAAAGGAAATCAGTTACAAAGACAACAAGAACAACATGTGGTGATGGTTAGTAAAGGGTTTTGAAAATGTAATATTGTGTTTATATCTTACCCGTTGTTTTATTGACAATTGAATTGAGACCTATAAACTTGGTGGCATCTCTTGCTTAGATCCCAAAGTGACAATGCCACAGATTCAGCTCCTAATTTTCAAAATAGGATTTATTTATTTACAAAACTTTCTCGGTGTCAGTATCACTATACTGTAACTGAACTGCGTTTTTGCAGGAATACCATAAAAATTCCACAAACACATTTTTTATTACACTAAAGTATGGGGAATTTGTAATTCTGGTGTTTCTATGAGTTTGGTAGCTCTTTGTTTCCTGTTTATTTTCTCCTGGGTTACGTCACAGAATGTGCCATGTCACATCTGAGAAATCTGCTTTGATTAAATACATTTGAACAAAGTCAAGACAGAAGGCACTGATCCTACAGATAATCTTAATTCTATCTTAGAGGAAGAAGCTTTGTTTTAAACACCACAACTGTTTATCAGATCACTGTCGTACAATAGAAGAACAGCGAAGCCTCCAGCATGGTGCTTGAAGAGCTTCAGAGAAACTGGATGCTTAAAAAAGAAAAATGGAAATAAACATTGTAATTGTAACTCCTGAAAGTCTACAGTTCTCAGTCAAAATCTTGTTTTTTGTAGTCAGGTAGTTCAAGGAGAATCATCTGAAGAATGAAAACTAAAACATTCCTTTTCAGGTTTCATAACCTAAAGCCAGATTTGATGTTTTGGATTGACAAGTTCTTCTGTCAGAGAAAACATGTCTGTCATCAGTACACCACAAAATGCAAATTTTGGCAAAAAAAAAAAAAAAACAAAAACACTGCAACCCAACAAGAGTCAGTTCCAAACTCGGCTAACCTTTTTTTAGAGTCATTGCATGAATCAATACGAATAAAATATAAGGAAGTTAATTAACCTATTTTTTTCTGATTTAAAGGACTCGTATCATTTATTTTAGAAGGTCCTTTATCTTGACTAATGGAATCAAAATGTTACCAACAAACCAACCAAATCAAATAAACCCAAAACAAAACAAATTAACCGAAAAAAACACAACTGAAAAAACAAACAAACAAATGAACTAAAACCAACAAAACCAACCAAAACAAACCAAACCAACCCAACTGAAATAAAACAAAACAAATTAACCCAAACCAATCCAACCCAACTGAAATAAAACAAAACAAATCAACCCAAACCAACCCAACTGAAATAAATCAAACCAAACCAACCCAACTGAAATAAATCAAACCAACCCTTACCATTTCCCTGGTAATAGTATTGGCAGCATACTCAAAAAATGGCAATACCATATTAGAATGTAGTTATAAATACAAGCAAATAAAAGGAAATTGAGGCCGTGGTTCTGTAAAAATGACAGCATTTCCCTGGCAACACTACTGCCAGCATTGACTATTGTTAGGCCTGTGTTTGTGTTTTCCCTCATTTCTCCTTTGCATCTATCAGTCCACTACACCTGAGTCTAATCTTTTTTTTCTTCTCAACCTATCAGTGTCCTGTTTTTATCTACGTCATTCTTATGCATCAGTTACTGTTATTCAGTTACTGTTATTATCTTACTGCATCAGTTCTACGGTTCATATCTTCAGACCCTCCGTGATTGCTTCCTGCCTTGGATGTTCTCTGCTTTACTCCTTACTGTGTCTCTCCTGGGTTCTCCATCTCAATATGCTGTAATTTTCAACTAGCCACTCACCTCCACACCAGTTATCATCTATGTAGTCCTTACGGGTTTCATTGTTTACTGATTCTGCTTCTCACTGTTGACTCAGAGTGTGACAACTGTTCCCTTTGAAGGAATGTGTTTGTTCCATAATGTCAAATAAATGGTGCTCCTCATCTTGGGCTCCTCCTTCCAGCCACCATGACAACTATACACTTTTAGTTATGTTATACTGTGTAAACATCCATCTCCTTAAAGCTTAGCAATATTAAGAACACCATTATAGGTTTCTGTTCCATTTGTTTCTATTGTAACTATAATATACCTCGTCATTTCACTTATTTTTGTTATTTTGTCTAAACCAATTCCATGGATCATAATGCTTAGTTGCGCAGTTGTGAGGTGGAAGTGGTGGGATGAGTTGAATTAGAGGCGGTGTGCTGGAGCTATGCAGTGCAGGAGTGCTGACAGGCCAGGATGTGTCTGAAAGCCACTGAGATGAATGGGGAGGTTCCGTCTCTCTCTTCCTGTCTGGCCCAGATACTTCCACACTTCCACGCCGTTGCTGTGAGGAACAGATTAACAGCTCTTTCCCCAGCTCTCTCTCACTTCTTCTCTTTGTATTTGTCTCCCTTACCACCATAATCTCTCCCCATCCTGTCAATCTGAATGCTGCATGGAGGGTAAACGTTTGAAGCATATTACTTGACTTCAGCCTTAATATGAAAAGTGCTGTGCTGACAGAACAGTGAGAATGGGGGGGGGGGTATAATTTGTATATAAATTGGACTCATCTGAAAAGCCAATTTTCTGACCTTGAAATAAACGTTGATATTTACAGAATATTTATAGCAATACATTTTAATAAATTTTAAATTAAGAATAGAACATAATAACTTTTAATAAATTAGCAAGGCACGTTTATTGTTTAACAGACTTTCACTCCAAAGGTAGCTTCGCAGCTATTTCACCACTAGGGGTTGCAACACAGGATGCTAGCTGAAATCTACTGAAATCAACAAATCTTACTGTGTTGATCATAGTGGCAAATAAAAAATATGTATTAAACTTTAATACATTAATTACTTTAATTACTTTAGTAAACCAAACTTTACCCTTGCAACCGAATTGCATCTTAGCTTTGGTAAATCAAAGACATGGGGGTTAGTTTATGTAACTTATAGTGACAATGGGAACATATTATTTCACTGACCCCTCCCTAGCAACCAGACTGTTTACCATAGCAACTAATTTGGTATATCACTATTTCAACTAATGAACATCAACGACATATTGGCACGGAGAACTTTGTACGATGTCACTGACTCCTCCATAGCAACCAGAGATTCTACCTTGGCAACCATGCTCTTTTACTTATGAATTAATTTAAAATTCACTTTTACAAGCCAACATTAATGTTTGTGTACACACTTTAGCCATCCAGTTGGTACTTTTGAATTACAAAACTTGTTTAATCTACAAAACGATCCGAAGAGTTTCTGTTACTTGAAACTGGAGCAGGGAAAGAATTGTCTTTAGGTTCTATACAATTTTGAATTCTTAGCTGCTTTTTGTTTTTACAGAAAAACCGCTATATGTGAATTTGGAGCAACTCATAAATCCAGGATATTTAACTTATTTAATTTCCTTTTCAAAACCAAATATAAATGTCTTTGATAATTTGGCCACCAAACAAGCCTAGAAGCGTTTGATCTCTTTAGCTTGTGTTACTCTTAACATTAAATTATCTGATAGCATGGTGAGCTAAAAGATCAACAGTCTCTTTATTGAGTTCAACAGCTAAGCATAGTGGAGGTTCCTTGAGTGTTTGGGGCTGCCTACCATTTGAAGGTAAAGGGGGATCACACAAGATATTTATTTGATGAAAAAAAAATTATATATAATTTTATGACAACTACCAAAATATTTAAGAACATTCACTGGTTTTACAAATTATTGTGAAGTTAATTGTTTAGAGTAATTAGAACTAAACAATTGCCCAACAATTTGCTACCATTGTTCTTTAATTCACATAAAAAAAAGTGCTACTGATTGTTTGCTTTACCAGGCGGTGGCGTCAACCAATTGAATTACTCTAAAAATAAAAAACTTTTCTGTATTTGTAAATATTTTAAATAGTGTTCATTTAGGACAACATTCTTCGCTGGTAATGCAAACCAGAATGAAAATGGATGAGACTTGTATTGAAATTGTTTCTCCATTACGTAAATAATGGTAGCTCATTGTGATCTAATGGTTTTCTCTTTCAAAATGGGCTTTCCGGAATTGGGATGGGTAGCCACACGCTTCTCATTCAATTCTCAGCCCCGGAGTCACCACCCCACTTCTGGAATGACTGGTTCTAGCTTCTGTGAGTTGACAGAAGTCTGTCAGAGTGTTCATGTGATAGTTCATGCTTCTTGCTCTTACGGAATAAGGGAACTGTAAAGCTTAAGAGGAAAAAGGTAAGGCTACAGAATTGTATTTTGTGCTGTTTTTGTAAAGGTATATAGAAATTATTATTACACTGCTCAGTTGTTACTGAACTGCAAGTGAACTGAGAAATGTTCAAAAGCCTCAATACATAATTTGCGTGTTTGAGCTTGCGAGTCATTTGTTGGTGCAAACACATGTGCACTTGTGGACATTTGAACACCTACTGCCTCGGGTCAAATGCTTCTTGTGATGAAGCAGCAGCAGAGTACATTTACTTTTAAAACGGCTAATAAATTGTGTGTTGGTGCATGCTAGTCAACTTAACAATTCTTCATATATCTAAAAAAAATATATACATTTTCTGACTTGAAATTATTAGTGAACAGAAATTTACTGTAATTAAAAAAAAAACATTCAGTGTGGTTAAACTCATTGGATTTAAAAGCACGTTTATATTTTAATTATTTATATTGGTTTAAAATCAGCAATTAAACAAGAGTTCTTTTAACAGTTGTTTAAAAAAGTTACTAACACGTTACATTTTTAGAATGTTACATAAAATGATATTTTTAATGAATCAAGAAAAAAATATATATAAAAAACTTTTTTATTCTTCCTTCTTCTGAGAAAATTACACTTGCTAGTATTTTTTTTACTCAAGATGATATCATTGTTTGTACAGTCCAATGGTTTCGGAGATAATGTTTGTTTACGTTACTTATGATAATGTATGTTTAATGACAATGATTTGATGTACATAAAAACATTGAATAATGAAGTATACGTATTTGCATAAATTACTGGTTGTCAAGTGATACTATTTAAAAATCATATTATCTAAAACAAATATTAGTTGTTCGAAGCTGCTTTTAACTAGCTATTACACATCAGACATGCTCCAGGGAGATTCCTCAGATGTGTTGGGAGATTCTGTAAGCATTTCATGGTACAAAACAAGGATTAAGGTGAGGCAGGACAAGGCAAGGCTGAGCAAGCCACGGAATTAAGCTAAATTCATTAATAAAATTAGTAATAAGATATATTTATGTTGGCTTTGTTATTCGTCTTTTGCCTCAAACGAAAATTCCAAATCCATCTCTTCTTAGAGCCTTCCAGCTACAAGCCACCAAACTTTACCAAGACATCCAAACTGGACTCCGACTACTATATCTTTTCAGAATGGTATCACTAAAGGCAACTCATAGAGCCTTAAAACTCAGGTAACCAGTGGGAGAACATACCACTGTACAAAAATATTTGAACCCTAGGCTCTAGAAGGGGTTACATATTTACCTTATAATAGAACCTCAAAATAGAGATTTGTTGATTATGTTAATCACCGTAACAACCATTTTTTATGACACTGCTAACAGCTCCCTAGCAACCAAAGTGTTTACCCTAGCAACCGAATTTTCTGAACTCAATTTCAGCTTTTGTATTTAATAGAGATATGGGAGTTGGTTTAAATAAGACATAGTGACAAATGTGACATTATATTATGTCACTGACCCCTCCATAGCAACCAGGCTGTTTAACATAGCGACAAAATCTCTGCTTAGGATAATTATTAAGAAATAGTCACTCATTGTGAGGTTTCCTGTAAATGATATTTCTAAAAGCCAACATGAAAGTTCGTGTGCAGAGTGAGATAATTCATTATTTTACATATTGGTTTAAAGACTGGCTTTCCATTGTGGCTTCCTTTTTTTGTTATACATTTTCTCAGTTACCCCAACCCAAAGTTACATATTTGGGAATAAATGTTGTGGCTTGTACAACTTTTTAAACACTAAACCTTTTTCAGATTTTCGAAATCTCACATAATTGGCTTCATATAAGAGCTGTTTGATGCACAAAGCCAGAGACAGACCTGCTTCTAATTACAGGTGCTTTTATGCCATGGCATCCTCCGTGAACAAATGTCTGAACAACCTGTTTGGATTGTGTTTGCTTCCTCTTCGGATTTACTGTTGATGTCATGAAACAGTAAGAAAAGAAAGAAAAGGAGTTGCATTTGTATTGTGAATCTTGTGAATGTGTTTGTTTCAGTCAGAGGTCAAATGGCAGCTGTTACAGAAGCTCAGGCTTTGGTTGCAAACAGCTATGTTAAAGTTTTTCCGCTAATGTTTGCCCCTGGGAATCCCTTCTTCTTTAAAAAGTTAAATGTAAGAGCAACATGTATAACTCTTAGCATGTTTCTTAATCCAAAGATCTTCCTTTGCCAGCAGCCCACCCTCCCCAAACGCTAATGCTGGGTGAGAAGCTATGGATCGTAGTCTTCACGCGAACTCTTCCCAATCTTCATTATTTGGTTCCCAAGGGAGTCTCTCATCTTATGCACTTTACTATCCATTTCCAAATTGAAAGGACCATCTCCAAACTGTTTCCTAAAAGTTAAGAGAGTGGGATTGCCCCAAATCACTTGGTACGCTTTAGTAGCTCCTAAAAAGCTATTAAACATTTCTTTTTCAAAGTCAAATGCTCTTGACTAGCACAGCACCTTATAAGTTAAAGAATGCAATCTTAGTCGATGTTAGCTTCATTTAATAACCTCTTATTTTCTCTGATCAAAACACTTTGTTTTTCCCTTCAACACACTAATGCCACGCCCCCTTCAGTGCAAATTTCTATAGGCAGTCAGAATAGTTAATAAACCTGCTGAATGACGTCAACAAAATCCAAGAATTTCTGGTCAATTCGCTGTAAAACAAATACAGCATTTACTTTCCTCCTCTCAGGGTTATTCCACACTCCCTCATCTGGGTCTTTGTGCACTTGCCTCATTGTCAATCACCAATCACAGCTCTCCTCACTCCACTCTCCTTCCCTTCCTCTCATCTGGTCTAAAGCTAACACTGGTTCTAACTGGTTCTGCACTGTGGCTGAAACTTCTAACTCTTCACGATTTAATTAGATGCCCCTGGCCTTTTTTAAAAGTAAAAGTTTGTTGGTAATAAACTTTGGTCAGCTTGTAATCTCCATGGAGTTTAGAGAACGGCTTGACCTGATTGGTCAGTGTGTGGGGGTTCAGAATTGGATCATTTTGAGTGCCCAAAAAAGTTATATAAGACTACACAAATATACTCACTGGCTACTTTACTACATAACTAATGCTAGTACTGGGTTGGACCTCCTTTTGCCTTTAGAACTGCCTTAATCCTTAATGGTAGAGATTTAAGAATGTACTGAAAACGTTCCTCGCAGAATATGGTCCATATTGACATGATAGCGTCATGCATTTGCTGTAGATTTGTCGGCTGCTCCATGGTGTGAATCTCTAGTTCGACCACATCCCAAAGGTACTCCATTGGTTTGGGATCTGGTGACTGTGGAGGCCATTTAGGTACAGTGAACTCATTGTCTTGTTCCAAAAACTAGTCTGAGATGAAATGGCACAGACGATAGTTACACTGTCGTCTTAAAAGGATGGACATGGTCAACAACAATACGCAGTTGATACGATGGCCATTTGGAACTAATTGAGTAAAGTAAATATTTACACCACCACCACCAACCTGAAACATTGATATAATCGTCGGAACCCTGTTTTCCTGTTGTTGATGCCGAATTCCGACCCACCATCCGAATGTCGCAATTGAAATCAAAAGCCATCAGACCAGGAAACGTTTTTCCCATCTTCTATTGTCCATTTTTGGTGAGCCTGTGCGCATTTTAGTCTCAGTTTCCTTTTCTTATCTGAAAGAAGTGGCACCCGGTGATAGATATTAACATTAACTAGAAGTTGGACAGGTGTACCTAATAAAGTGGCCGGTGAGGGGATACAGTAATTAAGGTTAATAGATCCAAAATGCACATATTTCTTTAAGAAACAACACTTCAAAACGAAAGAAATCTCAGAAGTGTTGCTTTTGCATAATTTGGCCACTTTTAACACATTTTAAATTTGAATTCCGAGTAATTCCATTAGATTCACCTGCAAAAGTGCAGTACTAGAAACCAGCAAATCACGCATCTGTCCTGGGTTCCTTAGATCTGCAATCTAAACCACTCTATTGTTGCACACAGTTTACTGACGTACAGTATAACACAAGTGTTTTCCCATTAATCCAGTAACATCCGTCTTTTGATTTCAATGTTTACATTGCTGTGTACACAGATGCAAAGCATAGAATGTCAAATGAATTGTTTGCCATTTGCTTGCTTTGTGAATATAATTCACATCCAGTAGTTGCTGTACGTACTGTGTGCTCAGCTGTTGTGAGTTTGTTCCTCCCGCTGTTATTAAGCCCATGTTTGTACTTTCTACAAGTCATGTGATGGTAGAAAGCGTTATGTAGAATAGGTGAATTCAACAGCACATGAAACCAGTGCTTTATAAACAAATACTAAGTTATCCGAAGTATTATAAATGTTGTTTCGTTTCTCAGCACAATGCTTGTTATCTACATTCATCAGCTGAGCCAATGAAAAGCATTAGGAATTAAGACAATTAGCATACTAAGAGGATTTTCACAGTTGTCCTGCTTCTATTTTATAATCAAAGCGTTTTCTACTTAATCGCTCATACAAACACAGTTTGTTGCCTACCAAAGATATTCATGTGCTTTTTAAGGATTTAATCCCTTGTAAGGGTTATATCCTTAAGAATTTTTAGTATATTCTCCACCAATTGGAACATTTAAGACATCAAACCAATGTCGACATAGAAGCACATTATAAATTGGACTACGAAAGACTACAAGAGCCATTCCACCAATTTTTATAATTAAAAGATGGATACTGTTTTTTTCTTGTTGCCCTCGTGTCCATATACATGCTAAAGAGCCACACGGTGCACGTGATTACAGAACCGGGAAATACTGCAAATACAGTTATTTACCAAATATGTGCATTTTTACACTAAACTAATTAAATCTCTGAAATATTTAAAATAACAAATAGTATTTTTACAATTACGCTCTAAGACATCATCACAAAATCATCAAATATGTAAATAAATAATTGAGAGAGTAATGCAACTACCTGTAGAAAAAAAACCCGGCATGGAAATTCTCCAGGTTAGGGTGACAGGAATGAGATAAAAGCTGGAGACATTATTAAAGTGTTTTATTATGTTTTATCTAAGAAAACATATACATATTTTTAATTTTCAGTGCTTTATGTGGAATTTATTAATATTTGAAATATTAAAGGTTACATTTGCAATAGGAATAGTATGTAGTACAGTTTGCTTAGAGGCAATTTTAATGTTTATATATACATATATAATATCCCAGGGACAGAAATGGCTCACACCAAGCCAAAGTTCAATGAAGGATTTTTTAGAAGGGAAACATTTTAAATGAAAGACAATGCAGCCTTGATCAGATTTTAACATCTCAGCAGGCAAGTTCTAACCTGAAGTTGATTTTTATTCATTTTTGAGATAAAACGCTACTGTCCTGTGAAAAAACCTGGCTTAGAATCCACATGTCAGTTAAAAAAATATTCACATCATACAGTGAAAGTTCTTTACATCACAAAACATAAGACCAATGCATAAAAGTGCAATTGAAACTGACAAAATAGACAAAAAGGATCTGTTGTAATGGCTTGGCGAATTAAGCTTTATCTTAATCTTTGCTAAAGGTTTAGGGAGGGAGGATCTTGTCTCGGGGAGAGGCTTTGTGGACATATGTCTCCTCATGGAATCCCCTTTAGTGCTTTGCTGGAGTGTCAGGGCTTGTTTTGGGACTCTCTCTCTCTCTCTCTCTCTCTCTCTCTCTCGCTCTGTTTGTGTGTAAGAATTTGAGGAACATGCTGAGAGTTTGGATGCTCAGTCTGAATGGTGCTTAGCTCTACCTTGTACCTCAGGGAGTTGCATGTGAGGAGTGTCTGCTCGTAAGTAGAGATTCTCTTCTGTTTACTTGGCTCTGTTTTATGGAATACAGTGAACGAGGGAGGTCCTCAACAGTTCTCTAAGATGTTGGGTTCTAAAATGTGTTTTGAAGGACGAATGTATGGGTGGATGAGTGAATAATTGAGTTTAAATGGAAATGTTTGCTCCAGTGATGAGTTCCGCTGTGGTATGGGTGGTTTTGAACGGGGTCAGAAGTTTGCTGTGTTGTCGTGAAGAGTGTTGTCAGGGTCTCCTGAGGTCATCACACCACAACGCTTTCAGGAGAAGATTTCCAGGTCAAAGGTTGCAAGTTGACAACAGTTTTCAAACACAGCTGGGAGCACAATGACATTGTGGCACAAATGTGTTCCTCCCACATTTCAGAAGCATCTGTGTCAGGTTGATTGGTGGCTCCACTGGAGTGAGTGAGTGAGTGTGGCTGTGGGATGGACTACCCAGGAAATTCATCTACCTCCGAGATATATTTCCAGCGTATTTTCTTGACCGTAAATAGTAAACAATGCAAAATATGAGACTTTGGTGATACAACATACAGCTTCCAGTGAACCTTGTTTATTTAATTTGTTGCCTTCATATAATTATGATTTCTGTTGCTTTAAATTTGGGAGTAATAAATGCAGTTTTACAAGATTAGAAGTCTTATTTAAAGGATACTTTCTATAAAAAATACTTCAGAAGTTTTCAGAAGAAAACCATCGGGGTTTCTGAACTAACCGGTGTTTGTGTGCCACTCACAACAGCTGTGTTTACTTAAGTAGAAATGACGCAACCTAGCTATCGTTATTAGTTTTGATATTTTTGGGTGTTAAACAGACATTACAAGAATTATGACACATAATTCGCAAGGTAATTCTAATTAAAACATGAGAAAATGAACATCTTTCAGTTTCATTTTACAGACCCCACATCGGTGCTATATGTGCCATCTAGTGGTAAAGAGAAAGGGATAACCTCTGAAAGTACAATATCTGTGATGTGGCTTGTGATTTTCAATGTTCTGGCAGCGTATGAGGTTTTGGAGAAGTTTGTTTGCTTCTAGAATTTTCGCATTGTTTTGACCTGGTCTTTGCTTTTTGGGAGATTTATGGATTTTTGTTTTGGCTTGAAACTTTTGATTTTTAAAAATAAAAACGGTTGGACACAATTTACTACTTGGAATTGTAGTTTTTGTACAATTTCAAGTTTGTCATGGAATTATTGTGTAACATAATGAACAAATATTAGCAAAAAAAACAAAAAAAAACAGAAGAAGCCACAAAAATGCTTTTAAAGGTTGTTAATAAGAGCAAATTGTAAAGTAGTAAAAACAGCTCAAAAAGACCCTGGACTTTACAATAACAGTAAGCCACCAATTTTTTATATTGTATTGCATTGTGGGTAGTGAATACAATGGTTGCCATGTTCTCTGCTCTGTTATCGTGGACTCTAAAATAATGTAACGTTTGAACGTAGGAGCTACAGTAGAGAAAAAGGTGATGTAGAAGTTGATAAGAATCGATGTGAAGAAGATCAGAGGTTTGAAGAAGGGACAGTAATGAGAAACGGATGATGCCAGTGTTGCTTTTTGGCTGTTATGCAAAAGAGCGAGAGCTGTGGCCACAATTTGTTTTTTACCTTATATCTTTCATGGAGGTAATAAACGCATTACAATACAATACAAAAAAAAACATAGATGACTTGTAAAGGGTTAAGTGATTATTAAAAATTGATTTTAATCAACTGACTTGACTGTCTCATTGAGATTAGATGGTAACCTGAAGAAATGCTGAGTGCTTATTCATTATTTCGAAGCAGATCTCTTTATGGCATCAGTGTTTTGTCTTAGTTACTGTAAAATCACTCAGAATCTAAAATACATCTTTCAAACATCGTGTTGTTTCAGAAGCAGCTACCAAACGTATCTTACCCTTAGAGGATGGTATAGGGGTGGGGGATATTCCTGTCAAAACAAATAACTTCTTGAATGTTTTTCGGGAGTTGGCTTAATTAAAAGAAAAACAAAAACATCTTCAAGATGAAACTTAATTGAGAAATTGAGGTTTGCTTATGTTAATCCTAGTAGTGACCTAAAAATGTTATGACATTGCTGATAGCTTCCTAGCAACCAAAATGTTTACCCTAGCAACCACATTTTCTGAACTCTAGCTTTGACAAATGACTGGTTTGCTTATACATATCTAGGGGTTGAAAATGACATTGGGAACATTTAAAAAAAATACTTGTCACTTTTTCGAGACAACTTCAAAGGTTGAGTACAAACTTTTAGTTAAATCAAACCTCTAGAATTGATAATATGATGAATGACTGCTGTTTAAAAGCAAGTGGTTAAATGAAATGTTCATTTTGTAATTGTATAAGTATTCAGCTAAACTTTTGAAAATCTTTCATCCAATTGAAACATTCGTTCTTGTTTCTCTATGTCAACCAGCATTGAAGTCTCCAATTACCCTGAAATAAAAGGTCTTTAAAACGGTAGTGAACTGTCTTGTTTTCTTTCCTGCTCACATTTTTCATGCATCAGCTGATGCTTTGAATTTTTATATAGATCAAATGAGTGTGTTCGGGTGTTTGATACCTCTCATCTTAGAAAATTAAAAGACTTAACCCCTCAGCCTCTGAATGTTGTGCCAGGGGCGAGAGTGAGAGAATCCATCACCTCCGGCCAGTCCAGGATAAGCAGAGCTAATCTGTGGTTGATGCTGGTGATTTGTGGAGGCGGCTTCTTGAGAATAAGAATGATTATGTGTGGAATGAGCCCTCAGCACGAGCGCATCACGCTTCATCAGCCCTCATAGAGGCGTGAAGGCAAACAATACACTCGTGTCAGCGAAATAAACAACGCTGGAATTCTTTTTTTAGTTTATTTCTTAGTCATTTTAACCTTGGCACCATTGTTTTATTTCAGGAGAATATGCTCGGAAGTTAATGTTCAGGACATTTTTGCAGCTTTTTGAAGCTAGTAATAAGTTGAGTACATAATGTTGCGTTATTACCATACACAATGTATTATCATGTTTTAAAGCCAAACCATAGAATGTTGCTCGTGACATTCCTCTAAATTGAAGAAATTGTATTTGATACAATTGTTTTGTTTTTTTTGTCACAAACTTACTGCGAGTTATCGGTACTGGCAATATTCCTGGAGCCATATAATTAATGTGGGTTCAACTATGTCTTTGGATAAGTTAAAGCAGCCTTACATAATTTGATACAAGCATTATTATTATTATTATTATTATTATTATTATTATTATTATTATTATTATTATTATTATTATTATTATTATTATTATTATTCACAGAAATAGCTATTATTTAACAAATCAGAGCAGACAAAAAAATTGTAATGTTACAAATTTACATTTACCTGAGACAGGTTTTTTTTTAAGTTCATTGAAAACACCCTGAAGCGTTCGGTATACTCCACTCAGTCAAAGCTGCTCTCAGGACCACTCAGGCACACTGAAACTATGGGAAAAAGGGCCTTTTCCCTCTTCTCTCTGATTACTTTGTATCTCCGGAAAACACCCTTACACTTTTTGCTCGGTGCACTGCTTCAGTCATGAACATTTGCTCTTTCCTTCACCTTCCTGCCTTGCCTTTTGAAGGTAAAAGGTGGAATTCAATGTGCTGTACCAGCACTGAACAAAATGTCTGTAGCTTGTCCAAAAAGCATTTATTGAAGCAAGTTATGAGGAAAAACATGCATAAATTGTTTAAAAATATCTAGATTTTATTATTTAATAAAATTATTAAATTATTTAGTAAATCCATTATTTTATGGATTTTTATGATTAACTTTCTGAAAGAAAATGGTAACTTCAGTAATTTTACTTGAAAATACCACTATTTTTTATCTATTTTTACATTTTCTTGTTAAATAAGATTAACTTACATACTTTAAAAAAAAATTATAAAACGATAAGTCATTATACCAGTTATACAGGTATTATTTTTATTCTTATTATTATATAACGTTACATAAAAAATATCAATATATAAAATAAAATATTACATATATGTACATACACGCATTCTTAATAGTTCATTTACAAATGAGCAATTAAGTTAACGTACATTGATATTCACAGGTTTTTATCATATAGTAAAAAACTGTTCTGTTTTACAGTAATTAACCATTCATTTTAAGATTTATTAATAGTGTAGTTGTTCCGCCAAACTAACCTTTAATATATTGCTTCCAGTATGATTTCCAAGCCCCACCAAATATAAGTCACTGGGGTAAAACTTAAAAACATTACATAAATAGTGGATAAATTCAAATTTTTCAAAATTCCAGTTTAATGGTAACTGAGCCCATATACATGCATAAAACACAATATTCTTTAAACAATTAACTAGCGTTCACTACCCTACGGTGTAGAGGATCTGTAGAAAACCTTCTGCTGGTTTTCCAGAAGTTGTGACGTTCTTAGTGGAATTTGAGCTGTGTTTATATTGGTATTCCTCCTTCTAAAATATGACGTTTGTTCAGAGTTGAACATTGAGTGTGTGTAGCCCCAAGATCGACCTGTTTTTCACCAAATGTGTGCTTGTGTAGTCATCTGTAGCCACCAAATATGTAAATAATCCAAACTATTTTAAACAAAGTTCTTCAGTCTCTTTGTAGAACAATGAATATCTGTTGTTTCCTTCTTCTTACTGCTTTCTTTATATTTTCAGATCTTTCTTTGGAGAAGTACGTGAAGATCTCCTGCCAGGAGATATTCTGAAATTCCTGAGATGAGGGGGCACGGGAGCCTTTCTGTCAGGCTCCTGTCGGCCTTCTTCTCAACCGCATTGGCTCTGTACATCCCTCCTCACAGTAAGTGTCAGCGCAGTGATTTCCTCTCAGCTGTTTACAGCTTGCTCTTGAGGCTATGGATATTATTAAACAGGATTACATGTCATTTTTCTTCAGGCTCTTCCAGAAAGACGCTTCTGTTTTAGGATTCACTTTTAATGATCTTTTTTCTGTAGTTGAGCAGCTGCCGAGCATCATCGCTCAGACCTCAGGCTCTTTTATTGGCTTGCTATACGATGAAGCCTTTACCTTCAAGTGTGAAGCCAAAGGAAACCCAAATCCTACGTGAGTGAGATTACCGTATGTAAAGTTGAGGTGTGTATGAATGCATTAAAGTGTTAGAACCCATTGCTACTTAAAAAGTGACCATACAATTGCCAGTGCTGTGTATCTCTGCTCCTACTTCCCTTTCGGTTGTGAGATATGCTGATATGCTTTTGTGATGGTGTATTCCTCATTTGAAAGTGCCTACGGTCGGGTAAAGTTGTTCTCCCAATGTCTGCATAGGCTTTCTCCAAGTTCAGATTTGTCAAATGAATGTGAGTGCGAATGGTCAGTGAATGTGGAACTGTGATGAACAGTGCCCATTGATGGCAGTGGAGATGAATATTGGTGAAAAACAGATTAATAGTATGAATAAAAACAATCCAATCTGCAGCATGTTAAGACAAAAGCGACAAAACACCCTAAAATTATTGAGTTTTCTGTTTCTGAAATTCTTGAATTATTGGATTGAAAACGGTATAAATGTAGTTGTTATGGGTGAAGCCAGAAGCTGGAGGGCTCCTGGCCTTAGTCAAAGTCCAATCTGCTTGATAACTTTACTTTTGATCCAAACAAATGATCCACCAGTGAAGGAAATAACAAATGCAGAGAAAACACACCACCACACAAAGGAAAAATAAATAAACAAAGATCCAGAGAACCAAAGACACAGTGAACACCAATTATGCTCACAGCTATAACCTTGCTTTGAACCCTATTGTAATTTTCTCAGAGCATTATTGTTTTGCGGCTTTTGGTGCATTTTTGAGGGTCTAAACGTGCTCGAAATGTGTGGGTGTGGCAAAAACGCCACTTGCTGGGTACTTTTGCTGGCTTCGTACTTTGACAAGCTCCTCCTAGAGATTTTATCTGTTATCTATCATTTTTTTCTATCTCCAAACTCCATCAATCTTATCTTAAGGCATATGGGGTGTTAAATTGCGAAGCTTTTTTGACTTTGTTAAACTCTGCGCACAGTGGCCGTTGAAAGCCAAGATTTTGACCCAAACAGGAAGTTGTTAAAAACTCAGCCATGCAATGTCCGTTTGGACATTATTAACCTATTATGTCAGTTACAGCGCCACCTAGTGGCAATATGGAACATCCTTGTTTTTTTGTATACTTCTATTTTAGAATGTGTTTGAAGTATGTGTTTGAATTTGGAACACTCATGTGAAAGATCACAACCTACAAAAAAAATCCACTATTTTGAAAATATGTCATGCTCGTGTAATGCTTTAACAAACTTTTTTGCTCATGTCATGCTCTAACAAACCTCCAAGAGATTTCACCAACAAACTCTACCCGTCTTATCCTGGAAAGTTAAATTGTGAAATCAACTTTTTAATCAACTTTTTGAGATTTGAGATTTCTCACTTTAATACATCTCCTAAATAAAGATGTCATAGTACAGATTACAACGAACTGGCCACAGAGAGGCGACAGAGGCCCTAGAGCCCTTTGATTGCTGCTATTAGCTTTGATCTGTGTTGTTGCATCTTACCTATTGTGATTTTAAATAAACAGGTACAGCTGGACTAAAGATGGGGTGGCCTTTGACCCACTTAAAGACCCCCGGCTCATTACAGAGGCAAATAGTGGAACATTTACAATACCAAAAAATAGAGATAAAACAAAGTTCGGGGGAAAATACAGATGTTACGCCTCAAACAAGCTTGGAACTGCAATATCAGAGGAAGCTGAATTTATTGTGCCTAGTAAGTCACACATTCCTTCACTTTAATTCTGCACTGATTGCTTCTTAAAGTGTAGTAACTTACTCAGATTCCCTCAAGCACATTGAACTTGTTTCTTGTAATTATATGCAGTTCTTGTTTGTTTTCCCTTCTTTCCTGATTACAGAGTTACCAAAGTTTCCCAAAGAGAAGCCAGATCCAGTGGTGGTCATAGAGGGTGATTCAGTGGTTTTAGAGTGCAACCCTCCCTCAGGGATTGCACCCTGGCAGCTATACTGGATGACTGAAGGTATAGTACTTTGCATATTGCTGTGACCCAGCCCTTAGACACTGAGGTAGCGAGAACAAAGCAAGTTTTTCCTGTGGAACAGAATGTTCCTAAAGACCCTGGCTTGTGATTTATCAATTCATAAACTCCAGAGATATTATTCAAACTGTTTTCTATGCAATAAATGCTCCAATGGTACATTAAAGTGATCTTAAGGGCGACTTAAGTAGATTTTTTTTACATGTGTTTTGGTTTCTAATGAGCTTTCGAAACAAAGAATCAGTCATTTTTAAATCTTGAGGTATTCTAATGATAGTGGCATGGGTTGGCGAGAGAGGCATAGGCACGTTTGATTAAATAATTATAATTAATTATTAATTACAATAATAATTAAACAGAGTCACTCAGCTCTCGGGTGTTTGGAGGGACCCTACCAGTGGTGTGGGATCCCAATGGTACTGCGCCTTGAATTTCCCTGGACTGTTGGCTTAAAAGTCCCCTGAAAAAAAAAAGAAAAAAAAAATTTTACCAAAAAAAAAATCAGATAACGTTTATGGATCAAAGAAAACTTTTTTTTAAAGTACAGAAGCTACTAGAGGCTTAAGTTTGTGTCTGGAATTTCAAGTCTGAATGGAATTCGTATTTGGACTTTTTTTGTGGGAGCACTATTATTAAATTCATGTGCACTTTAAAACTTTATAGAGCTTTAACATTCACAGCAGCTACTGAATAAAATATATTTTAATCATAACCTTCTCATATGTCAATCAAATTGTTTTTGTGAGCAAATTATTCAAATGTCATCAACATCCAGTTTATTTTCACCAGGTTTTAAATAAAGCGACCAAGTTAATAAAAGATTTTGCTGATAAACAAGTAATGTGAAAGGTACGCAGAAGTAAAGAATATGTGGCATTTGAATAGATTCCGTAAACAGACATTTTTTAATTTAAATGTAAATTTTTGGGCATTCCATTTTTTTAAATTCAGATTATGACAAAAACCAAAAGAAAAGTAGGGTTCTCGAGACGGTTAGCGTTATTTCTTCTCAAGAAACAGTTCCTACTTCAAATTCTGCACTGTATAGAGGGGTTGGTTGGGGCTTGTTGTATCTTTTTGAACACAGTCCAACATTTTAAATCTGTGGTGGAATATTGGGTCATTTAGCAACTAGTAGATCCGTAGAATCCAAATTAGGATTTTTAAGTATGCTGAAAGAATTACATAACTTATTATGTCCACTGGTTACATGAAATAAGTTTCTTTTTTTATTTAATTAACCTGAATTAATTACATAAAGTTTAAACTCGTTTGTTCAGTTCAATCAACATAACATTCATGATTTTGTTTTCACAGAAAAAAACAAAACAGAAAAAACATATTTTCAGATTAAGTCTTTTGTTTAGGTCAAAGCTCTATGTTTCGAAGTCCCAAAATAATGCTAAACGTGAATAATAATGCAAAAGTACATTGTAAAAAAAAAGGGACCCCTTTATGTATCAGTTTACAAGGGTTCACACTTGTAGGGGAATGTTGTATGTTTTATTCACTGCTTACCAGTTTTGCCACCTCCTTGGTAACAAAAGTCACTATTGGCTGACCCAAAAGTCGCTAGTTTGTGCCATCACTTCATTTGCATAAAACTAACGTGACGTTCGTGAAATATGTCTGTCTCTGCTTGAATGGCTTTTTTCAATGCAAAGAACAAAAGTACATATTGATTTTTATTGTTAAGATAGCACACATAGAGTTATAAAACAAACATTCTTTCATTTTCCAACCCGCTTATTCCCATTTTTGGGGTCAAGGGGGTCTGCCAGTGCCTATCTCCAGCGCACACCGGTCGAGATTCGGGGGTACATCCTGGACAAGTCGGCAGTCCATCGCAAGGGCAACATTCACTCAAACATTCATTCAAAAAGGGGAATTTTGATTAATCAATTAACCTAACTGCATGTTTTTGGGATAGTGGGGGAAACTGGAGTACCCGGAGGAAACCCACACAAGCACAGGGAGAACATGCAAACTCCTTCCAGGAAGGTCACCGGCGAGCCTCGAACCAGCAACCTTCTAACTGGAATGCCACAGTGCTACCCACTGCGGCGCTGTGCAAAATGAAATGTAATAATAATAAACACAATGCGAATGGGATGAAGTAAATAGCATGTACCTTATAATTGAACTACACACCTACACATTACTTTTGTTTTAGCTCTCTGCTAAATGAACATTAAAAAACAAACTAATTTAAAAATGGTAGCTCACAATTGTTTTACGAAAAAAAAAAATTATTTCTGTCTTAAAATGGGATTTACAAACAGCAAAAACATTTTCATACAACATACTATAAACCTACAATCCTTGAATAAATCACTGTTAAACAATTACCCACAATGCCCTGTGCGCTCACATCATACTATTGATCAAATGTGGTATTTCTTAAACACAATTCAATTTCATTCATTTTAATTACATGGGATGTGTACATTTGAAAAATATACTTCTTTTGTAGTTATTTCAGCACAACTTTTATTTGGATTTTAATGCACAAAAGGAATTAATTTGAACATTTCCTTGAACTAATTCTTTGTGCGCATGCAAAGGAGATATTACAGTAACAATGTAAACTTATAACAAACAAGAAAACCGTGGAAACATTGTTCCAGTTTTATTTACGGTACTTTTTTTATTGTCATTGTGACCTGTCTCTCTTTGTTTCAGACCTGCAGCACATTGAGCAGAATGAACGGGTGTCGATGGGCCTCAATGGGAACCTTTACTTCTCGAACACTCTGGTCTCTGACAGCCATGACGACTACTGCTGCTTCGCTTCCTTCTTCCACATAAGGACCATTGTTCAGAAGCCCAGCATGGTCCTTGAAGTCAAACCAAGTGTGTGCCAAACATTTCAAAATGCAGTAATTGAGTCTCAGTACTTTTCAGGATGTACAGAGTGTGATTATTGCAGCTTACAGCAAACAAAAAATGGTTTCTAATGAAAAAAAATGTGAAAAATACTGGCAACAATATAATTTTGCATTCAATACATTTAGTTTTAATCACGTATAACCCTCATGTAACATAAGAAATGTTAATGCATTAATTAATCATCCAAGAATTGGAGCAACATCTTTTTAGTTCCTCTTTAAGGTAAGGGTCACAGGGTTCTGCCGGTGCACATCTCCGCAGCACACATTGGGTGAAAGGCAGGGTACACCCTCACAGTTTGCAAATCCTTTTAGTTATATTTTAGAAAGAAATCCTGGAGCTTGTTAAAAGTAATAAATCAAATTTGTGAAATCAAATGATCAAAATTAACCCTTTAAACTCCTGGGCCTTTTTGAACATTTCTTACTATTTTACAGTTTTGACAATCATAAGAATTCAGTATTCATTGGCTAAAAATAAAAATTATGCATTTTATTTACATAAACTATTTTAAATCCTACCTCTCGATTATGTGATGGTGATGTGTGTAGGTTTTTTGGACGTGGCACAGAGGCACGACTTGTTTTGCTGGTTTAGACGATGAAGAATGACACAGGAAACATTCTTCCTGTCATGAACAGCTGGGTGAAAACCGCAGTAATGTCACTAGATTCTTGGAATTGTTTTAAACGTGTTCTAAGCTAGATGCCATCATGGAACTGCAGTGCTAAGAACACAAAAAAATTATGTAAACACTGATAAGACCTTTCTCTGAAGATATTATTGACAGTAATGGTTTAGGTCGAAGAGCAATGCTTGAGAGGATTTAATGGTTCTGGTGGATCGAATTGAAACCTAGTTTTAGAGTTTTATATTCACTCAAAAAAGTTGAGAAAAGTTGGATTTAGGGCCTTAACAATACCAAACAAAAAGTGCCTAGCAGCTGTAATTTTCCCAAGCTTTGCAAGTTAAGGCCCTTTTTTCACTGCAAATGTTTCAACAATGGAGAAGGAACAATTGAGACTAAATAAAAATTCTCAAAAAACCAAGAGAAGGTCAAACCAATGTGAAAATTGTAAAGAGAAACCCGGCAAATCTCTCTTAAACCTTATACACTGTGCCCAGCTATTTTTTGTTTTATTGTGCTCTTTTTTCACAGATGTTTAAAAAAAATACAAGCCATATCACAGGTCTTGTACTTCCAGGGGTTATCCCACCACTAGATGACAATGATGGCACCAATCTGGGATCTATAAAATGAAACTGAAAGACGATTGCACATTTTCTCACATACATATAATTTCATATATATGTATGTATTGCAGTCTGTTGTCTTCAATCGTTGAGTTTTCTCTTTAAAATGGTTCATTTAAAACTGAAACTTGTAGAACTTGTTATAAAGGTTTGAGTTCACAAGAAACATTTTATCAGTTCCGTAGTATATCATAAGTGAGAGAGAGAACACACCTACAAAATATTTGAACCAGGGGTCAGCAAGGGTTCTCACAGATAACAAGAGAGAATTTGAATCTGAGCCTAATTCAGTTCTTTTTAGAAGGACGTCTGTGGGTTACAGAGGAAATGTTTGTTTCAAGACAAAGAAAACATTGTTTTATTAAACTCATTCCCGACTCCAAGTCCTAATATTGTGCTACTTTTGCTCATTTACGTCTCAGGAAAATAATAGTACTTGTGTGATACCCAAAGTTAGCCTGTTCAATCTATTCCTGATTGTTTTTCTCGTTTTATTTTGTATTTTTCAGTAAACTCTACAAAGGAACACGGTGACGTGATCAGTGGTAAGTGAAATACATTTTTAAATTATTTTTAATTATCCAATCTATCCAAATCTGAATAAATTGTTTTGCTTATTTTATAAAACTGCTAATAATGTTCAGACTTTTTTGCTCCAAACTTACGTTGTTCTATTTATTGAGATCGGTTAAAGCGCTTCAAAACAGTTAGAAAGTTGGCTGAATCTTCATCATGAACCATTCTCTGTTCTAATTGGCTACTCGTTATTAATATTCATAGCTTGCTCAACCAGAATTCAGCCAATAAAGTACGTCAAATAAAATCTGGTTTGGTCTTCAGTCTGAGTATGAATCTAAAGTAAGTGAACGAGTATTAAAGTTCCTTCACTTAAAACTTTGTAATTCTTGTGAAATTTTAAGAATTCTAACCCTAGTGTTCTGGTTTTACATTTATCACCCTCACCCACTTTCTTTTACATCCAGAAAGGAAGCCAAGCATTTTGATTCCCTCGAGCCACGCAACAACATACCTGAAAAAAGGAGACGAGCTGAACCTGGAGTGCATTGCAGAAGGACTGTGAGTGTAAGGAGGTTTTTTAAACTCTGACAGGAAATGTGACTGAAAACATCTTTCACAGGCCCACACCAGAGATAGAATGGATCAAGATGTGGGGGACTCTTCCAGAACGATCTCAATTCAAGAACTTTGGGAAGCTTCTGTCTATCCCAGATGTCAGAGAAGATGATGATGGGAAATACATGTGCAAAGCCAAGAATCACCTGGGTGAAGACGTTCATCAATACCAAGTGGTTGTTGAGGGTAAGCTGAATTTTACATAAACTGTTTGTGGACTCTTAGAAAAGCTGTCAGGAGAACTCTTGTAGAATTTATGAAAAGGCCTTGAAATGAAAGCGAAAAGATAATTATGTAAACACAAACACACACTCATATATATGTGTATTATATTGATCAACGAGAATAAATGACTTTTATTTGTTTTCCTGGTTTTTATCTACACATTTATCTACTGTCTATGTCTTTTCTTTTACATAAACATTTATGTACTATCTCTGTTTGTCTGCCTGTCTGTCTGTCTCTCTGTTTTCTATATTTACATTTATGTACTGTCTGTGTCTGTCTGTCTATCTACCCATCTGTCTTTTATAAATATTTATGTACAGGTACTGTCTCAGTATATCTGTCTGTCTATGTATATATATTTATGTATCTTTTCTGTCTGTCTTTTATATAAATATTTTTTACTGTGTGGCTGCCTGTCTGTCTGTATTTTATATAGCCATCCTGCATCACTGATTGTCTTTATGTATGTCTTTTATAAATATATTTATGTTGTGTCTCTGTTTTACTGTCTGTCTGCCTTTCTATCTATCTGTCTATCTTTTATATACATATACGTTTATGTACTGTGTCTGTTTGTCTGTCTCCCTGCCCGTCTGCCTTTCATAAATACTTTTAGGTACTGTCTCGTATATCTTTGTACTGCCTCTGTGTGTCTACCTGTCTGTCTGTCTTCTATATATACATGTATGTACTGTCTCTGTTTGTCTGTCGGTCTGTCTGCTTCTTATATAGACATTCTGTTCTATCTCTTTTTTTATATATGCATTGATCTACTCCCTCTTTTTTCTGTCTTACTTTATTTTATGTAAGCATTTATTTACTGTATCTATCCGTCTGCTTGTCTTGCATTTGTACATCTCTGTCTTTCTGTTCTTTATATACATGTTGCTGTCTTTTATATACACAATTATGTACCAACTATAACTGCCTGCCTGTCTATTCTGTCTGTCTGTAATATATGCATTTATCTACCGTCTGCCTGTCTTTAATAAATAGTCATTTCTGTAGTTTTGCATGTCTTCCTTTTTAATGTTTATGCACTCTCTCTGTCTTTCTGCCTGTCTTTTAGACACATGTTTATGCACCACCTCCATCTATCTACCTGTTTTTTACAAATACATATACTTGAAATTTTCATCTCTTGAAATTAATACTTCATTTATACTTTTATTTGTTTTTTTTCATGACTGAATGACTACCACAAATTTAATCAAATATAACCTTATAGACTTACATAACAGAGCCTTAATGTCTCTCTCAAGCACAGGGGGGCAGTGTTGCTTAAAGCAGAAGGTTGTTCTAATAGTTTTCATATGTCGTGCATGTTTCAGAGTCGCCCAGCTGGCAGGAGGAGCCGCTCAAGAGTCAGTTAGGAGCAATTGGATCTGACATCCACATCAAGTGCACTGCCCGAGGAAAACCACAACCCACAATCACCTGGAAAAGAAACGGCCAGCCCCTGGATGGTCTGTTAAGCCCCTCTTTGCTCTCTCATCATGCCCATTTGCCCTATTTACAACTTCAAAGCCACGGCCAAATATGCAATTACTGGCTTTGAAAACAGACTGTAGGTTCTTTACGCTTTGCTCATCATAAGAGTTTAAAAACAGCACTGAAATCTCTTTTATTATTTCCCTGCACTGTTCGAATCCCAAAAGAAAATGATTTTTACAAAGTTATAAGTGCTAACACTGATGAAATCTGAGCAAATGTCTTCAGAGAAGGTTCAATAGACACATCTTACAGGTCTGTAAGAACAATAAATGAAAGCTTTCACAATGGATACACGTGTAGAAAAAAATGCTGAATAATAAATTAGTTTCGCAAGTTTCATTTCATTTAAGTTTTTATTGTTTTTTTTTTTGTTTGTTTTTTTTAAGTCACAGTAAAAGCCAGGATTAGAGAAAATCATAGGCAGTCCAGATGGTTATATATGGTCCCAACTATCCATCCAACCCACAGACTCACCTACTCTACCATTCATCCACCCATCCAACCCACCCACTCACCCATCCATTCACCCACTCACTCCACAAACCCACCAATTCACCTCCTTACCGATCCATCCCACCAATCCACCTAGTTAACCATCCATCCCACCAAACCACCAATCCACCTAGTTACCCATCCATCTGCTCAACTCACCGATGCACCTACTCACCCATCTATCCACACATTCAACCCACCGATCCACCTACTTACCCCGCTATTCATCCATTCTGCCAACTTACCTCTACATTCACCCATTCAACCCACCCCCACCGATCCATCTTCTTACCCACCTATTCATCCGTCCCACCTATCCATCCAACCCACACAGTCACCCATCCATCCACCAATCTGATCCAGCTACTCACCTTATTTATCCCCCAATCCGAACCCAACGATCCACCTACTCACCCATCTATCCACAGATCCAATCTACCTATTCACCTTATTTATCCACCCATCCAAACATACTGATCCACATACTCACCCTTCTATCCATCCATGCATTGGGAGAAAGGTAGAATACACCCTTCGTGTTAGGAATTAAACAAATCACTCAAAGAAAGCCCATACAAACACAGAAAGAACGTGTAAACTCCACTCAGGAAAGTTACCACAGTCCTTGTACTCTCTACTTACTTGGGGAACCTTGCCTTGAATGAATGTAAAGCTTTACAAATCGTTTTAGAAATGTTTACCGGATAACTGAAAATATTCACTGTACATTATAGAACACAGTACAGTCAGTCCATCCATCCTCTATTCCTGTTAGTGTCACAGGTTTCTGCTTTTGCAGAAGCTCTTCTTACACTGAAGACCCACGAAGTGTCTCCTGTCCATTGCAAGGACACCATTTACTCTTTTGCCCAAAGAAATCCCATTAAATGCAGGCAAGTTCAAACATGCTAACTCTACTCCTCAAACTGGTCTCAAACCAGCAATTTTCTCACTGGCAGGGAGCAGGGCTACCAATTGGTTTACTGTGATGCCCAATGTTCATGTTTTTCACCAACGTTACACAGCAGACTTACTTAAAACACTGACAATGCCCTGAAATATGTTTTTTTGCCATAAAATGACAAAAAATGGCACCTTGAATTACAATTGTATTTCCAGAAAAACTACACAATATTTTTACATTCCTTAGCATTGCAAAAGTAATTTCAAACAGTACGACAGCAGCCGTTCTCTCCGCTAAACTGTTGTCATACTAATTCAAATGTATTTTCCCCACAGATTTCCAGTCTACCCAGCACAAAATATTTGAAGACAGTGTAATTATACTCCAAGCTGAGGAAAAAGACTCTGCTGTGTACCAGTGTGAGGCCTCCAACAAACATGGCACGCTAATGGCTAACGCTAACGTGCTAGTCATGAGTGAGTACTTCACCTAGCTTTGTAATCTGGAAGGAAACGGATATCACATTGTAATCTTTGGAGTGCAATTATAGGTCACGACTACTTATACACATCCCTCCTAATTAGCATTTTTCAATTAATCAAAGCAGCAGAAGAGTGGATTGCGGTCCTCATTGAAGTTTTTCTTGGCTTTGATTATGATACAATGTTCCCGCTGACATCTAATGGCTTAAGGGTGCAAGCAGCTGTTCCTTCATTATTGATGTTGAAGAAATCCATGAATCGTGAATGAGAGTGTTTCTACAAACTACTACTGTCTCTGTTGTCTGTTTGTAGCTAGCTGAAGAACAGAGCTCTTTTATATGCTAATGCATTTCTACAGTTTAATTGTGATTTTTGGAATGTGCTACACCACAGGAAGTCCGCTGTGTGTCACTGGCTGTTTGATGTTTTGTCTGCATGCAACAAATGTTTTGACTAATGGTCTGGTTTCTCTCAGATCACCCTCCTTTGATTCTGACAAGGAATTATCTGGAGTACCAAACCATGCTAGGCAGGGCTGTGATTATGGACTGCAATGTCTTTAGTTCTCCACCTGCCATCCATAAATGGTAAGTTTGAAAACAAGCATCGGAGATGATCATCTGAACTTACACAAAACAGACAGTTATCACTATTTTCTTGACATTGTAAGAGGTGGTACGATGGTGAGAGAGGTAGAACTGTTTACAGTGTATTGTAATAAATTAATTGTGTACAGATTTGTACATGACTCCAAGACAGAAGTGCTCTTGCTGATCGGTTTTCATTACTGAAAGTTTTCTGATTCTGAAATGCACCATCAGGTTAATCTAGATTCACAATATAACCCCGGTTTCAAACAAAACAAGGAGAAACCCTACTAAACTCAGTACATTTGAATAACATCATAAACACATGTTGACATGGTACGAAAGAACACAATATAGATATTAATATAAACATATATAATCATAATAAACACATTTAATCCATTCTTGCTTACTCAGGGGTTTGAAGGCAGAACCTTTGCATGGCTAGCACTAATATTCTACTGATTGAGGAATGCTATGTAAGGGAAAATGTTCATAGAGTAAAGGAAATGTGGGAATTCAATAGTACTTGTACAATACTAATTGTTCACAGGTGACCAGATAATCATAAACAGTGAATAGTTAGTATAACTAGATGTTTTTCAGGTCAAAACGCTAGTGGTTTTGTGGACTCAGATGACCTCTATTAACAATAACTCACAAGTGTATATAAATAAATCTTTTCAATAATCAAAAAGCTACTAATTTCTAGTGAGTTTTGAATTTTCTTCTAGACCTCTGTTAAAATAGGCTGTTTTTAACAAGTCCCTCTAGTACTTCTCTCCCTTCGGCCTCAGTAACGTCCCCGCAGTCTTCTAGGCCCTCGTAAACGATATTCTGCATAATCTGTCAAACATTTTTTTTGTTTGTCTCTCTGGACGACATTTTAGTTTTTTTCTCCCGACCTGCCCACTCATGTCCAACATGTCCGTGTAGTCCTACAGCTGCCTAGAAGTCCTCGAACCGTCATTAAGTTAAGGAGGAAAATATGCGCCTTTCATTCAATGTCTGTGCCCTTCCTCAATGACATAGTTAGTGCAGAGGGAGTGTCCATGGATCCTAAGAAGGTACATGTTGTCTCAGAGTGGGCGGTCCAGAATCCTTTAACATGAATTTACATGATACGTAAAGTGTTGACTACCCTTTTACACATTACATTGCATGTAACTGGTTTATTCCAGCTAGATTTTTCTGTCAGTTGGCCTCAGATGGTGGGTAATTGGTAGTTTTTGGGTCTGTAATAGAAATATTTTTGCTATATGTTAAAGAAAATAGGGACGATCGATTTTACAAAAGACACTGCTGAAACTGTTGGCTATTTGAAATGTTTGTTTCTGTAGGGGATCCTCATTTTTCACTCATACTCGATTCTCTTTTGTAAAGTTTTCTTGAAAAAAAAACTTTGGTCAGCTTTGAAAGTCAGGTTAAAAAAGCAGAAGAAACTGCGCAGCACAGCATTGGGTTTATCAGCAGAGCATCTGCAGTCATTTCAGTAAAGGCCCTTCCCATGGGCCTCTCTTTGAGAAGAACTGTGAAGGGTTCAATGTTTGTTTTGTAGGAGAAGAGAAGACCCAGAGGGCTCTGTAGATGGCGAGAGATATTCTGTCCTGAAGAATGGCTCCCTGCTGATTCACAAAGTCCTGATGGAAGATATGGGCCAGTACAAATGCTTGGCAAACAACTCAGAGGGCGCTGCAAGCATCACCACTGAACTTTTCATTAAAGGTTAGCCTCCTTCCTTAATCAAAAAGCTTTCTGCCTCCTGGTCATTACAGTAACGAAAGGCCTATCCTGACAGATACGACGAGGATCGTGGATCCTCCGGAAGACATGAAGGTCAGGCGAGGATCTATGGCTGAGCTGGAGTGTCAGGTGGAGTGCGACCCGACTCTGAGAAGAGAGCTGGATATTGTATGGCTCAAAGATGGGATAAACATCCTCTCCAACTTCTCAGATAGGTGGATGACCTCTTTTAACCAAGTAGCGGCAATGAGAAAGATTGCTCCTAATGGTGAACAATGGTGTCCATCCACTTTTGCTAAGCTGGTCCCCAACATACATTTCTCCCTTAGCTTTTTATAGAAAAGGTTTTATTTTTTCATCAAGCTCATATTGAGTCTTGATATTTCATTTTATAAGCAATCATGAGGATATTAGTTTGAGAAATGCAAGCGTGATAGCTGAAAATGCCACAGTAGTTAAGTCAGTACTTTTAAAAAGTGGCATTCTTTTTTGAGTGTGCTCTGTTTGTTCCTAATGAGAACTGGCTCCAGCAGAATCCTGTGACCCTAAGCAAGAAATACGCAGGTAAAGAATATTAATAGACGTATCAGATCACACCAATCAAGATTCTGGACTTGTTTTGGGACTAAAACAACAAGATGGTGACTCCTACAAAGACTAACTACAATCATGGTCTACACTTGGAGAGGTGACCATGAGCTCGACCACAAACCACATATCCCAGATTGCCTGATAATCAGTTTTAAAGAAACTAATAGAAACACCCAGAACACAGGGCTTTACAGATAGTATTATGCTTCATTTCAAAGAACGAATAATCAATTAAACAATGAAGCAAGAATATTTTCCTTTGGCATGAGCACTTTGAAACAGTCTAATCATGTCACTCTGAAAGTGTGAAGGTTATAGTTTTATTGGACCAACTATGGAATAAGAAGTAATTGTGAGTTTTATTAATGGTTGGTTTTTGAGAAGAGTCCCTTGAAAATCAAAACTTCATGAGCTGACGCTTTTACCTATTGTCTCAAAGTCTTGAAGTTGACCCCAACAGGATCATCTTTAGAAATATAAAAGCAATGCTATGCCTTTTTAATCCTACGACTCCAGATGGTTTGCTCAGCCATTTTTTCCTCCAGTCACCAATTAGCAAAAGTGATTTTGAACATTATTTCTACCCAAACCACAAATATTGTAGTAATTAGAAACACAAAGAAGAAGAGCTAAAAAACAATGACTAAAACTTTATGAAGAGTGGTTCTTATTTGTGGCGAGGAATAGCAAAACAAACAGCAGAAAGTTTGCAGAGGTTATTGCAAAATAGCAGACTTCCTGTTGATTTTGGAAACGCAATCCATGTTACATATATTTAAGTCTTGGTACCCTACACATGTGTGCCAAATTTCATTCACATACAACAAACTGTACGACATCAGGTAGCACTTTAAATCCTTTTTTGCCACATTCCCTTTTAGAACCCCTAACAGATATCAATTTTCACTAGCGCTACCATGTTTGCAAAATGTGATTAATTTTTTGTACATTTAGGCTCTAAAAATGGCTGAAAGCCACAAAGCAATAATACTCTAAGCAAATACAATAGGTTTCTATGCACCTTATTGTCAGTGCTCGAGACCTAATAACAGTTCAAGTCAATGAGAGAAGGCAGGCTATAAAAGAAGGGGTTAAAGAGCTACTAAACTTTACCAAGATGTGAGTAAGAGGATGCAAGCAACCTGAGTGAGATGATCGGCAGAACTCTAATGGTTTTCCAGGAAATCACAACATACTATTGCACCAAATTGGAAATAGAAATAAAGGGGTTTTTCCAGTACTGAAACTATGAGAGGTTCAGCTGCTGCAACCCAAATCTAGGTTAAATCTGATTAAATATGCTTCATAAATTGATCACTTTGTGTATAATTAACAGATATTTCACTGATGATGGGATTCTCCAGATTCTGAACGTGAGCCACAGTGATGAAGGCAACTACACCTGCATTGTTAGCACATCTCTGGACCAGGATTCAGCGTCTGCTTACATTACGGTGTTAGGTACAGTATGATTGACGGAAATGCTGTGAATCACAACAGCAGTGTGTTGTGTTGTTTACATATTACTTTAGCACCAAAATAATAGGCCTTCTTGGGAAATGTTATTGGAAAATAATGGTACCAGAAATGATTTTACAGAAAGCTCAGAACACAAAGGGAAACATGTCTAGACTTTGTGATTATACTGCACCACTTCGGGTGAAAAGAGGAGAAAAGAATCTCTGCGTGGATATCATCACACGTCCTCTGTCTAACGAATTAACAACAAAGTCACTTCTGTTTCATTATTACCAATTTTATCTTTGTCATTGAGTCATCTATCTTGTGCTTGGCTTTTTTTTTTAATTACTCCATTAATGAGAACATAAACACAAGGGGTAAACACAAGGATGCCACATTTTGTAATATATTTTGTCTCTGTAGCATATTTCAGAACAAATATACATATCATTTTCCAGTGAAAAGGGGACATTTTCTAAAAAATAGAAGCTAAAACTCCCTACAATGAGGTTTTTTTTTTGTTCTTGCTTCCTAAACGATTCTTGTTTTGGAAGTTTGATCAAGTTTGGAAAAGAAAGTTACGTTATTTGCTTAAGCAGGTTCAATCTTACTGCAACTCGACATTCCACCCATTCTTCACACAAAGGGGTTTACGAATTGAGATTCACACAAATCGTCAAATGGCATCTCAGCAGGGTGCTCTTTGTCTGGGTAGAAAAAATATGAAAGCAAGGATAGTCCCTACCTGAAGATAGTGTTTACGGTACAACAGTTGCGCTGCACGGCACACGGGGAAACAGGAAAGAAGAAATCCTGGGTGCCGAGCTATTCCGTTGTTGGCTGATCACAAGGAGCTGTTTGATAAAAATGTGGAGAAAAGAGAGAAATTGTGGAACGTTATTTCTTTCCTGATTCCTGTACGAAGTTGCTATAAAAATGTGGGATGAGCGCCACCGACTGTTCCTTTTACATCCTAATCGCGTAATTAAAAGAGCTAACTTCATTGGTCATTTTCCTGGCAAAAAACAGATCTGATGTGGCAGTGCAAAACTTGTTGGCACCACTCACTCAGTCAGATGTGTGAGCTCCCTTTGTGCCCATGGTTTTTGGTCGAGGCGCGTTGGTAAATGAAACCTCAAACCAAAAATTCTGATCTGTATGTTCGTTGCTGCAACATACGCTTACAAACCATACAGGTCCAAAGGGCGAACTACTAAATAGGTATTTTACACTAATTCCCATCGCCATTAGTCTTGGAGGCTACATATGCAAAAACAATGAATCCAGTACAACTTACGGCAAAAACCCACTGCAACTTTTCATTCGCGATGGTTTCAAGTCATTGCTCAAACAAAGTGTGTCATTATTCTTGTCTGTAATGTATTATAGATGTACCGGAGCCTCCAGCTGAACTGGTCTTAACCGATTTACAACCGCGAAGTGTGACTCTTCACTGGGTGGTCGGGAGTCATCATAACAGTCCTATAACAGGTACACATCTGCATCAAACATCTTTACCCTACCCTTTATGCAGTGGTAGAACTTCTGAAGTTGTCCTCAGTTGATTTCTCTGAGGTTGCTGCTCCCACTCAAACACTGCTCTACTATATTTCAACAGGGCTCCCACTGGGGCCACACCAGAGCTGTTTGGAGAGCATGTGCTCTGCATAGTCAATGACCGATGCACACTGTTTCTGTGACTAGAGTTCATCATCCAGTATGAAGAGAACCTCTGGGAGCCAGGGAAGTGGAAGGAGCTTCTGCGTGTGGCCAGCAGCCAGGCATCAGCCCCCTTGACGCTATACTGCCATATTAACTACCAGTTCAGAGTCATCGCAGTCAATTCTTTAGGGAGGAGCCGTCCCAGCATGCCCTCTGAGAGATATAAGACACTTCCTTGTGGTACGTGTTCCAGACTGTGTTGACCATCTGTGAAGTTGGGAGACCAAATTCCAGAAAACGGCTCGAAGAGAGTTTTACAGTATGGGGAATTAGGAAAACAAAAGTTTTCTGTGCACGATACAACAAACCTGTATGATCTGTATGATACTATGAACCAATGCTAAATGCTTAAATGCAAACATTGAATCAGGGTACAAAATCGACGCAGGGCATCAATTGCTGCATAAAACAAACGAAAATAAACTACCAACCAAACTAGCACGTGGAGGTCATCTGCTGACCTAAGCTGATGCCACTAAATGCCATTAAAATGCAGCAGTAGAGGGATGCTAGGATTGGTGATATGTGCTTTCTCTTTCGCAAAAGATGTGCGGTTAGGATTAGGGAGGATTGATAACTCTAAAGTAAAGCACATTTACCCAGCTGAGGTGTGATCACCATCTCAATGTGCTGGTGTGCAAGAAATGGTTTCACCTTTGCAAGCTGCTTGAGGTGGAAAAAGGGTCAGTCTCACCATTGCACATATCTGATAATCTAATTTATCATAATCAAGTGGGTGACTATGGGGTTTGTTTGTACCATCAGCACCAATTACCATCACCTGTCACGGTTTTGTGTTTCCACTCTTCCACCTGATCATACTCTTGGGCACTCCCTTGTTAGGCTGATTACCATTTGTAAATAGCTATAGCTCCTCGATTATTATGAATATTATGGTGTGTAATCCTGTGTGACTCTTTGTCTATTTTGTAAAACGGCAACTTAAACTGAGAGTATCATAGAACCTCAGTGAACCAAGGGCATACCAGTCACTGTGCAACATAAATGAACCCCATGCTCCAGAAGAGGTTAAATATTTACCAGTGCCATAGTGAAAATAAAATGGGAAATGGCAACGAAAATATCTGAAATGTGTTAGAAATCTAAAATCTTCACAGAGAAATTTGGATTGTATTATGTTGCTCATAGTAACAACTTACATTTTTTTATGATATCACTGCTTGCTCCCTAACAAACAAACTGTTTACCCTAGCAACCAAATTTTCTGACCCTTTATCTCAGCTTTGATAAATGATAGAGACATGGGAGTAGGTTTAAATAATACATAGAAACATCGGCAACATTATATTATGCCACTGACCCCTCCACTGAAACCAAGCTGTTTACCGTAGTAACCAATTTGTGATAGTGATATTTTCATAGGGACATGCAGAACATAATTTTATGTCGTTGTCCCTTCCATCTCTATCTCAGCTTCGGAAAATTGAGAAATGGGGGTTGGTTTATTTCAAACATTGTGACAGTTTATTTAAATTACTCAAGGCCATGTAACCTGTAACAAATGTTTTAATGTCAATGGTACTACAATATTTCATTTTAAATTAAAGGTTAAAAAAGTAGACACAGGGCTAAATTTATTGAGCTGTATTGAGGTAAACCTCAATACATTGTTTTTCACCACCAAATATCTTCAATGAAATAAGTTAATCTTTCGCGCTGGGAATAATTGCTTAGATGAACTGAATAAATGTAATTGGTAGTAAATTATATTTATTGGAATTTTTGCAAAAGTAACATTTTGCAAGAAGTTACAAAGAACCTTTCTTCTTGCAAAACTCTGACCCCTGATACCTTTGCAATCGTTCCTATTGATGATTTTCCAATTGTCTTGATGACGTAGAGTCTAGAAAGTCTTTGATTCACCTTGGACTCAATTGGGGCATCTATAGATACCCATAGATAATTATACAGATGTCTATAAAAGCTCCATAAATTTTAATGTTCCTTTAAACGAGGTCTGCCTTGGACTATCAATGACTGCATGCTTGACATTACCTTTGATACACATTGGCAGTGTTCGAGGGCAATGGTTTTATTGACTAGGACAGATGTTAAATAATTCATATTCACATTTCCACAGCTCCTGACAAGAACCCAGAAAGCATTAAGATTGTGGGTCACCTGCCACATCAGATGGACATCAGTTGGGAGGTAATAAGACACAAACAGCATTGTCAAACAGTTTTAATGCAACCGCATTTATGCATGTCTTGGAAGCAGGAGACAGGCAAACAACCTCACTCGAGGATATTTGGGAACAAAATGTTCCTGGGACTGATTAAAATCTGGTGCTCTGTCATTTTAAAGAGGCATAACAAGTTCATTAGAATTGGCGAATCAGGTGTTTTATGATTGAAAATTCTTTATCCGTCCTTATGCCAGCTTTGCAAATCTATCAGCAAATATCCCCCATTTTTTCCAAATGTTCCAATTACTCAAATATGTTGGCAGTCCAGTAACCCACTTTTCTGTTTAATCACCAGCCGCTCTGGCCAATGGAGCACAACGGTCCCGGTCTGGAGTACAAACTGAGTTACAGACTCTTGGGTGTTGAGGACAGTTGGAAAGAACAGATGGTGAAGAGACACTCATTTGTGGTGCGAGGCACCCCAACATTTGTCCCATATGAAGTCAAGATCCAGGCTTTCAACAACCATGGCTGGGCACCACAACCCAAAGTGGTGACTGGATATTCTGGGGAAGACTGTGAGTGCATGGATTCATTTATACTGTGCAATTAGTCAACAATGAGCATTTAAGATCAAAAGATTATGAGTTAATCCACTCTTTCTGAGGATGAGTCAATTCTGTTGAGATTTTAGGGCTTCCACTCATTCTGTGCCGAGCACTTATGTGATTATCCTTTGCTTTTTATTTCATATTTCCCATGTTGTTGTCTCTAGCTGGCATGAGGCATTGTCTTGATGGTGACGAAACAGGTCGGGTCACTTTTGTTACTGCATAGCTCTAGACTGTTCCCACAGACACGTTAGGTTACCTGAAGGAGCTAATTGACAGCTGTCAGAGCAAAGGGTTGCAGTTGCAGGATAAAATAACCAGAGCAATATGTAACTTTTTCGCCACTAGATGTCACTAGGATTCATAAAAAAATGAAACAGACATTTGTTGATGAACAACAGAGTATATTACTTTGTTATGTATTACTAATATGCAAAAATCAACCATAGAAGGCAAAAGCCTAACTACAAACTCAGACATGAACACAAGCCCACACTTTTTAAGCATAGTGAGATGCTAATACATTCAGTTTAGCGTATACTGAAACAAACAACGTTGAGCATTGATCCACCGATGAAGAGGCTGCAAATGGGCTGCTATGATAGGAGATGATAGCAGCAATTAACAAGCGCATGGCTGTGAACAAGAACACGCACACACAAAAAGGATTGTGTCAAATAACAAATCGTGAGTATAAACACAACAAGAACTAGAAGTAAATGAAATATGACACCCAGAGCCACTTCAAAGACACAATACACAGGACAAAAGAAATATTATAGAATATTTGAGGAGTTTTGAGCAATATTTGAGTTGAAAAAAAAAGACAGTGCCAAATCTGAAGTGTATTTTTCTGTGTATTGTGTCAATACTGTAAATGGCAGAATTGTTTTTTCACAAAACGCAATGTCATGTAAACAAGTTAGGGCCTTGATCTGGCCTCATAGAAAAAAGAAAAAAAAAATCAATTTTGAAAAACAATCAACATGACTACTTTTGTTGCATCAATGTGGTAGTTTCTATAAGTGGAAAGCATCAAAAATTATTTGTGGGATTACATAGAAGATGAGGAGGTGTAAAAATGGCACCTGTCATCTGCAGCAAATGTTTTGAAAAGTTTTATAATCATTCCACAGATCAGAATCAGAATCAGGCCATTTTCCAGTCAACAAAAGTCCAAAGATGTCCAAAAGTCTCCGGCAGGCGAAAGGATTTACTTCGGGAGATAGATTCACTTGACTGTGCAATAAGAAACAAACATTTATTTTGATGTCTTGGATTTACAGTGTTTTGAGGTGAATTATTATGGGGGGGAAAAGGAGAAAAAATTATTTAGATAGGTGCTTTATGGACGTTTGAAACCAAAAGTTTAGATTTCCCTCAAAAAACTTTGGAGCTAAAGAAAACATATTTTTACACAAATTTAGGGATGTCCCAATACCAATACTGAACTTTGTGTTCTCGTATTTTTAAAAACACTCCAATACCAAAGACAGAGCTTTCCATGCTCAGAGACTCTGTGAGCATCAAAAGAATTTCAGAATGAATAATGACAACCTACGGGATGGCAGACATGTTCAGAAAATATCAAGGGGAGGTACAAAAAGCACTACTTATAATGCAAGTAACATGATCTAATATCTGAAACTAAAACAACAAAAATGTGTCGCTAGCAGTAAGGTTAGTCCTCAGCAACCAACTGGTAGAAACAGTTTCAATACCAACACGTTTTTGGTCTTGTGGGGACTCCCGAACCAGTGACCTTCTTACTGAAAGGCCACAGTGCTTCCCACTGCATCATTTTCACAATGGAACTGTGTTTTTTTCAAACAAATTCCATATTGTGCTCTACCTTTTAAGTTGTCTGCATCCCTTAAAAGTATTGTTCCCACGCAACAACTCCCTTTCAAACAAAACACATACTTCTGTTTCAACACAATTTATTTAAACCTTCCATGTTTACATCCCATTGTAGCCTACCTCCAACGGTACCTTCCCTACAGTGTTGTGTTTTAATGATATATAGTTGTGGATGTGTTTGTGTGTTATTGCACGTGTGATATTTTCCTGCTTGTTCTCATTGGGACGGTTTGCCTTAAATCATATCAGATCTTCCCTTTTCCCCCCTTTCTAGTGCCCTTAGCATCTCCAGAAGACATATCGCTGGAGGTGCTGAACTCTACACTACTGAAGGTCAGCTGGTCCCCAGTGTCTCAAACTCTCTTGCGGGGACATCTTGCAGGATACACAGTGAGTTCCAGACTCCTAAAAGTATTTCAATACTTGACTCCTAAACTTGAACACAACTCACTCTCCCTCGTATCCTACTTTCAGGTTCAATGGTGGCAAACTCAAAGCCGGCTTACATCTAAGGGAGTTCCCTCGGAGAGGCTTTCTCTTAGCATCCCAGGAAGCAGAACTCACACCATGGTGTCTGGATTGAAGCCGTTCTCTGAATACAGTCTAACTGTCAGCGTCTTTAACCGGAGAGGCAATGGACCCAGCAGCAGGCCCATCTCTTTCTCGACTCCACAGGGAGGCAAGAACTCTTTGACAGTAGACACGTTTTATCATTCAATGGTTTGACCATTTGCTAAACTCTTTTGTAGAATCAGTTGAATGTTGAACCGCTAGAATATAGTTTCTGTAGTGTTCCCTGACCAACTCTTACTGATGTCCTTCCACAGTTCCTGACCAGCCTCCTGTGCTGAGAGCCACAAATGTTCAGAAAGACTCTATCACTTTGGTGTGGTCACCTCCACATGAACCCAATGGCATTCTCACGGGATACCTTCTCCAATACCAAACAAGTATTACGCTCTCTTAATAACCTTATCCATTCCTATCGTCAATTCCCGTTCATCCAGGGTGGATGGCTCTGTATCGGTAAATTGAATTTGGGCTCAATCTCGTTAAAGAAAGAAGCTTCGAAAAAAGTCATTGGTAGAAACACTCAAATCCCTGCCAGGGAAACACTGTTCATAGATTTGGTTTTTGGGGTTATCTGTTGTAAAATGAAAGGCATGTTCTTTCCATTTCATAACACACCACTCCAGAACCTTGATATGCTTCTGCTGGAGCCAATCCTTGGTTTTTCTGACTGTGTGCTTTGGGCCATTGTTATATTGGAAGACCCATTTGTAATGCTCTGGCTAAGGGAAGGAGCTTTTGGTCATCCTTTCCTCAATACAGTGCAGCCGTTTTGTTCAGAAACCACCCCCAGAGCATCATGCTTCCAGCTACATGCTTCACTGTAGGTATGGTATTATTGAGATGATACTCGTCATCCTCGTCCTCCAAAAGACTCCTCTGGGTCACCTATGAGGTCCCTGGCAAAATTATTATGGGCCTGAACTTGGAATGAATTAAGCAGATGCTTGATTTTAAACCATAATGTATTACTGTATTATTGCCTTGGAAACGGTGGTACCAACTCTCTTCACGGCATTGATCAGCTCCTCACATGTAGTTCTGGGCTGATTCTTTATATATCTTAGCATCATTGATACCCCACGAGGAGAGATCTTCAGTGGGTTCCAGTCTTACCAATTGCCCAGTAGCCATTTCCTGCTTTGTGAAGGTCTACAATTTTGTCTCTTGTGTCTTTTGACAGTTTGGCTCATGTTGCTAGTTAGATTTTTGACACATTGTTGAGTGGAAAGTTGTCTTTATGACTGCTAACAACCTCAAATGGGTGCTACAAAATAGAAACATGAGCAGAGTGGAACTGGATTTTTTAAAAGCAAAATAACAGGTTTTCTGAGGGTCAGAATCTGGCAAAAAGCAAGGGATCGCATATTTATTTGACCAGTTATTTACAAGTAAATCATTGAAAAATTATACAATGACATAAAACAATACAATGTGATTATATCTATTATATATATTACACAGTTACGCCAATAAATATTTGATCAAACTGTTATTTTATAAGTTCTTTTACTGAAAAATGTAAAAAAAATTCACCACAAACTAACTGCTCTAGTTTGCTTGCATGGTTTTTGGTATGCACTTGCGTACGATTGCGGTATTCTTATCTGTTGAAATCAAACCCTACCAAACTTTAGAGCAATTCAACCAAAGGAAACAAAAAAGGTATGAAATAACCTTGACTTGTTGCATTGTTAAATTTTTTTTACACATAATAAGCTACAATTGTCTCTTTTTATTGTATAATATATTTTTAAAACCCCAAACATAAGAAACTGACCCAATCGTCAAAAAAAGCTCTCATAATAAGAACCTGATGACTTTATTTTTAAAGCATGAGCCATTGCAGGTCACAATGCATAATTTCAAATGCATTATTAGGGTTAAAGAGTTTTGGCCATAGACTAAAGCATATGTACATTTGTAGAAACCACTGCTCTCCAAAGGACTGTTAGTGTAACTCCTACTTTTCCTAAATGTGTATTTTTTATTTCTTTAGTTAACGAGACTCTGGGTGAGCTGACCTCTGTGAGAATCACCGGAGCAGACACGACACGGTGGCTCTTGCAGGGTCTGAAGGAACAAAGCTTGTATATGTTCTACCTGAGTGCCTGCACACGGGTAGGCTGCGGCCCTGCCATCACAGAGGAAGGAGGCACTGATCCGCAAGCAAGTAAGTGTCCCCAAGAGCAATGGAAACACTGTCCAAGGAGCAATAATCAATCTGAATAGAACATTCCATCTGATCAAAGTCAAATCATTTGTGTTCCAATGAGCTCAAAGTGTTTGAATGTGATAAAACTGTAGTTATGGAACTCTACATTGCTGCTGGTGAGATTTTGCTGATTTAATACGTAGATTATTGCTTTTCTCACATGTTTGCCAGTCACAATTGCATAGTTGCTTCCTGAATTGTATCGCCATCTGTGTTCAATTCCTTCTGGTTTTGCCAGAAAGTTTAGTTAACTTTGATCTGCTTCTCTGCCAACTTTTCTTTCTGATGAACTAGCGACTAAGCCCGGAAATACTCTTCCTGAAGTTACTACAGTTACAAAAGTGATGTCAACTGAGAACTGTATGTATCACACAGTGTAGGAGCTATAGCTTGTAGTTTTTAGAAGCTCCAAATCACCCCCAAACCCACATTTAGATATTCTCACCATTTTAGTGCACTTCTCTAACATAGTTGTAAATAATTCAGCAGAAAACAGTAGTTTATTAAATACTTTTGCGGATTGCATAAAGATCATTCAAAAGTAGTAATTTGTTCCTAATAAAGGTTATTATAACAAACCCATCAGTGTGGGCAGCTAAAAAAATAAATTGTAAACAGAACGGATGCGACTGTGTAGAAATGGACAGTTCGGTTTGGTACATGTTTCGATGGTCATGGATCAACACAGAGCCTAAAAATAATCCATTATATAATTATATGATTATCTCATTTTAAAATAAAACTTTTGGATTTGAATTTCTCACTTTTACCTTTTTGATATTTGTTAAAGCCAACATCTTGTTATTCGTCTTTCGCTTTGGACAAAAAAAATCTCCTCGACCATTAAAGCTACAGCCAAGAAATTCAAAAGGGTCTTAAACTCAGGTTCCTATATCTTTTCAGGCAAATTGCTGAGAATTCTGGGAAATTTTACATTGGCTTAACATGGGATGAAACTTTGCAAACTGAGAACCTCATAGAAACTTCAAACGCACCAGATTTGTGGAGGTTATCAGTCAATTCGAGAACATCCAAACCACTGCACGAAAGTATTTGAACCCTAGGCTTTATAAAGGCAACGAAAAGATCTTCAAGAGGAAACATCATAGAGAAATGGGGCTTTGCTTATGTTAATCATAGTAATAATTCAAATTTTAATAAAAAATTCACTGACAGCTCCCTAGCAACCAACTATTCACCCTGGTAACGAAAATTTCTGGACTCTATCTCAGCTTTGCATTATGATAAAGACACAGGGGTTGGTTTATATCACTTATAGTGACAAATTAAATATTTTATTATGTCACTGACCCCTCCACAGCAACCTGACTGTTTACCATAGCAACCAAATTGGCTTATCACTATCTCGGCTTAGGAAAATCATACAGACTTGGGGGTTAGTTACTCATATTGGTATGGAGAACTTTGTATGTTACTCCTCCACAGTAACCAAAAATTCTATTCTGGTTTTCATTTTGCTCATTTTCATTTCTATTCTGGTTTGAATTTTTTAATTTAAATGCCACTTTTACAAGTGAACAACATTTGCACACAAACTTTAACCCTCCAGATAGCATATGTAATGTTGGCTTGAAAAAAATAACATTTGTTATTCAACGGGATGGAAGTATTTAGCCCATTCATTTGTTATTTGTGTTTTTAGATGCCACTCAGCTTTTAAATCGGCTCTTTAGAGATGCTTGTAATAGTGTATTAGATGTTAATTAATCCTTGCTAAAAGCATTTCTAAAACTGGGTTATGGCAGTTTTAGAACAAACTAAACATGCTCTTAAACTTCCTGCACATAGAATTAAGCACATTTGAATCTGAGCATGGAAAAAAAATAATGCCTCAAATTACATTTGGATTTGCCAAATTCATTTCGAGAGTTTGTACAGAAATATGTTTACGAAATCATAATCCATTTAACTTCTTTGGATGCATGCAAACTAAGAAAGAAAACACTTTTACAATTATGTTATGTTATAAACCATCAATAGAGTCAAAAAGATCATTGTAACCATTTGCGTTTTGCATCTGAAAATGAGAATTCTGTTTGCAAACTGTAAAAATAGTACGATGCTGCTCATCGTGACCACACTATGGGCAGGACGCAGCACAAACCAAATCTGCAAGCTCCACGTGAGACTGTTTTTGCTTACAAAGCTGTTTTGAGCATTCAGCTGGCTCTCTCAACTCAGTATAAAGTTATTTCCCCCCAAATAGATACTGCTTTGTTTATATATCACATTTAGTTTTAAAGTTAAAAAACAATGAATGCAGCACAATATACTAATATAATATCATATTTAAACAGTTAAAACCTGTTCATGTGCCACGTAATGCATCCTTCTCCTCTATTCCAGAGCAAACTGTCTCTTCAATTCAATATGACATTATTTCTGCTTTTGGTACTTAATGCTAATCCATTCCTCTCTTGTATTTACCCATAGCTTTCCATAATAGAATTAAAATGTACATTTAAAATCAAAATGAAAACACTTTTTAGGTACACCTGTCCGGCTGCTTGTTGATGCAAATTTCTAATAAGCCAATCACATGTATCCACAGTTAAGGACTGTGGTGGTGTAATGGTGTTGGGGGGTACCTAGTATGTCGGAATATAATACTACATTATCTAGTATGCTGGAATCTCTAGTTTACAACTTAAATGCTGAAGTAAAGCAAAAATATCAAAAATAATCAAATATTTTCATGTTGGCTTTAGTAAAATCTTATGTTTCCTTCATTTCACAATCCTGCGGTATTGCTATGAAGGGTTTCGCAAACATCAGTCTCAGATCTCTTCTGTTGTGTGGGGTTATCTTCCTCTATGTGTTTTCCTCTCAGCTGTGCTCAACGTTTCTACCTTTGTAAGTGAGACCTCTGCAAGAATCAGCTGGAGAACCAGAGTCGAGGGTTCTATTTCTCAGCTTTATGTTGCTTTGAAGAATCACAGTAAGAATCTCACTCCTGAAAACACTTTCTCTGATTCAAGGGCTGCAACTAAACGCCATTAAATGTCGTTTGTGTCCATTGTGTTGAGCGTCTGAATGAAATTTGCCAGTATAAGTTCAAGTGTACACTGCATTTGTGAAAAATGGCCACTTCTTAGACAGCCTGCCCAGATTGTGCTCTATTTATTTACAGTAAAATATGAGAAAATGCGCAATCGTCTTTCATTTTCATTTCACAGACCCCAAATTAGTGCCATCACTGCCATCTAGTGGTGAAAAGAAGGGATAACCCTTGGAAGTACAAGTGATATGGTCTTTGTATGTTTCAAAACACAAGGCACAATGACAAAAAGTGCTTGGTATAGTTTATAGTGGTTAGTTTTAAATAACATTTTCACATTGTTTTCACTTTATTTTGCTTTTTCTGAGGATTTGTTAACACTTGATTTTTGTTATGAGGCATGAAAACGCTTTGTTCTCAATTTTTTTTATTTTTGCAGTGAAATTGACAATATTTATTACTTGAAGCTGTATTTTTTTATATAAAATATCAGATTTGTTGTGGAATTATTGTGTAATGTAATGAAAAAAATATTAGTAAAAAACAAAAGAAGCCGGGTTTGTACTCAAAAATTATTTAAAGCATTGCGACAAAAAAAAACACTCAAACAATTAATAAAATAGGGTTAATATTAGGGTGTGATATCCAAATTTTCTAAACTATTGTATTTAAAAAGTTTGAAAACCAGGCACCCGTATTATGCAATTTTCTAAGAAACTTTCACTTGCCTGTGATGGACTGGCAACCTGTCCAGGGTGTACCCCCGCCTCTCGCCCAGTTGTGAGCTGGAAATAGGCACCAGCAGACCGCCGTGACCCCGTGACGAGCAGGCAGTGGAACTTTTACTTGCAGCCTAACATATTTTCTCTTAGATTTTCTTTGTAGAGTACCACTTTTTACTCTCAATCTTCTCTTTCTGTGGGTTGTGGGCTAATTCTCCCTGGATGTGCGGGTATTCCTTCAGGTGATGGTGTTTGGCAGCTTTCAGGGATTTTAAACACATCTAAAGGTTTCCACCTGCTGGAAGGTCTCAAGCCAGGAACTGTGTACACAGTCCGGCTGCAGGCTTCACGCAGGCCTGATGGCCCCAGCCTTTTTGAAGAAGTTTTCAAGACTGGGAAAGGTGAGAAGTGGGAGAGTTTAGATTATAGAACAGCAAGAGTGGTGTCGTTGACATAGAAGACAGTCTGATAGTGTTTCTGTGGGCACATTAGCACTGAGCACAGTCAAATAATGGGATCCCATTCCAATGAGCAAGCAAGATTTAATGTTTCAAACATCCCTGTTATAAATTAATACAAGGATATCAGGTTTTAGATTTCTGAGCGATGGTTGACTTTAAAATGTAGATTAATATGATTTTATTCCAGGAAAACATTGCCATTTTAGCTGAAACACAGGTTCTTGGAGATTCCGGGATCATTTACTTATGACACACAAATACTTTAAAATTTAAATTTAAATTGAAAACAAAGTCATTTTGGCTGTTGATTATGCAAAACAAAATTATTAATCTGTAAAAGGGAACAGACATTTGAAAAGGACACAAGAGCCACATTAATTATCCTATTAACCCACGTCCTTATAAGCAGGTCTAGTCCTTCCAAACCTGCTTTTTGCTCCTACCTTCCACCCCTTCTTTCACACTGTACGTTAATACCTGCCACACATGCTCAAAAAGATAGATAACGAAGTATTTAGAGAATGTGATCATTTATGTTTTTAGAGGGTTTTTTGTAACGTTTTGAATACATTTTCGTTGTTTTCCAAAATGTAATAGACCATAAGAATCTCTAATAAGATGTAAAAAATATAATGAAATAAATAATAAAAAAATGCCAAGTCCTTGACCATTTCCCTTAAATAACAAGTAAAAGTAATTTATGGTTGTGGCAAGTCCCAAACTTGCACAACTTATTTAGGTATGAAAACTGCATTAAAACTATTTTAATTTTTATTTATATCTCGTTTCAAGATATACTATATTTAATCAAGGAAAAATATGTTTGTTGTCTCTTTTTATTTGGAACAAACATTAAAATTTATAGGAATTCGGCGTCAAATGAATAAATAAACTAAAAATGGTTTAGTCCTTCAACATTAAAATATATTTTTAAACTGAGCAGGCTTCTTTTTTATACCCTCTGAATAATAATTTTCATGGGGGAAAAAAACAGCAGTAAGATTTCTGCTTAAATCTAGTTCCTATAACACAACATGGGTCTTAAAGCTAGAAATTCCTAAGACAATAATAATTTGAAGTGGAGTCATAATTTCAGCACATAGTAAAGATTCCAGGGCATCATCAAATGAAACTTGATGAATTCAGTTTATATCAAGCTTACAAACCTTTTATAACAATCGAAAAACAGAAAGTAATAAATGACAATAAAATACGCACTTTACTTTACAGAACAAATCAGAAATACTATTTGGGATGGATAATTCAAAGTGTATTAACTTTTTAAGTTCATCCAGAAATTGATTGTGAAAAAAGTAAAAAAAGATCGTTGTAATCATTTGTGTTTTGCATTTAAAAAGGAGAATTATGTTTTCCAACTGCTGCTTATCGTGACTTTTAAATATATTGGACCACAGCTTGCTTAAAAAGAAGGCTACGGCAAATGTTGGTATTTTCAAAATTCCATTCAGTTCTTTTATTTAAATGCAATGTTTAACATTATCAATGAACTGGTGAACGCCAAATGGCTGATGAAGGATAGTGGGGAAATATATTTGGTGGCGTCGAATATCCAAATTATTTCATTGAACACCAACCTTACTCTGAATGTGTTAAAATACCCCCACAATTCCACTCTCCTATACAAAATTCCTGCTGTATTATGTGTGTTTTGTTAAGACATTGATTCATATTCTCTTATTTTTAAGCTACTGGACGAATCATGTGTAGCAATAGCAGTTTACTACACGACTTGCCTTGTTTTTCCTTCATTATTTTCTAGCTGACTCCGGATTGATTTTTGCATTATTCTTGAAGCTAACTCTGCATCTCTCTTGCAGTGTTGAGTACACAAGTGATGGGATCCCAGGAGTGGTTTGTGTGGACGATGTGCGGAGTGGCTTTACTGACTCTGCTTGCCCTCATCGGCTGTTTTGTTCTCAAGAACAAAGGTGGCAAGTACGCAGGTAAGACAGCTCCCACAGCTCTAAAAAGCTCCGCTCTCAGTAGTCATGTACTCTACACTTTGACTTGCTTTTATTTCTGTGTGTTAATAGATTGTTTTACCAGATTTTATCTAATTCAGTGTTCCTTGAGATGTGTTCTTCCAGAAATCAGCTCGCCTTATTCTAATGGTTGCAAACTGGAAAACCAAATCATTGTAGAAAAGTTCTCATCTGTTGCATGTACAAAGGTTTCCATTTACTGTTGATCCAAAGGACGGCAAACAAAACTTTAGAATATTCATATAAGAATTAAGATCTATTTAAATATCACAAGAAAACTTGTTCTCAAAACTGTTTGTGACGGAAAACTAAACAACATACATTTATATTATGCAATGTCGCATTTGTTCTGGATTTTAACTCACTCTCTCTACATTATGTACAATATCATAAGAGCATCCTATGAACCAGATGTGTCAAGGAGAACTTTACTGCTTGGCAAATGAGATCACACTATAAAGTAATTCAAACAGGAGCCTGGCATTCTTTGTACTACGACTATAACACTTTTAACAATTTGTTTCCTTTGCCAATGATAGTGCAGGCAAAGGCTCTGTCTACATGTAGTCGGTCATTTTGAAAACTGGGATTTTTCTGCACGGTTATGGTTTTCGTCCAAGCATAACTGACTGAGGAGTTGGTTCCAAAATGGTATAAACGCCATTTTTCTCACATTTGAAAAGCCCATTATGAATTTTCCAAAAAAACTGAGCAGAATTAGGCCATTTCCAGCTGATCACAGTCAATAAAGTCCAGTGGAGACATCCCAAAGTTACAGGAAGGGGATGTGTACTCACGTCAGCAGATAATTCCAACAAGTGAAAACTGTTTTTTTTTATGGATCCAGGCACTTGATTCAATATCGATGTTGTTATTTATTGCATTTTAAATGATAAAAAAAACCCCACTATTGATGCATTGGATTTACAGCATTTTGTGAAAATATGCCATGAAGTCATCGCATTTTGGGGGGAAAAAAAGAAAATAAATCTTACAATTTCAAAATCTTGACTTGAAATGTTTAGCTTTGAATGAAAATTTATATTGCCGTTTTGTAACCGTGCATTTTTGAAAATACACAGTAAAATCCTAAGAGTTAAATTAACTCTACTCAGAGTGTATTTGGTCCCACTCTATATAGAGTTAAACCAACTCTGAAGGAGAGTTATTTAAATAAGTCTATTTGAGTTAAACAGTCTATTTATTCCCTATAAATCCCGTTATATATTTAACTTACCAGTTGTACAGCTTATTTATATATATATATATATATATATATATATATATATATATATATATATATTTTTTTTATATATATATTGTATATATATATTGTATATATTGCTAATTATTTATTGCTATTTAAACTCATTGCACTGCAAAAACGCACTTCTGGTTAGATGCTAACTACATTTCGTTGCCTTGTACCCACATGTGTAATGACAATAAAGTTGAATCTAATCTAATCTAATCTAATTTTTGTCTGTTTTTACTCTTTCTGGAGTGGACTTGGTCCCTCTCTGAATAGTTAATATTTAGTTTGCATTTTCCATGCAGATTTGGAAAAACATGAAGAAAATAGATTATTAAATTACTCTTTCTCAGAGTCAGTTTAACTCTATATAGAGTGGGACCAAATACACTCAGAGTAGAGTTAATTTAACTCTTAGGATTTTACTATGTACCAGCCAATGTGCGCCATTCTGAAAAGACTAACAATGTGTTGACGTAAAGGTGGGGTGTTAGAGGTTTGCTGCTGTCTTCAGGTCTTGTGCTTACCGTCAATGTACAGCATCTTCTTTGTTTACAAAGACAAGGCTTCAGATTGGCTGATCTGACTTCAGCATTGTAGTCAGTTTTTCATTTTTTTTGTAGACGGTGTGCGAAGGTTCATGACCATAGTTTCAATAGTCGGTGAGAACATTGTGTTGTAAAGCTTATGCTCAAAAGTTGGTTTCCTTTTTTAAGTTTAATATCTAATTTTAAAAATGAACGTAATAAATTACAGAGTTTTGTGTGTGTAAACTATTAACCGAACGCCGATCATTATCTTACTCACTTTGATCAAAAACACACCCCTGATAAATGAGCAGTGTTTCCACTGCAAATGCAAGTAACCAGATATCAGTAGGATAAGGTTTGAACCAACAGTTTTTTTTTCATAATCTATCAAGAAATATCTGCAAAGCAACTCCTCAACTATCAAATGTCCAAACAATTTAATTGTTATTTCTATACATTTTTTTCAGTGAAGGAAAAGGAGGAAGCTCCAACTGATCCCGAATCTCAAGCAACAGATGAAGAAACCCCCTGTGAATACAGGTCAGAGAGGCCCGGTTTTCCTGAATCTTTCAAATTTGGGTGCTTTATTTCCTTTACTTTATCTTTACTTCCTGCATTCACAACTAACATTTATTGTATGGCACCTCTTGGAAAGCACTGATCTGACTGCCCACGAGTCTGAAGGTAGTCGATTTGTACTTATTTGAAAAATAATTGAGTGTTTTGTGTATTAGCCAGTTGTATTGTATTTAGCCTCAAATCCAAAAGCATAGATCCACCCCAGTAGAAAATGATGTCATCTTTTGCACTCGTCTCAGGTTAGTCATGCTAGCATTCACTTTATAATTGTATTTCATTTAATGTGCTTTTACACTGTAAAAATCTTAGACAAACAATGTAGGTTATGTAGGTAAAAATAGGCATAGCAAGCAACAAAATCTGCAATAGCTGTGTGCAAAGTTAGAAATAAAATACATTTCTAGTCAAAAAAATATGCTAATGAACCTTAAAATTAAACAGATCTCTCAAAGCAAGTGTGTTAAAAACGAAAATTGCATTAAATACACTGTATTAAATATAGATTACGTTACCTATATGTGGTTTTAAGAGATAGTCATAGGAAATTCGCCATTAAAACGTAAAAATATGCTCTTAAAAAATTGGTTTGTTCCAAAAGTTTAATTACTTGCTTCTTTTTTTATACCCACTGAATAATTCTATTTGTAAAAAAACAGCAGTAATTTTATATAGATTGGCTTAAGCATAGTTCATATAACACAACACAAAAAGCTAGAAATTATGTCTTAGAATAAAGAAGACAACGATCATTTGTAGTTGAGTCTTAAATATAAGCACAGAATAAAGATTCCAGGGCAAATTTGAATAAAACTTGATTAATTCGGTTTAAATTTTATGGCAATTTAAAAACTTGAAAAACAAACAAAAACTCTTTTCTCACCACACTATAAACGACAGAACTAATCAATATTAAATTAAACATCATCAGCATTTATCCTCAAAATGGTTTCTATTAAAATAGGTTCAAATATATTTTTCTGAAATAAAGTTTGCAAAATTATGTGTTTAAACCTCTAGCATGCATCCTGCGTTTATGTGCACATTCATCTCGAAACACCCTCCAAATTGACTTTTTAAAGTGTTTTTTTTAGGTTTAGGGGGATTCAGACCACCACCACCCAAGTCAAACAATCCATTCTGATTCAAAGGAAATTAGAAACGAGAGCAAAAGACCAAACAAAAATGTCCATTAGTGTTAAATGCAACTCTATACGAGTTGAATTAAGACTCTATTCAGTGTTAATGTAACACTGTACTTTCGGCTGTGTGTATGGTATAAGTTTATTTTGAGAAATTAATCAATAAGCAGCCGTTTTGACTCTTTCCGCTCTGCTCAAGTCTTGAAATCTTTATCCCTTTAAAGTTTGTTTTTTTAAACAAACTAGTGATTTTACAATTGTTTTAGAATCTGTTGCACTTTGGAAACATAGTAGTTGATTACTATGTATATGAGAGTTTATGCAAGTGAGAATCAAATTTGGCAAGCCTCATATAAAAGGAGAGAAATGTAGTTATTCCTCATTGGTTTCTATGTAAATGTCATTCTGGCGACCGCTGGGGACAAGCAGCGAAAAAGTCACTTTGGATGTGAATCCGGCTTTAGCCATAGCAGGAGAGCAGAACATAATGAAAGAAATAAGGTGTGAAAATAACACTGGCAGAACATCAGCCAATCAAAACCTCACAGAGTATCAGAACCCGCTTCAACTCTACCCACGTGTGAGGGGAAACAGCAGGAGGAGGATTTGCCAGTCAACCCTTAACTTGTGTTCTTGCTCATGGAGGAGCTCAATTCCATAAATGTGTTTCCATCTCATTAGGCTTCGATTCCTGCGTTTATTCCTCCCCCAGGACAGAGATGCTGAGGTCTGGAGTCTGATTTGAACGCTATCCCCTTGTTTGGGGAGTTGTGCTCACACGTCTGCAGATGGGGAAGCAGATGTGTAGTACAACGTTAGCCTCAGAGCTTTTCAAAACTGCAACCCTCTGCTATACACAAAGAGGACTCTGATTTATTAACGTGCCAGAGCTGGTTCACCGTGTTACTCATATGATGAACTGAAAAATTGTATAGTACATTAAATATATATAGAGTCTTGTGGCATCCATGAGGTACTCGCTAACACGATCTTAGCCTACTGCACGTGCATTAGATCCAAGAATTTGAAACAAGTACAGAATCATGTGCAAATGGTTCACTCCAAAAAGAGTCATTGTAACATTTGTTCCTGATTAGCATGTTAAATAAATTGTTTGAGTGAAAAAAAAGGCCCTACCATCCAGTTCCTGTGGTGAATTACGTCGTGCTGCATGTTTGATTCTTGATCTCAGCAATCTTTCCCTCTTTCCTGTCACACTCCACTGTGCTGTCTGTTAAAAAATAATAAATGCAACAGACAGAAATTAAATATAAAGCTTTAAAAAAAAAAAACACCTCACATGGTCATTTCAGTTTTAAAGTGTTTAGAGCTTAAACAAATGGATGTCCAGGTTTTAAGCAAATGTGCTCTGTGATGATTGTCAGTGCAAAAAAATTATGCAAATTAAAGATTATGCACTTGCCATGTAACTACTTTAAAAAGTGTGCAAATAAACAACAAAAAATATACAAATAACCCAGGCCTAATTTATGCCAAAAGCAGTAGCTCTCTGGATTTGCGGTAGCTTTCTGGATTTGCTGTAGCATTTTGGATTTGCGGTAGCATTTTTGATTTGCAGTAGCTTTCTGGATTTGTGGTAGCATTTTGGATTTGCAGTAGTGTTTTGATTTGCGGTAGTGTTTTGATTTGCGGTAGTGTTTTGATTTAGAGTTTTTTGGATTTGCTGTAGCATTTTGGATTTGCGGTAGCTTCTTTGATCTGCGGTAGCTTTCTGGATTTGTGGTAGTCTTTTCGATTTCTAGTAGTGTTTTGATTTCCGGTAGCGTTTTGGATTTGCTGTAGCATTTTGGATTTGCAGCAGCTTTCTGGATTTGCGGAAGCCTTCTGAATTTGCAGTAGAGTTTTTATTTGCGGTGGCTTTCTGGATTTGTGGTAGTCTTTTCGATTTCCAGTAGTGTTTTGATTTCCGGTAGCATTTTGGATTTGCAGTAGCTTTCTGGATTTGCGGAAGCCTTTGAATTTGCAGTAGAGCTTTGATTTGCGGTAGTCTTTTTGTATTTGCAGTAGCGTTTTGGATTTGCTGTAGCATTTTGGATTTGCAGTAGCTTTCTGGATTTGAGGTAGCCTTCTGGATTTGAGGTAGCCTTCTGGATTTGCGGTAGTGTTTTGATTTGTGGTAGTGTTTTTGATCTACAGTAGTACCATTTTTTATTTGGTGGAGCGTTTTCTGATTTGTGCTAGAATTTTGGATTTATGGTAATGTTGATAGTGTTGTAGTAGAAGTAAAAAAAATACTCTTTGTTATGTATACTTATTTAAACAATTTGAATTTACAATAATTGTTTTCAAATGAACTCAGCGGTTCAATCATTACCATTACATATCCCAGGCTCAGGAGAGCTAGTGTTTCTAAAATGAAAAGAGGACAAATGTCAGTTCTTCCTGAAACACCTTCTGTCTTAATTTACCTTATCATCTGCAGCAGGATTGTAGCATCTCCCAGTAATTGGGTGCTTCATAAGTGACCCTCTGTCTCCTCACAGACACCTGCTGTCTGGCATGGCGCCCACTCTCAAATTGGCAGCTAATTTTGCTTTGTCCCATCATTCCTCGGGGACTAAAGTAACCTGACAGACTGTTTGTCTGCAGCCACACAAACCCAGTGCACACATTTGTTGTAGTGACCGATGCTCTGCAATTTTCTCTCCCTCTACTTTGAGGATTGCCATCAGACCTTGATGTCTTAGCAATTAGTAATTAGCAGAAACAGTGATTGCATCCTTCCCCACTCAGTCTGCCGGCTTCGCCTGGTTTTATCTTCTCAGTCACTCTGAGCTGAATCTGACTCATTTTTCCTGGTGCTTGACAGTGACAGTGATGAGAAGCCGCTGAACAATATCCAGGAGTTGGCCAGAGACGAGGACGAGGAGAGCGAGGACAGCTCTATGATTTCCGAGGACGATGACTGTGAGTTTAATGAAGATGGCTCGTTCATTGGTGAATATTCAAGCTACCATCATTCAGAAGAGAATGGACACATGCCAAGAACGTCTTAGCACTGGTGCAGGAAACTATGAACTTTTTGTTTGTGGAGAGAATGTAAGGTTTGTGTAATTAATGTGCCATCGATGTGCCTATGTTTTGTTTGTGTATAAATGGCCACTTCTTTACAGTGTTAAATGAAGAGTGATGAAAAGGTTGTGTATTATTCACACACTTTGTTTGTTGTAAAAGTTTATTAAACAATGGGATTTTTCTATCGACTTCTCAATCCTGTTTTTACTTGTAGCACAATGTGTGATTCAAACTGGTGTTTGAAGAGAGGCACACGCAAGCCTAAAATGTCATAACTGTATAAAGCCTCAGACTCTAGAGGGAGTGAATAATGTGATTATGGAGTCCAGCGATGTGAGGTTTACTTGCTTAGCTGCTCAAAGCCACTCACTCACTGACACAAACTTCACTGGCCTCCGGGTCACCGCACCAATTTATGTAGGCCGTCTCTGTTTGATTCGCTTTGTTTGAAAAGCAGATGCTGTTCACTGCAAAAACTGAACTGAACGGCTGCTTAACGTAACATTTGCTTTTACTAACACACAGACAATTTGTAGCAATTTCTAGACTTCTCTGGCAAAACTTAACATGGAAATATTTAAAAAGCTAATATTGTTATACTATTTTAAGGATGAAAAAACCCTCAAAACCCATTCATTTTTTTTTTAATTGACCTAAATTACTAGTTTAGGAGAAAAAAATACCAAACTGTTCAAAAGGCAATTGTGGAAAAAAACAAAACAAATTGTTTTACGTTAAATATTGATTTTTATGCAAAAATAAATAGCTACAGGTAACAATTTTCCAATATCGAAATCGTTCTTTTTTTTTTATCTGCTGGATATTGTGTTAACTGTGGAAGTAAGCAAGGAGGACCCAGATGCAAGATACTTAGAGAATTCAGGAGGCCGAAGGTTTTAAATATTCACTAAATGATGGGTAGAGTCACAGTTCATGTGAAGCAGCAACTATCTTCAAGCAGCCGCATAATCAGAGGTAGTCGTGCGCCGTGAAAGCTAGCAGCTAGGAGCTTCCCAGTACCTGACAAACACCATCTCCAGAAAGGAAAAGAGAGAATCACTCACAGCTGGGGGAATAACACACAGTTCCATGCACTCCAGACACGACAAGATTCAGACTGAAACGATTGATCCGGTAAGGATGCAGCGATATCACTGAGAATAATCTGACATGGGAGCAAGAGGGGGGACATATGAATGGTGTGTGATTAGAAAGCAACGCATTGCAGGTGCGCTCCAATCAGACGGTAGCAGCTGAATCAGAGGAGGAGTGGGAATACATGACAAAAATAGACTAAATGGAAGAGGAAAAACCATGTTATACTGAAGTAGCATTTGTCTGTTTTACTGTTTTGATATGTTTACTGTTATATTGGCTATTGGGAGAAAAAACAAGACCCAAAATTAGCAAAACTTACAGGACAAGCCACAGGAGTAGTTTGTGTTTTAACCAGAGTTACCAACAGATATTAGCCATGTTTCCATCCAAAGATGCGGAATAAATTTATACGCAAAACTGGAATGATGCATTAAATACTTGCGAAAAAAGTCCAAGAGAATTAATTCGTCACTTCCTGATAAATGCTCCAAATATCAAAAGAAAAATGGAAGTTGTAGCATTAGGAGGTCTTTTTTTGTATGAAATAACGCAGTTATGTCATCTTTATTTTGGAGGCAGGAGACTGCGCTTTCAGAACGCAACCGATCAAGATCGAAATGTTTCAATCCCAAAACGACATTTCAGATGTTCGGCAATACAATCAATCCATTGTTTACTCCATTAATTACGCCCCATCGCAGTTCCAACAGAAAAACGCATTGCATTTGGATTTACATCATAGTTTATGCACATGTTTTTGAATCGGATAAAAAGTTTATCCTTATCAGTAATTTTAATTCATCTTGTGGTTTCCATAAAGGTTTTTTTTTTAAGTGATATTCCAATCACGCATCCTGATGTACAAATGGTGGGCTATAGAATAAAATTAAAGGCTTAGTTTTACCAGTTAATCTAGTTTCCTTTCTGGAACCTGAATGGAATAAACCTCTATACCACATTTCTCAGGGTGTCTGGTAAAGATTTTACAGGTACCCTATAACCCAAGCACAAAATAAACTATTATCTCATATGTAGAACCTGAATCTGTCCAAGTTCTGCCCAGGTAAACTGTAGCAATAGGTGAAATAATTACCTAACTCTGAGCATAATAACAAATAAATTATTTTAATCTTTCCATGAAAATAAATACAAATTTGCCAAAAGCAGAAACAAACCCATTTAGAATTACTGTGAATTACACAGTTGTGATCGGGTTACGTAGACTTCTGCAGAAGAAGAATGAATAATTCATTTCATGTCTTGTCACAAAGTTGACATCTTGACAGCACAATTTTCAGTTAAATGTTGGTCTGTGTGAGCAGTAACGTAATCTCTGTCCAGCTCTGAACGCAATGAAAATAACAAATATGGTTGTTTGTTTTGGACTCTACAAAGCTGTTTTCTGTTAGTCGATGTTTTTTTTCTGAAATTGACATTGAGGCCACCATGGTAAGAGCTGGCCAAATTCTTCTAATTGTATTTTTTACCCTCCCTCAATACCAAAAGGGGCATTTAAATTATTTAACATGGGCATTGAAAGCTACTGATTTCAACAAGCCTTGAAATAGCCTTTATATAACAAAGTTCAGGAGGAGCCAATCATCTATCCCTGCCTACATTCCTGCCAGAGATAAGTCAGTGTTTTATCAAGCTACCTCCACCCCTTCACCACACCACAGAGCATTCTATTTAAAGGACCTAGAGCCCCTACTATTTCAGTCCTGTTCTGGCAGAAATCATTTTCAAAAATCTTCATGTCCAGAGAAATTTATGGAAGAAATGGTGACAAGATACAAATTTGCCACTTTTCCCCACGATTAAATAAAACAGAAAACACAAGTGTAGTAACTTGTGTGATGATTACAATCTAGCATAAATTCGGAGATTCTGTTTCCCATTGTAGAGTAGTGATGTGTCATTCTTTAACGATTTGTTCTTTTTTAACGAATCTTTGATGTGAATCTGGAGGAACGAGCTGTGTCTGAGAGGGATTTGTTCAGTGGCGCATGCGCAACATCCTAATGGTTTTTCGAGTGCAGCGAACACATCATTAATGACAAAAGAACCAAAGGATTCGGATGACTCAAAAAAGAACAAATCATTTCATAATGCACTGGAAATTCCTTTATTTCCTTTTCTGAATCTTTTTGTTCTGAACTTAGAAAAAAATAAATGTTTTCTGCTTCCTACTCATACTTCATTGGCTAACATTACTGAGTGGTCACGTGACAAAATGAATGAACATAACAAAGGTAAATTATTTCTCATTCTGACTGCACGCATTAACGTCAGAGAGAGGTAATGTGTGGAATCAGAGTCAGATCAGAGGGGAGGTGAACCAAACTAAAGACCCAGGTAGCCTTAATTAAAGTACTTAAGTATTTTTCCTTTTATATATATATATATTTGCACTGTGATTCAAGGAGTAGATGTGTTAGGAAAGCAAGATTTTATTGGTATTTTATTAAAATGAGTGAAATGACTCATTCTTTCAGCAAGAAGATTCATTCATTTTGCTGAACGAGCCTCAAAGATCCGAATTGGTAAAATGAACCCATTACTATTGCAGAGGAAATACAATGAAAAATGAAAGTGTATTTTCCAAAAAAGTATATTTTATTGAAAAAAATTATATTTAGAATTTGTTTCTAACAACATGAAACTTTTAAATCAAAAATGAATCACTTAATGATGACTTTTATGGTGAAGATGTGTCAAAATAATTACATGCCAGTGTTATTCTTTCATTAGATGGTAAAATGTTCTTTCTCCCATTCTGGTTTCATGCACTGACTGCTTACTTGAATATTTTTCTCAGTGTTTGTGACTTAATTTGGAGCTGTGGCTCTCACTCGTGCCTGACAGCAGAAACCCAAGCCTGGATTTACCAGCGACTGCTTCTTCCTCCAAAACCCACAGCATCCAATTTATTAGAGAAATGAGTCACCTCTAAGCCTAACCAAGAACACTGCAGAATTGCCCAGAACCTTTCTCCCAAATTGGGATTTGTGAGGAAGATAAAAGTACATCGGTGTGATACAAAAAGAAAAATAAACAAGCATTAAAGCATGTGTTTAGCCTGATTTCCCTTGTCATAACACCATTAAATCGAAATGCTAGGGCTACTGCAGTAGACAGAAGTTAACATGACAGCTTGACATTGTAAATCTAGACATTGTGCACAGAAACAACAGTTCTGTTTTTATTTTGGACAACAGCTTTGTGTTTTAGAATGTTGTATTATCTAAACTTACTTCAAAGTCCTCACATAACAGTTCTCATGATTTCCAGAAACTTCTACTAAATGAAACGGATTCCTTCATTAGACAGATGCGTATCAGGCAATTTAAAAGATATTGTACTCAGCAGCCACTTTATTAGGTACAGCTGTCCAACTGCTCGTTAATGCAAATTTCTAATGAGCCAATCACATGAAAGGAACTCGATACATTTAGGACTGGTCAAGACAATCTGCTGCAGTTCAAACCGAGCATCGAAATGAGCAAGAAAGGAGATTTAAGTGACTTCAAACATGGCATGGTTGTTGGTGCCAGACGGGCCGAACAGCGGCTCTCTGGGCCTAGATGATAGTCCCCCGTGTTCTCCACCATGAGGTTCTCCGGTGTATGTCTTTGACCCTCTGTAAAAAGATCAACATCATGTTTTAAACGATTCAGATTAACCAAATAACAAAACGTCTGCAGGTTTTTTTTTTTCAAAAGATTTTACTAAGAGTAATTAATTATTCCATTTCAAGGCACAGCAGCATGGTTCCCTTTGCGGTGCTTTAATTACATTTAACTTCTCAAAACCAGCAAGTCAATTTCCTTTCCACTTCCATGACCCTGTACAGTGTGTTATATACATAGAAATTCAGATTTAATTCTTAGGAAGTGTTTCAAAAGAGCTTCTAACTGTAGAGGTTGTGCCCTCTAAAGCATTTTAATTGGTGCACCACTTTATTGTGAAGATGCAGAGGGCACGAGGCCAAAGGTTATAGAACAAGAGTCTCTGTCAGCTTTGTGTTTAAATTAAAAACTACAAATCATGGTGTACGGTTGTGCGAATATATAACCTTGATTTCTGGAGAATACAGAAGTGTCTAATACTGATAATTCAGATGTTTTGTACAGATTCTAGCAACTTTTTGATTGACGTTTTCACTTTTCTGTGTATTTTGTAATTAGTACTTCAGTCTAAAGATAAAATATGGGAGCCATTGCAGCGAATGGGTTCCATTTCTGTCCCTGAGACTTATATGTATAAATACGCATTAAAAGCTTATTTATTAGCTTCATTAGCTACATTAAATTAGCTTCATTATTAAGCAAAGTGTACTGCATACTATTCTTATAAGCTTTAACATTTAAAATAGCCTTTATTGCTTAGTCTCTGATGCTATAGTTCACCAAAAGAAAAGAACCCTTCTTTTGCACTGAAATGTAAATCCGTTTATAAAGATTGTTTCAAATACATTTATTTACACAAATATCTATACATTCTTAGATAAAAAAACAGTCATGCCCCCAGCTTTTAATTCTTTTCGTTACCCATTACCCTTGTGAAAACCTGAAGAGTTTTCAGTTTTTCAGCAGGTAGTTGCATCATTTGGATCTTTAGAAGGCCATGGGAAGAGCAAAGACGTGTTCTCTCATTTTCTTATTTACATATTCAATGATTTTGTGATATCTTGGAGCGTCAAAAACTACTATGCTGTCACTCAAATTATTTCATAGGTTTAATTGGTTTAGGGGCGGCACGGTGGCAGTGGGTAGCACTGTGGCCTTCCAGTTAGAAGGTTGCCAGTTCGAGGCTTGCCATTGACCTTCCTGGAAGTAATTTGCATGTTCTCCCCGTGCTTGCGTGGGTTTCCTCCGGGTACTCCGGTTTCCCCCATAATCCCAAAAACATTCGATTAGGTTAATTGAATAATCGAAATTCCCCTTGTGTGAATGTTTGAGTGAATGTTGCCCTGCGATGGTCTGGTGACCTGTTCAGGGTGTACCCCCGCCTCTCGCCCAATGTGCGCTGGAGAAAGGCGGGTTTGAAAATGAATGAACCATGTGGCAATTTAGTATGTACTTGCTAATTATTTTGTAAAAAGTCAGTCTTGTTCCATTCAGTACTGTCACTTATTTAAAGAGTAAGAAAATGGCAGCCATGATTATAAATCTAATAAACCATTTAAATAAGTTACTTAAGATGTACTGGATTTGGAATACTTAAGTATGTTTGCTTGTGGAATCTGTTTTGAAATCCAGTAAAAAAAGAAACTTTGAAAATTCGCAACAAGCAAATGGCAGTCATTGGGTGGAATGACAGAATAAAATACACAATACATATATATAAAATGGTTTTTAATGAACAACAGAAAATCTATTTTTGCTTCCAGAGAAACAAAAGAGTAAGAATAAATATGGTAGACTGACTTTGAGTAAGGTTGGACTATGGCTACAGTGCAAGTGATTTTTAGTAACCAATTTTTTTTTCACGACTGAAGATGTAAAGTACAACCAAATAAACCAATGGACTTCAAAGATCCAGATCATTTATCTTGGAATCAATATTATTGATGGTGGAAACAGATAATTGTACAGCACTATATAGAAAAGAAAACATTCTACTACCTTAAATTCATGGAATGAGTGGCCTTTCGATGACTGTGTGTGCAAAGGTTTATGGCCGATAACTCTGTATCCACAAAATGCTGGTAAGTCTAGCCCAACTCTTTTACATTACCCATGTAAACATCAGAATAGCTTGCAATTTGGCACCTTTCCCTATTATTTTTCCTAGCATATACAATCTGCTAAGCAATCTTGGGTGTAAAGATGAAGAGAACAGGCATCGTTTATGATCGTTTGTTGGTAATTGCAGTAGATGCACAACTTTCGATTAATGGGAAGGGGCGGGGTCTAATGGTAGCTGTTTTACATGAGATACAATTGGCAAACTTTTTAATTTGTTCATTAGTTTCTTTTCATGTATATTTTCACATCCTAAATAGTCATTTTTCTGTAAAGGACATCTGATTTCCCCTTTGACGAGCCAAAGCCAGCCCTTTTCTTTCTTTCTAAGATCTTCTCGTCAAATTCATTCATCCTTTCCAGTGATAATCTGACCTCATGCAGATTTGCCAGGTGAATTGCCATTCTTCCCTCCAAAGCTCTTGAAGATTAAATAGGTCTCCAGCTATAATCAGATGATTCCATGGCTAAAGCACTTCAAAAGCACCTAATGCTTAGTGCAGAAATAAAGGTCATTCCCAGCAATAATCCCTGCTTCATGTCGGATTATTCTTTTATCCTTTCTAAAATTGCTTTCTCTGCAGAGCAATGAAACCCACTAAACAACAACAAAAGATTACCCCCGACATGGGCAGACCTTGGCCTTGTCAAAACGAGACCTCCTGTAGATGGCCGTCAGATTTGACATGAAACACCCAGGTGAAGCATGTGGTGAAGCAGAGCTCAGAGAGTCTGCAATAAACCTTTTTCACCACTAAGACAGGTGCTCCTTGTTATTTACACTTGTGTCAATGTGAAGGAGTGAGCTGCTTCCCTCTCATCCAAATATATAACATTTTTGTTTATATGTATCATTGCTTATTGTTTGTAGTGGGGGAGGGGGTCCACTCAGTGATGCCAAAAGGTGCGCACTGATGAAGCCAGGTGTCTCTTATTAGTATTTTATAAAAATGAATTTGAGAGATCGAAGAGGCAGAAAAGACACACTTGGGGACACAGGCACACAGGTCTGCTGTACAGACACGGAAAGTAATTTTATGTTTTGGGTTTGTGAATAATTTCATGAGCTCGTATGTTTTAAAATAAATTATATTCATGTTTTTACTGATGAGCCAACATTTGATTTTATTTCGGGAACTTTATTTGGGTTTGAGACCGAGGTATTTAAAATGGTGGCAGTGGTGGGATTTTTTCCATCTTTCGTGTATGTTTTCCTCATGTGCCTTTCTTAATGAGGTTAATGTTGGAGAAGTCCAGTAAAAAAAACAGGCTGTTATTTTCTACTTTTTTCAAGGCTTTTAACTTAAACTTTGGTGGTATGTCAAAAATTTTAGTATTAAAGAATAGTGTTTCTGTTTTGAAAACAGATTTCAGAGAAGCCGGGAGGTAAAAAGAGCCCAACCAGGAAGTAAACAGTCACAACAACAGGAACCAGAAAGACATCTGCAGTTGCTGGTGAGTTTGCCATATAAGAACATTTAATCAGTTTAACTGATCGGCTGCAGGGATGATAGGAGGAATCAAACATCAATATCAGTTATTTATCAGAATACTCTGAAAAAAACATGTTTGTTTGTTTCTATTCTTCCAAAAAAAAAGTTTATGGAAGTATTTTTAAAGATTAAGTATTCATAGGTTTCTAAACCTAAGCCTTGTGGCCCTCAAACCCTGGCCTAAGACCTATGTTATATGCGGTCTGTCTCCCCTTTTCTTTTAAAATGCTTTATTTATGAAAGTTTAGTTGTGGAAAATTGATTCCTAATGTCAACCAGTTCCAGCTAACACAGGGAGACATCCTACATTTCTTAGTTGTAGTTTTTGTCTTCTGGTGCATACATGTGTTGACCTTATATGACATACCAGCTGATACTGACAGCTTTTTAAAGCATCCATTCAGAACAACCACAATGTTCATATTTTCAATATTTCTCATCAAATACTTTTATAATATCACACAATCAAAAAGGAAAATATTCTTGCAATTATACCTCAGCAGCACAGAACATCAATTCTAAAGAATTGTGCTGTGACTTTATGGATCGACGCAAACACTATTTTCAGCATCAAACTCATTCACAAACTCGATCCTTTTCCGAAACCCCATTAGATATAATTATTGTGATCGTCACTTTTTCAAAAAAGCAAGTGTTTAAGGAAGCCGAGTGTAGTCTAGTAGATAGATAAGTGATCCTGTGGTGGAGGACACAAGCTGTGCAGCTTTATTAATAATTGTATAGTTCACAGGGAGGTAAAGAAGTGGGTTGTTTTTAATTTTTCAATAAACACAAGGCTTTTTAAAGATCTGCTCTCCAATAAAATTGTCAAGTTGTCAAGCTCAACTTGAAATACATTAATGTTCACACAGGGTTGCTTTTGGTTGCTAGTTCTGCTTCTTTTTTATGCATTTCCTGTATATTGAGACTGGGTTTAATTATAAACAAAAATACTAGAGACTGTAATATTACCCAGGTGCGCTGAAAATGGTCACAAAATACAACTCACTAAACTCAAAAATGCTAAATATCAAGGCCCAACTGACATTTCAAAATGGATGGAAACTTTGCTCATACATTTAATTTGCATCTTTGGATGGAAGCATGGCTAGTGAGAGAAAGTGAGAGGTTGCTACTCTCTGAAGATGTATATTCATCGTAGAACCCTCTTTAACAAATCACTGACACAATTTCTTATTCTGTCTGTTTGCTTCATCGACCCTTGTAAACAAAGACATAAAGAGTAACTATGGCATCGGTTTCACCATTTTAATTTGAGTGCTCATACTTTGCAAGTGCCTGTTAAATGGATTTGCTTTCCCAGAGCAGAAAATAACCTCTTTTTAACATGTCAACAATACAAACAAAACACTTTATGCCTCAGATACAAGTGTAGGGTTATATGCAAATTTACCCCGACTATTAAATATCTGTAGTCTATCTTTTAACATTGGGAGGGGAGGGCCTGAGAATCTCACACTTCAGGTTTCACTCATAAATGTGATGTCTTGAAATGAGGATAAGTGACTCAAGTTTACATTTCTTTGTTGGTCCTCACATTACACAAAATTAATTTGTCTCACCAGTAAGACAAATATGAGGAGATGCCTATTAGTCACCATTACATTCATGTACAATGCTTCAGACAGAGACTGTGCAATCAAGCCTCTGCAAGCCAATCAGAGCTAATGCTGTGCTCTCAGCAAGAACAGGGAAACTTTCAGCCATGAACGAAGTATTGAGAGCCAAGCAGTGTTAATAAGCTTACATAGCATGACTGGCTAATGGAGTGAGAACCTCCACCTCCACTGGGTTTGTCCCTCATTTGGAATTCATGAGGTACTATTTCGTATTGACAGGCAGATGTTGAGATTCTAAATTGGTAAAAATCAACTTATTGAAAGAAAATGAAAAGATCATTATTTTTACACATTTTTAAAAACTAATAATGATTTAATATAGGATTGAAAATTCCATAGTTTCTATTTGTTGTCCTGTTTAATTGTTTTCCTGGCTATTGACTTCTGTGACATTGCCAACAAAACAGAAAGGAATTACAATTATTTATTGAAGAATATTTTTGTCATACATATTTACAGTAATACACATAGAAACTGAATCTATTCTGTCCGGGTCACGGCACCAACATGCTCAAATGTGCTGACCTATTTTCAGTACATTTGACCATGTTCTGGTGTTTGATTCAAATAATGGAAATCTAAATTCAGTGCAGAGACTTCTAAGGGTTAACCATGCTATAGAACTTCATATGCAGAAACAACTGCTGACTTTTGAGAGTGAAGCACTACCACACAATAATCGACCACACAACTTCCAAAGCAGACATACAATAAACTGCTTTGAATATATGGATATCTTGTAATAAAAATACTTAAAGTACAAAAAAAGAGGCAATAACTCCTTAAGGAAACTTAACTATTCCCACATGCAGTGAAATGCTCAGGTCGCATTGGCAATAGATTTCCAAAGCACGTGCCTGCACTTATATTTCTTAACTTTAAATGTCCTACCTTAATTCGTTAATGCTAATCACTGAATAATTTGGCATACATTCTGTGGGAATGTGAATTGATGCATGCATCAAACTATGCTTTTGGGCCCAGTTGAGCATTGTATTAGAAGAGAAATGTCCTGATGATGAAATTCTAACAGGGAAGATGTTTTTCAGTGACTGAATCATTTTGAGCCGGTATTGTTTGAACATAAAGGCTGTGTTTCGACGCTGCTGAAAAGGTAAATGCTGTTGAGGGCGAGAGCTTTGCAGGGAAGATTGTTCAGCACCCCATTACTTCACTTTAATGGGTGACAGTGGTGCAATTAACTGCATTTTATTCTACCTCAACATTACCAGCAGCGAATCCCCATGTCTCTGATCCTATTAAAACTGCTGGAGTGCAGCTGATTTAAACACAGCCGGCCAATCTGTTATTAATCTTTTTGATTAAACCTGAACTTTGCTGTTTTCTTTTCCCTCTCTGATCATCATGACATTTCTTCTACATAAAAATGGTACCAATGCAATATTCTAAAATCAAAAGCTGCAGCAGAAAATGTGGTAATATGCGAAGATGAAAACATTTGACAAGTATTTATTTGACAATTTCCCATCCAGTTGTTGTTGCCTTTTTATTTCCCTCACTCTTAAACCCATTCACCTTTCTAATGGCATACACGTCAAATAAAATCAAACATATAGGGATAAAAACATTCAGTGCTTTTCATATGCAAATGTTTGTGTTATTGATGCCTCCTTGCATTTTTAATGAACGTTATCTGCAAGCGGTGCATGAAATATATTGGAAACTTCACCACTCATGCCTCATTGTAGGCTGCAGTCATAGCATAATGTTTTCCTCCCTCATTAATTTCAGAGGCGCTTTGAAGCTAACTCTTTTTCTTTCGATGACTGATCGTCAGATCTCATTAGATCCTGTTGAGAGTGACCACATAAAAAGAGAATATTGGCTTTCCTTTCCAGCCTTTTGCTGTTGAGTGCTTTTAATTAGCTAAACATATTTGAGCGACTTTCATTTGGTTAATTCCTCTGTAGATACTTGTTGAAAGATGAGAAATGCAAACAAACAAATAGAGGCTTTTAAGATAAACGCAGTTGTGACACAGCAAACATTTACATTTTTATTTATTTAGCATTATATCCAAAGTGACATACAGTTCGGGAGTAAACACAACCGAGTCGATTAGTCACAAGATAGGTTCAAGCTGATTCAGGATAAATTCAGTGTCCCAGAGGTTTTTTTCCTGTTGAAAGAGTAAAGTTTTTAGTTGTTTTTAAAAGGTTGTGAAAGACTTTTCTTTCCAGATTAGGATTGGAATAGCATTCCCCCAGCCAGGAACTGTGAAGGAGAAGGTTCTGGTGAAAGATATTCTGCCGCTCTTAGATGGGACCACCAAACGCTGTTCATTTCCTGAATGCGGGAATCTGAAGGGGATGTAGAACTGCAAAAGTCTCTGAAGGTATGATTGAGCTGAGTCTGTGACTGTCCTGTTTGCAAGCATCAGAGTTTTTTAACTTGATATGAGCCAGTGGAGAGAGATAAGGAGAGGAGTGACGTGAGCTCATCTAGGTTTCATGAATATAAGTCGAGCCGCTGAGTTCTGTGGTCTGACTGTACAGGAAGGAAGTCCAGTGAGTAGAGCATTGTAGTAGTCGAGTCTTGATATAACCAGTGCTTGGACTAGAAGTTAAATGCTCTGTTTGCTGGTGTCTGATCTTTGTCTGACAGAAAATATTTGCACAATCGAGTGGTTGTAACGATATGCTCCTGGAATGTTAGTTGCTCATCGAAGATCACTCCAAGGTTTTGGACAGAGGTGGATGGAGATATTGTCGAGGACTCTAGTTGTATGCTGAAGTCATGCTGGACAGTGGCATTAGCAGGGATAAACAGCAGATTTTCAGTTCTAAATGATGGGCTTTTATAACAGTAGAGTCATCAGGATGGACTGACAGGTTGAGTTGCATGTCGTTGGCATGACAATGGTAGGAGAGGCCATGTCTATGGATGATAGGACCCAGGGAGGTGATGTAGGTTCAGAATAGCAGAGGACCAAGAACTGAACCCTGTGGAACTCCCGTAGCAGCTACTACAACTTGCGCACCTTATCCCTCTAGCTGACTCTGGCAGTGAGGTGAGACTTCAGTCAGTCCAGTGTTGGGGGTGTGGGCCGAAGGATCTGATGGTTCACCATCCTCTCACACATCTGACTGAGCCTTTGGTGGCAGAAGAAAGGTTTCGCACTGCCATATCGTATCCATTTTTCCAAGGGAGAAACTAATTAAATCTGAGTCTTTCAATGATGTGAGTAAAAAAGGCTCTGTTGTACTCACCCCACATTTTCACCACAAAAGAAATAGAGCGCTACAAATCCTCTCTTTTCTTTACATTTCTGACAAACAGCTCCCTGTTATCAGCTACCAAGAAATTAAACTGCTCGACATACAAGATTTTATTGATCTGTTCTTTGGTTTCTTCTCTGTCATCGTCTTCTTCTTTCTTATTTCCCCAAATGACGTAGAGTGCATCTGTTGTACCGTAAACCCATCTGCAAACAGCAAGAATCATTGCATCAATATTTCCTCAACCCAGACGAAGAGCACCCTACTGAGAAGCCATCCAAATCTCATTTTAGTTTGTAGATGCCTTAAGAGTAGAAGAGAGGAAATCTTCAATGCTCTGACTTATAGTGCCTAGCTGTGATGTACCTTCCTGTTTGTTATGTAATTTCCCGTTCTATCTCAGAACAATAGAATTACAGGACATGTGTGGCATGCCCTGATTGCTACTCCCGAATCTCGTTAAACAAACATCCCTATGTGTAACAAGGGACTAGTCACTACTCATCACTAATGTTTTACGGATTGAAAAACGGCTTTTTTCTGAACATTTTACGATGCTGTACCTCTTAATATTTAACCGCAGTTTTTCATGTTATACCATAAGCCTCACAGTGAAGGGAATCATACTAATGCTTTATTCAGCAGGTTATTCCGGCTAATGAATCAGCGACTCTCATCAGTTTCACCCATTATCTCACAATAATTAAAAATGTGCTTTCCTGACATGTATTATTCTAGAAATTGAATGATTCCTCAATGTAATGAGCAATAGATAGCGGTGAGGAGTGCAGTGGAACACAATGAGTTCAGTTTAATTTAATATAATTATCTTAATGAATGTGACGTGAATTGCATTTGGTATCATGGGGATTGCTTCTACGGATCCATAATGAAAAGAAAGCACATACTTACCTTTAAATCCCATGGCAGTGCTTGAAAAAGTATCTCCATAGTGCCTATGCTTTTCATCTTCCTTCCCTGTCTATCTTGAGCAGGCATCTCTGTTTCAGTCTTTGAGGCTGTTGAGATATGTGGTATATCTCAAGCCCACTCTTTCCACCAGCTTGAGATCTAGGTACCATAGAGACGCTGTTTGAGAAGCAGACTGATAAAGGTGGATATTTGATTTCACCAAGTCCTTGTTCAGTTTGTGATGCGTTTGAATAATTCACCTAGAGGGACCCTTGACCCCGCTCCTGAAAACCCTTTATAACACTGATTTCTCTCAAACACATGGTCGGAAATCAAGGAGTGGGTGTAATTTTCATGGGGAAGGAGTTCTAAACTGTTTGGATATTGTTGCAAATATTCAACAGAGCTAAATCATTTTGAATCTACACACATGATCGATTTAATTCAAACTTAACTGAGCCAGCAATTCATTTCCCATCCCATAAATTTACAGCTCACTGGTTTGGTCATTGAATCATTTGGATCATTTGAACAAATCATTTGATTCCACAAAGCACTTCTCTACCTACTGTTCCAATTTGTCACATTGTATTCTTTTGTATTATTTTCTCCATCATTTACATTTTTGTGCTGAAAAATGTACATTTGTGTCTTGTTTCATCAATATGGTTTCTTTATTATCGTAAGGAAAGCTCATCTACATCATACATACTACAGCTGCAAAACTAACAAAATGGTATGTAAACTTAAAATGGATGAATATTCCAGGAAAATGTTTGGAAACACATGCTGCATGCTGTAAATTGGGTCATTAGATATTTGGAGCCAAGTCAAATTGACCAAAATCTTTGGGTCCGTTTGCTCTAATAAATTTCAAACAATTTTAGTACAAACCTAGGTTAATTTTATACAAATACTTTTTCATTACATTACACAATAATTACACATCAAACCTGAAATTGTACAAAAATACAATTCCAAGTATTTCCAAGTATTAAATTGTATTTTTTATACTCCAAGAATGTTAGGAATTGAGAACATTATTTAATGTTTCATTAAAAAAAAATCTAAAGTTTTGAGACAATATAAAAATCCCTAGCACTTTTTGTGCCATTGTGCTTTTTTGTGCCAGAGTTTTGAAAAACAAAAGCCATATCAAAGGTATTGTACTTCCAAAGGTTTTGGTTATACCTTCTTTTCAACCCCTAGATGGCACTGATAGACCATTTCCCATTTTTTTATGTTTTATAACAAAGATCAAAAGTGTTAACAAACCACAGCACAGATAATGTACTTCCACTTTCTCACAATTTTATTTGAATTACGTTGTAAATTATGTGTCATAACTCTTGTAGTGTTATTAGAAAAACAAAAATAACAAAATTAATAACTTTTTTGAAACATACACATTATATTTGAAATCAAAATAAAACAATAGGTGGGTCACGTCATTCTTATTCAATTAAAAAAAGACAATGTGATTGGCATACACACCGGTGCTTGCAGAGACTTCCAAGGGTTAATTTATGCTTAAAATTCATACATTTATAATTCTAGATATTTAAGTGACTGGTAATTGGTGAAACCTTTACTGGGGGCTTGTAATCAGATTTAGCAGCCATTTCTGACTTGTATTTTCTCACTTTTCAATCATGTCTAGTGAAGGAATCCTGTGAATACTAAATAACTTAGTTGAGTTGGCTCTTGGTGGTGAACAATTTACTTGTAATTTACTCACAATAGCCCACCCATACATATTCCAGATAATTTTCAATAAACCCTAATGAAATCTTAAAGACTCTCCATGGCTTTCTAGTGCACCAAGAAGGATTTTTGAGGAGGTCAAAGGAATTCTACAGCAGCCCAATGTTAATATACATTTCAGAGGCTTCATAGGGGGTCGAAGATGAGTAGGAATATTCCAGGATCTCAGAACTTCAGAGAGACTTCTCTCCTGTGACTTGCACAAGTCTGTATTTCAAGATTCTGGTTTGCTTGAAATGATTCTTAATAAAGCGAAACCCTTTTTATGTTTAAGAAGAATTCATAAAATGACTATAACCTATGGAAAAATATGGTTTTGGGGAAAACTTGTTTCAACAAGATCAGTTTATAGCTGCGTTGTACCCAAATACTGGGGTCAAAAAAGAATGTGACAGATGACATAAAGTCCCATCAACCTGCCAACCGGAAACTACAAGTAGTTAGAACTATTTGTATGTTTTCACAACAATAAAACTTTCTTAAGCAGAGAGCACTTGAAAGGGATGGAGAAAGAATACAACAGATACACCATGTGGAGCCCATCCTTTTTAATTAACATTTTAATTAACTTTTAGAAAATATTGATGGAACCTTTGTTCATTGCAGATTTTCAAAGGTTTCACCTCCTTCACAAAAACAACTGTATCCGTGTTCAGCAACATTGAAAAATAGTGCATGACAGAAAAATACTTTTAAACTCTATTCATCTTGATAAATATTCCTGAATGCCGTATTAATAACTTCTGCCAGTGAGGCTCATAGGAAGGTTATTGCATCTTACATTATGCATCTATGTAAACACATATTCATTAGAGTGAAAACTTTAATTACCCCTGAGAAAACATTACATGGAACATCTATTTTAATCAAAGCATGTGCCTCGCTACAAATTGTTTAAAACCACCTGGACTCAAGGTTCCCTTGGTATCCTGCATGACTTTCAATTGTAAATAGAAAAGCAACCAAAAGAAGGGTCATCCAACTTCAACTGAGTTTGAAACCACAAGATAGATTCCATTATATGATTGGAAATGAAAAGGGTCTAATTCTGAGAATGGTCCTTTTGTTAGTCAAAGAAAATGCCTGCACAGCTTATGCATGATTAGACTGGAAATAAAACAAGTCTTGTAGAATTCCAGGAGGCTGCCTGAAGCAAATCAATGTACCGGTATATCTTGGAAATTCTTTCTAGGCAATGTTTCAAAGAAATATGAAGTCTTGAATTTGGTATTCCTTGAAGCATTTCTGCCCTGAAATGGAATGGAAAGAAATCTAGTGTCATCCTAGCATTGTGCCCTAATATAAAGAGTCTTTGGTCGATGTGAGGCCTGCCAGAGGCTCCGAGGCTTTGCCCTTGATTTTTATGTTGTGTTCTATGAGGCTGAATTAGGCGGCTTCACAGCAGGATGGAGGTGGAGGGAGCGGGAGTCAAGGGCTGCAGAGGCGACTGAAGGGAAAGGGATTACAGATGGAACAGAAATTACATTTTCTGCCTCCTCTTCAACCGAAGTCACCATCTGCCGCTTATTTGAAAATTGCAGATTGAATTAAAGAAAATCCTTTTCTAATTGTCATCTGTACGTTGTTCAGAGAACTACATCATAGGAAATGTAAAGGTTGCACCATGAGGTCTATCATTACAACGGAAACCACTCGGTGGGACTCCACCCACAGTCAACATCTTCCCATTGTGTTGAGGACCACTATAAATGGTGCCTCGGTATCCAATGCATTTATATTATTCTATAGATCCCTGTTTAATCATTCATGCATTTACATAAATAACATGCATAATTGTAATATTATTCTAGAACATATATACTGAGCACTCAACTAAAAGTAACACTAATTCTGTCCAGCAAGGAGAGAGAGAGAGACAACATCAGTGCTTTTCAGGTTTATTTACATTATTAAAGAATTCTAAAATGCTATTTAAAGGAAGAAAGCAGGTGAATCAAAGTCACATCAAGACGTTCTACAGGCAGCAGTAGCATGGAGAAATCTATGAATGATCCAATATGATCTCAGAGACAGAATCAAGAAGGTGTAGCAGGTTAACAGAGCAAGAGTATACTGACAAAAATGTATGTTGTAGAGAGTAATGTGAAGCACAGGTTTCTGAGAGACATAGAAGAAGAATCAGGAAGCAGGAGTGGAACCAGGCATGCAAAGTTAATCCACAGTGTGTGGAGTCTTGTAAGAGGTTGAGAGTGATTGGATGATGGCTGGGATTGAATGGTGGCTTCTTGGATTGGAGTGTTGTAGGGCGTTCCGAGTAATTTGCTGATTGGCGACTGGCTGTGTCTTCTCTGATTAAACTGACTCCCTGACAAATTGAGGGAACTAGTAGTACAAGGTGGCTGGAAGGACGGCAAGAAGCATAGGATCAGACACTCGTCTAAGTTTATTTACATGGACACAAAGGATTAAAAAACAATAATGTGCCTTTAATAATGTAACATCAGAGAGATGGTAAGTAGCAAGTAAGTTCTGGAGGACAGTCATCAACAGAGGTGTGACTGAAGTGTGGAAAACACAGCTACAGAGCACAGGAGATCCAGGAAGGTAGAAATCAATCATGGAGAGTCAGGGGTTGTGCACCGTATTACTGACAGTGAGGAAAGGACAAGTGAAAGCATATAAAGGGAAGTGCCAATGAAGTTTAAAAACTAATCGGTGGAAAGAAAACAAGAAGATAGGACACAGGTGTGGACATATTACCCCAGGTAATGCCGGGTTATACAATAAACCAAGACATTCCCTTTCAGTCGGTCGGTTCAATATTTTGTAGATACCATGGGTATCCTCCCATGAAAAGCACCACCGCTTAGGTTCTTTAAGGCAGGTTGGTGCTAAGCAAGAGAGGCCAAAAAAACTGCATATGTTCTTCTTCTACCCTCCCAAGTCTATAAATCTTATTCTCATCCGGGATATTATATTTTTAGAATATCATTTATTATACCTCAGTTGTTCTAGTAGATCAGGTAAGTAAGCTGAGCACAGGTAAGTACCAAAGACTGAGAAACTCACATACCATTCACAGGGAAGAACTAGCGAGGAGTCCAAGAAGTAACTTGGAGGAAAGATAGATGATGGACATGGGCTTCTGGGATTTGTAGTCTTATTAACCAGTTGAGCTGAGTAAAAAGAGGTGATTACTATGAGGCAGGGTTCTGACATCCTTAGGGCTAAATGGCTAGTGAAAGTGGCCCGACAATGGATTGGTGACCTGACCAGGGTGGGCCCAATGTGAGCTGACCATTCCTGGCCCTAACCAGGAATATCAGGCCAAATGTGGATTTATCTGGTTGTTATTCATATAATCTTTAAGAACTGTTAATATCAACTACAAGCAAGTCCTTTTATGTGATTTTTTTAGGAATTACAGATGTTTCTGTTTTTAATAATTCAGTCTAGAAAATCTCATTAGTTTCTTTTTGTTATACAAAACAGAACCAGTCCATTTCCAGCCCATTAGAATTTTGTTCTTGTTTATGTTTTTCCCTCTGCGAGTCAGAGAAGGACACCAACCTAACGACAGTAATATGACAGCATTTATCATCCTACTCTCGAATGGGGAAGAAAAATCAATATTTAATCAAAGCAGGTTCGCATAGACTGCATGCTACAATATATTTAGTCTCACTGTCATTAAAGCCTCAAAACCACATTCAATTGTGAGGCAACGGAAACAGAATCTCCCACTAAGGAAAATATTAGATAATAGGAGCCAGTCTCAGAATAAACCACATGTGTCTAATGACCAAGTCCTGCTCTGCTCACACTAGTCTGAAAGGCTGGATGTGTAAGAGAGGAAATATTCAGCAGGACAATGGCTTGTATGTCAACATGCTTACTACAGAAGACAGAAGTAATTGCATATGCTCTTTCTCTAGTGCACCTCTCTCATTGCGCTGTCTCCTGATGTGTCCCCTGTGTGATAACAGAGTCGGGTAATGGGTTCTCTGTAAGCTAATGGAGGCAACACTGCAGGATTCATAATGGCAGGTAAAGCATATTTTCTGCAAGACGCAAGATTCTGAGTTTGAAAGATGTCCCCCGAGCGAATGTCGTCATGCTGTTTGTAACAAGCTTTCAGAAGGTTGCAGGTCTTACCTCATTATTAAAATGCTAATGTGGATGTGGAGCAGCATATTATTTAATGGCTATTCATCTTGAGCTTTGAGTTTATCTAAATCCACTTGAGTTTGATAGGATTTTAATTTCATACGAGTAACAGAAACTAAACCTTCAAGAGGGTCACAGTTCAACAGTTTTTTTTTTTTTTTGACTGGCAACATGTAAAAGACTCTTAATTAATTATTTTGCTATAGATGCTAATTGTTAAACTATCTACTCCTGGCCCAACAAAGGCAACACTTACAGACTCGAGCCGGGTTTGCCCTAAAAACCCTCTAGATTTTTCTGTTGCAGTGGATCATAAAGTTTTGTAGTTTCTTGTAAAGAGATTGAGGGTTTTTTGTCCTCTGTAGCATTCCTTTTTAGTCCTTACAAGGCAGTTCTAAACCAATTATATTCAAACACAGAATGAAACCACATTGATATTAGTTTTCCCAAATGTTTATATCCTCTTCAACCATAATACTTTATTATTGGTATTTGTCATAAAGCTTTATTTTAACACAGATATTTGCTACTTTTTGGTGAGTCTAAGTGGACTGCCGACTTTGTCTGTCTGAAAGGTAACACAGGCGACCTAGATCACAGTCTCGGCAGACACAAGAAAAGGTCAAGGCGGAAATATGTGTTGAAACTTGTCTCTTGGAACACTGTGATTTTCTCTTTAACCACTGAATGATGGACTGCATCTATATTGAAATAAATGGCACATTACTTTACCTTTATACAACAAAATGGGAAACCCTTTATCTGTTGTTTTCTAGTAATGCCTTTTTCATAATAAGAGGACAAGATCTTACATTAGGTAAGGTTTGAGGTCTATTTTATCATTCCACTCCAAGTCAACTTTTTTTCAATAGGAAATGTTTAAACCCTTCTAGAGCCTGGGGTTCAAATACTTTTGGACAATTGTTGGTGTGTTCCTGCACAGACTGATAACCTCCACAAGGGAGGTCTGTTTGAAATTTCTATGAGGTTCTCAGTTTGAGTTACAAAGTGTGAGCCCATGTTGAGTCAATGGAAAATTTCTCAGAATTCTCAATGATTTCCCAGAATTCCTTTTGTGGTACCAGTCTGAAAAGATATAGCAGCCCGAGTCAGATTAGTTTGGATATCTTTGGTGGCTGTAGGAGGAGATGCGTTTAGAATTTGTTGTCCGAATTGAAAGATGAATAGCAATATGTTGGTGTTTGAGTCTAAACAGTCATTCTCCTAGAAAGATTTGTACAAAAAATATCAGTTGGGCCAAATGAGCTTATTTTGATGCTGTTTGTTAATTTTGTTGATTTTATGTATGTTAACCAAGTTCCTTAATGTTGCGAAGGATGACTCATGGACAAAGATGGGCTTCAATGCATGTCTGATCAACAACAATGTTGGTGGCTTAACAAATGCAGTTTATTTTGGTCCATCAAAGAAGAACAAAACCCACTTTTTTTTCTCTGACGCCCTCACTTTCCACTGTGACATTTGTGCTGTTCTCAGGCAGTGACTTAGTGTTCTCTAACATCCCTCTGTAGAAGGTTGTGCTTTCCTTGAGAAGGAGACATGCACCTGTGTCTTCCCCATTATATAGCCGGTGTTGAGGGGGCAGGTGGGTTTCTCCACAGGTAGCGGTCAACATGAAGTTCTACTGTGTGCTGTGTCTGCATGCAGTAGCGTCTACCTGTACGCAGAGTATGCAGTCTGTGTAAGTCACCAAATTGCCAGAGGGGGAGACCATTATCCTGTTTCCTTATAATAAAAAATGTAATAATAAATTCCGGAGTTCATTTCCCACAAGGGACTGCCTTATAGTAAGCATAGAGTGGCGCGTACGAACGTAGAAGATAGAGATAAAGGTAGGACAGGCTTAAAATATGATGCAGCATCCCCTGATTATTCCTCCTGAAACTTGTTTATCAAACATCACTAAATGTTAATAATTATGTATTAATAATAAATTACAAAAGTAAATATATATATATTCTTTACTGGAATACATTGTATACATGATGTTGCTAGGGAATAACACTGATGATGGCAATATATGTGATTCAACAAATATCAGCTATTCTATATTTTCAATCTTTAGCCCAGACATCTGCTGGGCTACAGAAAATTTATCAAGGCTTTATCGAATGAGGTTTGACAGGGTTCCTGATTCGTGAAAGCAGAGGTCTTTATAGAGCATGTGAGATATGGGTCAAGTAAATCTCTTTATAGGGTCTAGCTGTGCAGAGCATCTCCTAAGGAAAAGCACGAGCCTGAAGAGCTTGAGATGAAAAGGGCTCTTCCCAGCAAATGTATATTGTTTGCCGTGCGTCGGGAAACACACAAAGAGGCTGAATGCCCTAAAGGGAAGGATGCCAAAGAGTGTGAAGTAAAGAGTCTTATGCATCACTGAATATAAGTCATGTATGTACGTGGATATATAAGAACCCATCATTCATATATTGAGTTAAATGGTATTCTTAGTGTAAAGGGATGTGGAGTGACACTTTTATCAGTTTGGGTTGATGCCACTTGAGTGACAATGAGGCAGTGCTTCAACAATCTTTGGAGACGTTTTGAATCTTTCACTTAAAATGAAATCAAAGTGGGGGAATGTAGGGGTCATTGTATGTTTAGACGGATCTTGTCAATCTCCAGCGCAATGGAAGTCCCAATTTCTTCCAACCAGCTTCATCTTCGTCCAAGATCAAGCCAAAAAACATAGACATGTGTGCAGTTCCTATAGGCAAAAGATTCTTAGCAAAAGAATTTATTAGTTCTTTTGGGTCCCTAATCTGAATATTCATCATGTGACAACATGAACTGTTATTCCTAAGCTCTCAGCTACAACTGACAAGTAAAATGTACAAACTTGATGTTGGCTTGCAAAAATGTCTTCAAAAATGCGTCCCTTGTGAAATAAAGTGAGTGAAATAAACCCCATTTATCAACAATTTTGAAATGAGCAATAGATTTTTTTTTTCAATCGGTTGCTGGAGTAAACAATCTGGTTTCTAAGGAGGAACCAATGATGTCACTCTTCTTACTATGAGTGTTCTATAACTATTCTTATGTTCCTAGCATTTTCCGGGCAGAGGTGTGCTGATTTGGTTGCTATGGTAAAACGTTTGGTTGCTATGGAGGAGTCATTGACACAATACAATGTTCACAGTGTCACTTTTAGAGATCTGAGGGCTGGTTTATCGTACTCTGAGTTTCTAAAGCTGAGATAAAGATATGTTAAATTGGTTGCTATGAAATACAGCGTAGTTGTAGGTGTCAGAAACATAATACAAGCTCAATATGAGTAAAAATATTTAAAACTTACTGAAAATTAGTAACGTTTGACCCCATTTAAGTCAACGGATTCCCAATTTTCCAGCGTTCTCAGAGTAACTTACTTTGCCATACAATTACTTTAATGGTACCAGTTTAGTAGCTGTAAATTGAATTGTCTAGGACAGGGGTGCTCACACTTTTTAAGCTTGCAAGCTACTTTTAAAATGACCAAGTCAAAATGATCTACCCGCTACAAAAATGTAAAACATCAATCAACAAACAATTATTTTCAACTTTATTGATAATTGACAAAACACACATAATAATTAATTATTTACATTTTTTGTAATAACATGAGTTTAATTTGATGACTTGAACTGAAATGAATCATTAAAACAGTTGTGTGTGACCTGAATTGATGGTAAAAGAGTGATTTTTATGGGAGCAATTGAGCTTAGATCCAAATAATCAAGAATAAAAATGATGCTCTAATAAATATTTCAATATTTATCGAAACTGAGTCGTGCAGTACAATATGCAGGTGAGGAGTGGCGTGTTGCTTGATTTTGGTTGTAATAGAGCAATTTAGAATGAAGTTATGAAGCATATTCTGGGTAAAACATATTTTGGATCTGGTCATTTGCAGACGGTCCCTAAGCGATTCCATGTCAGCGGGTTGCTCATAGACGGTAATGTGTTTCTGCGAATGCCGAGGGAAACTTGTTTTGATAAAAAACGTTTTGTAGTTTGTCCGCTACATAACACAGATTAAAAATAGCTATTATTTGTTTACTAACAACATTCTGGTCTCGAGTTATTGAGCAGAGAAAACCGAATCCGTGAATCTGCAGCTAACTTTACTGAACTGTGACGGGATGAATGATCGGCTGATATTGGTTCAGTTTTACGCCGCGATCGACCGGTAGCACCTCCGCAATCGACGTAATGAGTCTAGGAGGATGTACATTTGAATCCAACATAATTACAATAATAAATATATACCTAAATAGAAGCATTATCTCATCGTGATTTAAACAATGTATGTTTGGCTTATAAGGTTTGACAAGTGGCTCAAAGCCTGAAACTCGACATTTAGTTTGTGATTTTGGATTTTTTTTGTTTGTTTTGTTTTTGCATTATGATAGCATATAGTAGTCTGAACTGACAATCATGACCAAGATTTAAACATCTAAATAATCAGAATGAACAAAACTTTCCATCATTATTTTGCAAACATGTTGCCCTAAAACCTCAATTTTTTTATATTTTAAGATACAAACTTCATTAAGTTTAGAGTTCATCTGAGTTTATGCTCATCAAATCTAAAACTTGATTCTGAGTCATTATGTGGAACTTTATGATTGGTTGAGAGGGGAATTATGTGCATGTTTCCACAGCTACAGAACTACAGACTTTCGGTGGGTTTTTGGTTTATGATCTTAAGTCTAGGAACTCTTGCTAGCTCTCCAGCCTCAGTCCACTCCTTGTGAAGCTCACTCAAATCCTTGAATGTTTTTTTTTCCTAACAACCATCTCAAGGTTGCACTTGCTTCTCATATTTTTCTTCTATGAACATAAGCATGATATGAATATGAATACAATATGGATACAATACTCTGTGAACAATCGGCGTATTTAGTACTTTCTATACTGAAGATTAACCAATGGTTGAGTCATAATGAATTCTTCTGGCATTAGAAAAGAAAATCACTTCATTTGTAACAATATTGTCAGTCAGACATTTTTTATTCAAAAGTTTTAAAAATGATGCTTCAGACAAAAGTGAAGCTAAATGCATGCATTTGTGAAGTACTAACAACGTTTATGTTGTGATTTTTACGGCAATTGTGTTCCCAAGATATTGTAATTGCAATACACTGTCAGAATATGGCTTTTTCACACCACTGAATATCACTTTGTGGAGACATCTCAAATGATGCTTGACAGGGCATTTATTTGCCTCGCCTTGGAAAAGGTGCTAAATATTATCAACAGGCTTCTCAGACGCCTGTGCTGGTTGTAGACATGCTTCAAAATAGCATTTACCAACTCATATCGAAAGAGTAGGTTATATAACCAGACACCGATGGAAGATAAACCTGTTACATCAACTAAAAATGTTAGTTTGATTAGCACTAATCTGGATAAGCTTTATGTAAGGGATTATGCATTTGTAGAACTATTTGATATTTCAGTTCACTCTCACTGCCTCCCAGAAGAGAGGATGGTATCTTTTTGAATATGAAAAGGAATAAATTTCACTGTGTGACGCTTACATTTAAAGCCATTTGCTGAGTATCACAACATATGATTTGAGCTGGAACAGTTTTCCCAGTTATGTTAATTCAAATTAAAAAGTGAATTTATTAGAGCTTGTTTTCAAGGATAGTATCCTTTCTGGCGACTACTTTCTGTTTATTTAAATAATAGAACAACATTTTCTGAAGCACAGGTCAAATAAGTGTCTCTTTCAAAAGCTGTAATACTCTATGCTGTTTCCAGAGAGCTAAACACAAGCACATCTATAATTGATGGTGTGTATGACATGCTGGAGCTGAGTCTGGGAGGAAGGCCCGAGGTCCCAGCGAGCGTGTGATTCACCTCTGATCTGCTGTGACAGAAAAGCTTTGATAGTGACAAAGCCAAGCGATCCTCCCTCCATGGGGTGGCATCTGAGGAAGGGGCGACAATAAGCAGACGACATGTAAACAGTAGAGCAGGGCTTAGGAATGTCACACGCGACATAATGAGGACAATGGGATTCGTTTGGTTTCCCTCTTTATGTGAGAGCATGTGGAGAAAAAGCTGAATAATTGCAGGTAAAATCATGAATGCAGTGTGCGATATAAATGTTTGTGGTAATGTAAAAGTTGTTTGTTTAGCGAGTTATATAAATGTGTGTTAAGGTTGAAAAAACATCAACTTTTGGGAAAACCAGAGCCCCACACTAGCAATTCAAATTCACGTGGGGAGCTACATGCTACTAAAGTAAAGTTGATAAAACTTGAAGCCAGAGTTTTTTTAATCAGAAACATCCCGATGGTAGTGTATAGCCATTGAAAGGTCACCGTTTTGGTTGTTCTGGTAACGACCAATTCGTGGCTTGGTGAGAATAAGCGAAAAGCTACACCAAACATGTACCCTGAAATGCAACAACCTGCCAAATTACATGCAATTAGCAACTTTATGTACAGATCATGCAGTCAGATTTGAAATTTTATGTAAGGTTTAATGCTTTAAAAAAAAGTATATTTTTATGTATTTTTTGTTTGTTTGCCAGTCACAGCGTCTGTTTTAAATTAAAGACAATGCAGGCCACTTATTGTTTAATTTTTATTTCAAGAATAATGTGTATGTTTCCAACAGGTTAGTTTTAATATTGTGTAATATTAGCGATATGATATGTAAGAGATATGACACATAATTTCTAAGGTAATTCAAATTCAAATGTGAGATAATGCGCAATCGTCTTTCAGTTTAGTTTTACAGACCCCAAATCTGTGGCATTTAGTGCCATATAGTGGTGAGAAGAATTTATTTTGTTAGATATCAAGCTTTGATGACATAAGCTTTGCCTCAAAACTGTTTTAAAGATAATTTATTACAGGAAATTGTAAAGTATTTAAAAAAACACTCAAAAAAGCCCCCCCCCCCATGTTCTAAGGGCTATCAATTAAACACTATTTATTTCCCCCCATCTATTACTAGACACCTGGGTTACAATCATGTTCACAAACTGAACATTATATAACAATCATATACTTATAGAACTATTGCCATCGTTTAGAAAATTCAAAGATTTTCAGATCATAATAAAACAAAATGCTAAAAAAATTTAAAAAATGACTAGAAGCCCTGTGTATATTAATGAATAGAACATGAATGTTACCTCTAGTCTAAGCGACACAGCCAGCAAACAATCTCACTACAATCAAACTCACCTGCAAATAATCACTCAGATGAACCCGTTAGCCAATCAGAGCTCAATCTATGGTTCATCCCCCCTGACTCTCCATGTTTTTGCTTTTTTGGATCTCCCGAACTCCATCTGTTCACAACCCTTGTGGATTATGTTCACCAACTACTCTCCATCACTCCCGTCACCTCTTCTGAAGAAATTGTGCGTTCCTTTTGCTCCCAGGCTCTACTTCCTGCTGATGACTTCCCGAAGTTACTCTCTATATTACACTGAGGGTCTTTTCCTTCAAAGGTCGTTTACGTTATGTACTGTGTAGTGTGCATGTGATCAAAACAAGCATAGAAAGTATCTTCTGGTTCCTCTCTATCTTTCCACCACCTTCACAACCAGTTTAGAGTATACCGATAAAGAGGATTTATGGTGGGATTCCTTTTCCCATTGATTACAACAAACAAATTAATTTACTCGACATTCACTTTATAAATAATTTCATCATGTAACGCTGTCTTTGCATATTTACATGTCTTTGCACAGACAGGACAGTATTATGGTAGGACAGGAAACAACTATGGATTTAGGATTCTCCATCACTATGCTCACAATGCCTTGTGCAATCGTGCATACGTCCAGTGCAGTGTCCACTACACCACAGGGGCCAACAGTTATTGTTGTTTTGAAGTCAAATAATGTGAGTGCAATATCCATGAATTAACATCAATTATATATACTGATTAATCAAAAAAATCCATGTTTACATTCTCAAATTTGAATCAATAAAATAGCATCTGTTAACATGATGAACATCTTATTGATCTGCCAATAAAGCATTTGTCTTGCAGCTTTTATTGGAAGCAGTAACACCGAAATGAATAGGTTTCTGCAGGCAGTCTATCAGCCCCATGGTTAACATCACGAAAGCATTTTTCTCTCTCTTATCCTTTGATTTGTTCCAGAGGTACACGTGCTGCATTTCCTCCAAGGAACAGAGGAGGAATCTGCATTTGTTTGTTCAGCAAAAGCCAGTCCTTCTCTCACCTTAGGTTCCTGGGTGGGGGGAGAAAAACAAGCAAAACAAAACACTCCATTTACAAAAGAAAACAAACCCAGTGGTTGCAGTTGTATATTTAATATTAACACACATTTATTAAGATTTTAAAAATATAACTGTTTTTGTTGACGTTCCGCTTATTTAGTTTCCATTTTCACTTAGTAGCACAAGGATGGTACTTTGTGGAAATAAAGGTTACAGTATTTGTTGATGCATCATTCCAGAACTGGCTCAGTTATTCAGTGATGTATTTTTAGTTGTTTGGGTTTTTTTTTAGAAACCTTTCTGACTAGCTTTCTTCACAACTTTTTTTCAAATCTTTCACTTCCTGCCTGTCAGCATCTTGTTCTCCGCTGTGTTGATCTCTTTAAACCTCTTTATAATGCTTCTCGCGAGAGTTCTTGACTGTCCAATTTGTAATCACTTTTTTCTCATTATCATCGGGCTTGTTATTTTTAAGGATCCTAGTCATCAGCTTTAATATATACACCTAATAAGGTTAATTTGGTTAATCGACTGGCAAGTTATTGGACAACTGTATTGGACTTCTATTGGACAACAAGTGAATTCCCTTAATGGGCACGACACCCTGGATCCAAACAATATGAGAAGTCTTGAGATTTGAGTGGATAAGGGATTGGGGAAGGGTGAGGGGGAAAGGTTCACTCGACACTTGATTTTTGTTATAAAACATAAAAACAGCTGGTTGTGAAATTTTCACAGGGAAAGAAATGACAAAATACGACTCAGAATTGTACTTTTTTATTGGAATTGGAATAATTGTGTAAATTGTGTATTTGTTTAAAAAAAGACACTGGGGTTGTACTTTTTTATTGTAAAAAAAATATTAGAACAATCTATAACGTAGTAAAAAAAACTCAAAAAGGCCCCAGAGACCTTCCTGGAAGGAGTTTGCATGTTCCTTCCGTGCTTGCGTGGGTTTCCTCCGGGTACTGCGGTTTCCCCCACAATCCCAAAAACATGCTGTTAGGTTATTGAATAATCTAAATTCCCCTTAGGTGTGAATGTGTGAGTGAATGTTGCCCTGCGATGGACTGGCGACCTGTCCAGGGTGTACCACCGCATCTCGCTTGATGTGTGCAGCAGACCCTTGTGACCCCAAAATGGAAAAAGCAGGTTGGAAAATGAATGAATTTTTAAAAAGTATCGGAGCTAATATTATTGACCATGGCAGTTTTTGTTAGTTTATTTGGATTATTATTTTATAATGTCAACATGCTCTGTTAAACATGACTTGGGAAGAGTTGGTGGAAAATGTGCAATAGTTTTAAATGTTAATCATTTCAAATCCTCAATCATAGTTGGGTATGTTGTACTGTAATCAAGTAGTAGATGGGGATAATTAAAAGGCCTTTTTGACCAGACATCTCTACTCTTTTTAGATGCAACATCCTGGGATGTTGTTTGACCACAGGAGTCACAACCTCTGTTTAACTGCTCATTTGAAGAATTATGCTAATTTACAGTTTAGTATCCCCATCATTGTACTAAGAACTACACCAAGCATAGGGTCACTACCTCAGCACTTCCCACAGCAACCCAGTCTCAACGCACAGGGGGGTTACCAGGCTTACCCCTGCTTATCAGTGGGCAACTAATCTGGAGTATGGTGCAAAATGGCTGTAGATTTCAGGAAATATCTGTTTTAGAAGCTAAACGAATTTTAAGTGACTTCCCATCTGTCATATATTAAAAGAACTCTTCATTTGTTATATTATTTAGCTGTTTTTCCATTGCCATTTTTTAAAATTACCACGTCGCGTGATGATAAATTAACAGCCCTATAATTATGAAGACCATTTAAACGATCCAAATTGTCATCATTTTGAGCTTTTCTGACACAAGGGCTGACACACTTGAATGAAAAGCTTCTTTCTTACTAATTGAAATGTATTTGAAAAGTTATTGAAAAGACGTCAGTTACTGGAAAGCCCAGCACACTAAAATCTCCTGAGTTAAATCCACTGTTTATATTAAAGATCTGCTTGACTAAGCCTTCTTAGCAAAGAGTCGCCAAAGCCTCCATCTGCAGCTCCATTGGAAACATTTTTCCTTTAGCTGCAGCTTTTTTAGCAAAACATACAGAATGCCTGGCATGTCCTATTGAGGTACATTAACATCTGGCAGTAAACCAGTTAATGCACACTTAAGCTTCCATTTCACTTGCTTCCACTTGCTTTAAGTTTTTTTTATGAAAACGACCAAGGAATTAAAAAAAAACACACATTTGATGTTGTCTAATTTCAGATAACCAGGAAGAGAATATGTTATTTGATTATTTGATTCAGGCAACCAAAGTGTAAATAATTAAAAGTACTCAATGTTTTTGACCCTCGGAGATCGCTGCATTATACCTTTTCTTCAAGCAAGCAATTGCTGGTGTTGATTGAGCGACAATGCTAAGATTTCTATATCTAATTATGTTCATATTTCATTAATTAAAGTACACCCACTCACATCCGTGTAATTATGAGATTTCTAAAAGAGATGAACTATTCAACGGCTGACTTAAAGGTGTTCGTTTCTCACAAAGATTTTCACTCAAACACACAGTTGACATGTAAAATTTGTGTTTTTAAGGTCACCTTTTTACTCAGCACCATCAGTGTTTTCATAATGCTTTACTTTCACCCATGATGCAAGTGTGAAAATGTTGTCAAGCACTTGCTCTGCTGTCCTTTTTGTTCATCTCAAGTGTCACTTGATCATTTTTATTCCATCAGTTTTAACAAGGTGAGAGTTTTTCCATTGATCCAGAACTGGTTTGGGCCATTCTTCCACTCTTGTGCTCACTCCTGTACCAGACCACGACCTGTTGACCAAGCTTTCTACAGACGAGGGGCTAGAGCTTGACATTCCAGGATTCTCACCCAGCGTAATCTGAGCTGAAGAAACCGTGTTATTTTCAGAGTTTTGTCATGGTTATGGTACTGTACTTCCCACAATTTCCCTATAGTTACATACCCAATATCATACACATGGATGAAGGATACTGTAAAAAAATACTGTGTTTTAAATTATTTAAAATCATTTAAATGTTTATATTAAAAACTGTAACGTTGCCTAGTATAAAACGGTTAAATCACAGCACCTTCTGTTGTTGGGCAACCACTGAAACTCCAGTGAACAAGTCTTCCCATACTGCATTAGAAAAAACAACAACTTGCTGTATTAAATCGAAACAGTTATATGGAGTAAATTTAGAGGATTTTTTTACAGTGTAGTGACCAACTGTATGAAAGCAAAATGATTAATCCCATTGTTCCTTCAAGAAATCGAACAGAGATACTGTTCATAAACATAACATCAGCGTGTCTGTTAGAATCGAAACATTATGGATACAAAGTACTGTCCAAAAGTTTTGGTAGGTGTGAAAATGCTGTAAACAAAGAATGCTTTCAGAATCATACAAAACATCATTTCTATTTGGAAGTTTACACAATGCAAAGTGAGCGAACAAAAGAAAACGTCTAGGTTACTTGCGTAACCCCACGTTCCCTGAATAGGGAACGGAGACGTTAGTCGGGATTAGACCGACTGAATGGGAGCGAATCACCTGTGGGAGCGACTGCCGAACATATCAACGGGCAATTAATTTGCAGGCGTAGGTGATTGACTAGCAATCAGCCGGGTATAAAGCCGGGCGTGCCTACGCCACCAGTATGGAATTTTCCGAGGAGCTGGACCTACTTACCTCCCAGCGACCTCAGATCCATGACTTCAAGGGCATGGCGAAGGGTAACGTCTCCGTTCCCTATTCAGGGAACGTGGGGTTACGCAAGTAACCTAGACGTTCCCTTTCAGTCGGTCCCGGAGACGTTAGTCGGGATTAGACCCACTGAATGGGAGCCTCTGTAAAGGGCCATGCCCGAAGTCCATCCAGACAGGTCGGCACTAAACACAAGAGAGGGGTTAGTAAGAGGCCGTTAGTACCTGAATGGGAACTCCTTCTGCCCCTGCCCGGAATACTCATTGACGGGGAAGTCGTCCAACACTGAGAGCTTAGCTGTACTCGGTTGATGCTGACGACCAGAAGGAGGCACCCCTCGACCCGCAGGGAGGAGTGGCGGAGATCGCGTCGAGGCCCGAAGGGCTACCAGCGGGTCATCGCTCTGCAAGAGAAAATCGGCAGAGACGGAAGTCATCGTTACGCGCCAAGGCAAGGGGAGTAACGGAACGGGTTCATACTAGCCACCTGAAGGGGGAGCTGTAAGAGAGACATAGAAAGGGAGCACCAAAAGGGACTCCCAGATCTGGACCCTAGTTCTGCAGGGGCCAGGCCGAGGCAAAGCCTCCACTACAGAACCTAGCAGCGCTGACTGCTCCGCTCAGTCAGATGCTGGAGGGGGGAGGATGAGAGAGCCGCCCGAAAAGGGGGAGCTCTTAAGAAATGTACTTCTCCAATGACAAGGAGAGTACTGCAAGCGTACACCCCCACCGTCCCCTAAGGGTGACTGCCACCACACAGGACCGCAGAGGGAACGGTGCCTACGTCGAGGTTGTAGAACCTGACAAAAGTATTGGGTGTAGACCAGCCCGCAGCTCTACATAAGTCGGTGAGTGAGGCCCCTTTAGCCAAAGCCCACGAAGCAGCCAAGCCGCGAGTGGGGTGGGCCCTCAGATGGAGAGGGCAGGGAACCTCACACGCCTCATAAGCAAGGCGCATAGCTTCCACTACCAGTGGGCAAGCCGTTGCTTGGAGACCACGGAACCCTTACGCTGGCCTCCGAAACAAATGAAGAACTGCTGAGAGCAACAAAGCTCCCCGGTTCTGTCCAGGTAGACCCGAAGGGCTCTATGGACATAACGAACCCTGGGCTGGATCTGCCTCCTCCCGGGGCAGAGCTTGCAGCGTCACCACCTGGTCCCGGAAGGGGACCGATGGGACCTTGGGAATGAATCCGGGCCTGGGTCTGATGGTAACCAGTGAATCACCAGGGCCGAATTCCAGGCAGGATTCGTCGGCGGACAGTGCCTGGAGATCTCCCACCCTCTTAATTGAGGCCAAGGCAAGCAGGAGTGCGGTCTTCAATGAGAGGACACGCAGTTCCGCTGAGTGCAAGGGCTCAAAAGGAGACTTCCGCAGCCCAGACAGGGCGACGGAGAGGTCCCAAGAGGGAAAGAGGGGGGTCTAGGCGGCCTAAGACGCCTAGCTCCCTTGAGAAATCTCACCGTCAGTTCGTGGCTGCCCACTGATTTCCCTTCGACCCGAAGGTGGAAGGCAGAAATAGCGGCGGCGTAGACCTTGAGGGACGAAGGGGACAGCCCCCGATCGAACCTCTCCTGGAGAAAGGTCAACACGACTCTGATGGGGCACGTCCTAGGGTCTTCCTGATGGGAGGAACACCAATCGACGAACCGACCCCACTTACCAGCGTAGCATGCTCGGTAGAGGGTGCTAGCGCGTGGTCCAATGTTCTCACCACGGAGGGTGGTAGAGGCTCGGGGTCCACCGCGGACAGATATGCCATACATGGAGGGCCCAGAGGTCTGGCCGCGGGTGCCTGTATCCCGCCCCCTGAGTCAGGAGGTCTGGACTCAGGGGGATCGGCCAGGGAGGGGCTGTCACGAGCGCAGAAGGTCTGGGAACCAGACTCGGATCGGCCAGAGGGCGCGACCAGGAGTAGTTCTCGCTCGTCCACCCTGACCTTGCACAGTAACTGTGCTAGAAGGCTCACTGGGGAAAACGCATATAAGCGCTTGTTCCGGGGCCAGCAGTGTGCCAGCGCATCTGTCCCGAGAGGAGCCAGGGACAGGGAGAAAAAAGCCGGCAATGGGTGTTCTGCCGGGAGGCAACAGGTCTACCTGGGCCTCGCCGAAGATATCCCATATCTGCTGAACAGCCCGAGGATGGAGCCGCCATTCTCCCGCCGTGGGGCGAAACCTGGACAGCGAATCTGGTTGCACCCGCCGGGGATGTAACAGGCTTTGAGCGACAGAAGTCTGCTCTGACTCCAGAGGAGCAGTCGTTGGGCGAGGTAGTGCAGAGCACGGGAGCGCACACCGCCCTGGCGGTTGATGTACGCTACTACCGCAGTGCTGTCGGTCCTGACCAGCACGTGCCGCCCTCGGAGGAGCGGGCCGAAGCGCCGTAGCGCTAGGGCAACTGCGACTAGCTCGAGACGGTTGATGTGCCAGCGAGAAAGCCGTCCGATCCAGGAACCGGACTCTCGGAGGGAACCGCACACAGCGCCCCAACCGGTCTTGGAGGCGTCGGTGGTGACCACCATGCGGCCGGGGGGACCCGAAAGAGGCACCCCGGACCGTAGGAAGCACTCCGAGTTCCAGACCTTCAGGTAAGGGAGCGCGCCTGGCGTGGACAGACGTAGAGCTCCCCGGCGCCATGCCCAACTCGGAACTCGCGAGAGAAGCCATAGCTGCAGTGGCCGCATACGCAGGAGCCCGAGTCGAATGACTGGGGCTGCGGCTGCCATATGCCCCAGGAGCCTCTGAAATAACTTCAGTCTGGCTACTGGTCGGGAGGACACCGCGGAAAGAGCGGTCAGCAAGGCCCTGGCGCGTTCTACCGATAGTTGCGCCAGCATGCTCTCGGAGTTCAGCTCCACCCCGAGAAAGAGATGACCCTCACCGGAGTGAGGCGGCTCTTTTCCCAGTTGACCTTCAGACCCAAGCGGTTTAAGTGCGAGAGCACCTTGCCCTTGTGTCGGATCAACTGGTCCCTGGACGAGGCTATGAGAAGCCGGTCGTCGAGGTAGTCCAGGATCCGAATGCCTGCCCGGCGGAGCGGGGCTAGCGCGGCCCTGGCGACCTTCGTAAAGGCGCGAGGGGAGAGGGCAAGACCGAAGGGTAGGACCTTGTACTGGTATGCATGGCCCTCGAAACAGAATCTTAGAAAGGGTCTGTGTCTCAGTACCACTTCTACCTGAAAGTACGCGTCCTTCAGGTCGATTGTTGCGAACCAATCTCCAGGACGGATGCACGGTAGAATGCAGCGGATCGCCAGCATCTTGAACCGGTACTTGGCCAGGTGCCGGTTTAGACGCCTCAGATCCAAGATTGGTCGCAGCCCGCCTGATTTCTTGGGGACCAGGAAGTAGGGGCTGTAAACCCCACGTTCCATATCGGCTGGGGGTACCGGCTCGATCGCGCCTTTGCTCAAAAGGGCGTCGATCTCCTCTCGCAGGAGTGAGGCGCCTGTTCGGGGAACAGGAGTGTGAAACACACCTCGAAACCTGGGGGCGGACACGAACTGAATCGTGTAGCCCTGCCGGATTGTCCGGACCACCCACTGAGACCCTGGGAAGCTTCCGCCAGGCTCCCAGGTAAGCTGACAGGGGGTGTGGTCGGGACGTGCCGATGGTCCCCACGGCGGGGCCGCCCGGAGGCGGGCTTGTGGGCGGAATCACCAGGGACGAACCCTGGGGGATGGTCAGATGAGGGCAAGGGTGGTGTGCCCCCGCGCTCTCTGCCATAGCCAGCGGAGCTCGCGCCCAAGTTGGGATCTTCGTCGGAGACCGAGGAAGAGGAACCCCAGAGCGCAGGGCATGCGAGGCCACTATTCTCGGGCAGGAAGTGAGATCTATCTTGACACAATAGGTGCTGCCGTCCCGAAGGACGGCAGCAAGGAGTGTGTGGTGGACTCCCCCCCCCCTGGGGGAGCTGGGTCGATGACAGGACCCAAAGACAATCTCATATCCTCCCGAGTTGCCAACCTCAGGGGTGCTTCACTAGAAACCCTCGTCTGCTTTCGAAAACCTCCGAGGTTGGCTCCGTCATCCGCATGCAGGGGTTTTCCCCAGACCAGAGGTTGAAGGAGTAAACCATGGCGGGAGACGTACTCTTTGGCAGCGAACAGGCGGAGAGGGTTCCGGCCCAGAAGCAACGCCTGCTGCTTCTGGTGTGGAACTATACCCAGACCCTCCGCCTGCTTCCTGATCGTGGAGACCTTTGACGAAAATCTCCACGGCGACGCCAAAGAGGCCATCCGGGGAGACAGGCCCGTACGGAGGCCGAAATCAGTCCTCGGGACGCATTGAAGCCTGCTCTAACCACAGATGGCGTTCCTGGACCACAAGCGTGGACATCGCGTGACCGATGTTCAGTACGGCTGATCTTGAAGCACAAGGCGACAAATCAGCGGCTGAAAGCGAGTCTCAGAGAGACTGCTGGTCACCACTACCCCGGTGCATGTCACGGAGGACCTGTAAGGTCGCCATAGCATGCAATGATGCAGCAGATTTACCCGCAGCTGAATAAGCTCTCATCATCAGGGCTGATGAAAACCTCCCAGCTTTGGCGGGAACACCCAAACGAAACCGGCAAGCAGCAGCGCTGTCGGGGTAAGCACCGCGACAACCTGCCCACTCGGGGAATCGAAGAGTAGCCCGCATCTGCTGCATTGACCAGAGTGGTGAAGAGGGAGGAGCTCAATCCCCTGACAGGCAGGGGAGCCTGCCAGAATTAATGAGCTCCCCGTGCTTCTCGGGGAGAAAAGGCACTAGCGGTATGCGGGGAACCTGTCCCGGCGCCTGCCTAGACACCAATTCTCCAGCCGCGACAGCATCGAATCGGGGGGGAGGAGTCACCTCCCGCCGATCGAGGCTGCGGCTGTGAGAGCACCGCGAACGCCTCCGGCTCCAGTTCAGCCGCAATCCCGGAGGAGGCAGCTAAACTGGAGAACCGAAAGCCGCGCCCCTTCCGATGCTGCGTGGGAGAGCAGATCGTTTACAGGATCATACGAGGTACCGGGCGACACCGAAGCGCCGTCCGATCCACCCGCAGACCAGACGGGAAGCACGCCCGGTGTTTGGGGATGACGCGAGGAATCACCTGACGCCGCTCTACCCAAAACTTCCGCGTGCGACTCAGCAGAGTGCTGCAATGCAAACACTCGCGCTTCACGAGAGCCACGTCGGTGTGCTGGAAACCAAACACATCGCGCAACTCCCGTGACCGTCTTTTCGACGAGAAAGCCCACAACAGCCAGGAATAGTGCACGTTTGCTCATCGTGTCGTGAAAAATGGACAGGATTCTGAGAAAACGGCAGAAACACACTGGACAGGCTTGCTTGCTAAGATCTGAGGTGCCGGCGCGGTGGCGTGCTAATTCTGGGACTTAGCAGAGGTCAACACCAATGTGCCAAAGGTAAGCAACCTACTAATCTTTGCAAGCTGGTAGCGTCAAAGTTAGGAGAGAGAGTCTCACTCAGTCAGCTCCGAAGGAAAATTGCATACTGGTGGCGTAGGCACGCCCGGCTTTATACCCGGCTGATTGCTAGTCAATCACCTACGCCTGCAAATTAATTGCCCGTTGATATGTTCGGCAGTCGCTCCCACAGGTGATTCGCTCCCATTCAGTCGGTCTAATCCCGACTAACGTCTCCGGGACCGACTGAAAGGGAACTAAAATGAACAAAGAACACAGGGACAAATAATGACCTAACAACAGACCAGGTGGAATCGATCATGGGAGTGCTAGAAGACAATGGAGACACGGTAGAGAAGAGAGGCGTAAAATGAAAAACTCCAAAGGGAAGTGGCAAGCTAATTATACAATTAAATTTAAGAGAGGAAAAGCCAAACGAGAAGAAAAGACAGGAAACTGTGACAGGGCTCCACATAATCCGTGTTATCTAAGCTCTGAGTAGGAAGATGTCTTCGACATCCTCCAGGGACAGAGCAATGTGCCACTTCTTCAAACTGTCCATCGTATAGCCAGCCGTAGACATTCCCGCAGTGCTGGTACGTTCCATGGAGTCCAAGCGCCTCGTCGAGAAGATTGTGTTGCCATTTCATCAGATCCATAGTTCCTTTATTTAGAGAGCAGGGCAAGGAGACTCTCTCACAGACAGTTGAAAGATAAGGGAAGAAAGAGGAGGAAGAGAGAGAAGATGTGACTGCCTCCGCCGAGAGCCAAACGCGGGCGTTATGGAGCACATGTTTATTTCTTATGTCTTACTTGGGCACAAGCTTCAACTTTTTTAATATTCAAGACTGAAATTACACTTGAATTTCACGCTTTATTTCAGTACAATAATATCTGCAGCTGTTTGATTGTGTTCCCACTGTTAACAATGATCACCAAATACCAAAATAAACAAAGTTGAGGAATCATCCCCTTCTAGCATAAAAACTCTCAGTCTCTGATTGATGTGTGTGAGAAATGGAGCACTCCTCTTTTATGCAAATCCGGTCCTGCTATCTCATTAACTCACGGCTGACCCTGGGTCTGGCAGACCTGGTATCATTTTAAATGTGCTAATCAAAACATCTTTTGTTGTATTTCATAGATTATTAACTGAGGTATGGAATCAACCTCTGGTCTGGAATCAAAACTTAGGCTTAGGCCATTTATGGCGGTACATGGGCCACATGTCGCTGGACAATCAGTCCACAGTCAGCCATTGTTTTGATAATCAGTTTTTTTTTATTCATCTCTAAAGGGCTGTGCCACTATTAATAGCTCAGAATTGTAACAATGGCTCCATTTACAGGTGGCACATCACCAGCGCAATGGGAAGACATCACTGGTACCACACCTCTCACCTTCATCAACGACTGCGTGTCCTTCACCACCAATGTGTCTGCCAGGTACAGCTACAGCATGCCTTACATTAACACGCGTTTATTTCCTTTGTGTGTATTGGAACAAAACAGAAAAGGGAGGGGAAAAAACTTCTCAGAAAATAGGCTGGACAAAATAATAGGCACCCATTAAAACTATGGATGACAGAGCAATATACACATAGCGCCTGAAAGTAGATACAAAACAGAGAAGTTCACTTGCATTGTTCTTTTCCTCAACAACAGAAAGAGAACTGTGTGAGAACCAAAATTGTGGAAAAACATCAACAATCTCAAGGTTACAAGATCCGTCTCCAAAGATCTAGATTTGCCCTTGTCCACAGAGTGCAGCATTATCACAAAGTTGATAAGAAACCCTAAACTAGTTCCAAAGAATTTGGGAGAGAATCATCTACAGGTAAATATAACGAACACTCTGGAGGACCCCATTGCTGCCACTGAAGCATAATAATGCAAGAGTTTGTCAGAACGTACTTGAGGAAGACTAAATCCTTCCGGGAGAACGTCTTGAGAATAGATGAGACCAACATGGAGCTTTTTAGTAAATCACATCATGTAAAGCAGCGCTTCTCAATCAGTGGGCCCAACTGCAACTACTCCATCTTGTTTTAACTAACTAATCAAGTTATTTTCAATTATTTCACAGGATCAAAAACACTGAAATGTCAGTAGTTATTTATAGTATCTTTATTATTTATATTATTGGAGTGAAATGGTTGAGAACCCTCGATGTAAAGCTCTGTTTTTACAAAACCAAAGGAGGCCTTCAAAGAAAAGAGTAGAGAAGCTAATGTAAAATGTGTTAAAGTGTGGCTTTACCGAAATCTGAGGATTACTAAAGGACTTTGGGTCTCACTCTTGGGCAAAATGTCAGATAGCTGGAATCTTAGCTCAATGACCCAAAACATGAGAAAAACACCCAGAATTAGATGACCACAAAGTGCGGGAGAGTTCTGAAGTGGCCAGATCTAAATCCTATTGAACACTTGTGGAGACATCTTAAAATACTTGTTTGGAAAAGGCCCCTCCAATAGAATTCCAGGTGAGGGGTGTCAGAAGCTCATTGATGGTCAAAGTAAACAACTGATTTCAGTTTGTTTTGTTTTTGTTTCGCTTTGCAATCCGCCTGTGGCACTCCTGAGGTGTTATGGAGGCCCAGGAGGCTTCGATAGTGGCCTTAAGCTGTTGGGTTGTGCGTCTCTCAACTTTCTCTTCACAATATCCCACAGATTCTCTATGGGGTTCAGTTCAGAAGAGTTGGTCACCAGTAATACCATGGTCAAGAAACCATTTACCAGTGGTTTTGGCACCGTGAACCGGTCGTGCTGAAAAATGAAATCTCCATAAAGCTTGTCAGCAGATGGAAGCATGAAGTGCTCCAAAATCTCCTGATCGCTAGCTGCATTGACCCCGCCCTTGATAAAACACAGTGGACCAACACCAGCAGCTGACACAGCACCCCAGACCATCACTGACTGTGGGTACTTGACACCGGACTTCAGACATTTTTGCATTTCCCTCTCCCCAGTCTTCCTCCAGTCTCTGGCTTCTTGATTTCTCTCTGTAGCTCAGGTCAGGCGCTTCTGCCGCTGTTTTCTGGTTCAAAAGTGGCTTGACCTGGGGAATGCGCCACCTGTAGCCCATTTCCTGCACTGTAAAAGGTGGCTCTGGATGTTTCTACTCCAGACTCAGTCCACTGCTTCCGCAGGTCCCCCAATGTCTGGAATCGGCTCTTCTCCACAATCTTCCTCAGGGTCTGGTCACCTCTTGTTGTTCTGCAGCGTTTTCTGCCACACTTTTTCCTTCCCACTGACTTCCCACTGAGGCGCCTTGATACAGCACTCTGGGAACAGCCGATTCGTTCAGATAGTTCTTTCTGTGTCTTACCCTCCTGCTTGAGGGTGTCAGTGATGTTCTTCTGGACGGCAGTCTTACCCATGATTGCGGTTTTGAGTAATGAACCAGGCTGGGAGTTTTTAAAAGCCTTGGGAATCTTTTGCCGGTGTTTAGAGTTAATTAGTTGATTCAGATGATTAGGTGAACAGCTCGTTTAGAGAACCTTTTCATGATATGCTAATTTATTGAGAATTTTGGGTTTTCATGAGCTGAAATAAATGAAAGTCTAATGTTTATTAGTACATTACAGAAAATAATGAACTTTATCACAAAATACACATTTTTTGAAGGGGATGTCTATTACAATAAATTTTGTCCAATCAATTTTTCTCTTTTCTTCCCAGTAAACACAAAGGAAATAACACGTGTAATTTATAGCAACACATGTAATGCAACACTCTTCAGTGACAAATGCTTGGTTTTCTGGAAAGTGCCAACAATTTTGGTTTTGGTTTACAATTCATTGTTAAATTTGTGTCAAGGTTTTGGTTATCAGACTGCCATCAGATCCCGGAGACCGTACCGCTGGCCACCCAGCTCTACAGGGAGCTCATCTGTGTGCCCTACATGGCCAAGTTTGTAGTGTTTGCAAAAATGAACGACCCCGTGGAGTCCAACCTGCGATGCTTCTGCATGACGGACGACAAAGTGGACAAAACTCTGGAACAACAGGAGAACTTTGAGGAGGTGGCCAGAAGCAAAGACATCGAGGTACATTTGGTCTCATTGAAAAGTGCCGGCAGTAGTTATTGTTCAGTTTCTGTTTTTAACAGTCTCATCTAATTTTACGAGTGCATGCCGGTGTTTTCAGGTCCTCGAAGGGAAACCCATCTATGTGGACTGTTACGGCAATCTGAACCCTCTGATCAAATCTGGCCAGCAGCTGGTTTTCAACTTCTATGCTTTCAAAGAAAACAGACTTCCGTTCTGCGTGAAGGTATTACAAGTTTCTCCCAATCATTTCAAGACTTTCAAATAGTGTCAACTACTGCCAGCTGCAGTAATGCCACATTGTGTAAAGGTGTGTAGATAAGCAGTGAGAAAAAAGTCATTTTTTAACTCCAAACACCCTTAACTGAAAACCCCTTGTAAGCTAAACTTAGCGCCCCTTAACCACTGCATTACATCACCATTTCTTTTTACATTACTAGATACACATTGCCTAGATGAGGAAGAAGAACAAAGACCTGTAGAAGAAGCCTGGTGCGACATGTTCTAGTGCTTGTGTTCTGTGTGGATGTATTGGAACCAAGAACATTGACTTTCGAATCAGACACATCTGAAAAGACGAGGAACTAAGAAATGAGTTTATTACGTCTTAAAATAAAGTTCAAAATCAAGAGGAAGAACTTCCTTCCTTACATCCTTCCTCCCTCCCTTACTTCATTTCTTTCAGCCCGCCTTCTTTTCTACTTTCCTCCCTTCCTTCCTCCATCACTTTCTTTGCCTCTCTCCCTTCCTTCTTTTCTACTTACCTTTGTTCTTTCCTCCCAAACTTCTTTTATTTATCTCTCATTTTTACCTTCATTCCTCTCTACTTTCTTTTCTACTGTCCTTCCTTTCTATCTTTTCTCCCTTCCCTTCTTTTCACCGTACTTCCCTTTTTTCTAACTTCATTCCTTCTTTCCACCTTCCTCCCTTCCTTTATATCTTCCTTCCTCCCATCCAACCTTCCTTTTATTCCATCCATTCTACCTTCCTTTATTTCAACCTTCCTCCATTTCATCCTTCCTTCCTCCCTCACTCCCTCCCTCCTGCCATTTGACAACATGGCAATATTCACTCCATAAAAGGATTGTACTGCATTAAAATACAGTTGATAAAATTAAAGCCTATTCCAGAAAAGCTGTACATCATTTTAAATATAAGAACGTTGAAACCTATCCACATATTAATCACCAGAGTTTATATTTTGTAACTGGCATTTCCTGAACTACAAACGTTCAAATTTGGGCGCCCTCTGGTGGCCAGAGACAATATATAGATGAATATTTTCCCAAAATCACTCAAGTACTGTTGTGTTTACATGAATCACTGCACACTGAGTTTTAAATGACCATAGGGATATCTGGCTTTTTGAACGTATGCATTCTTGATCATGTGCTTTATCTAGAATCAGCTGTCCTGTGTTTTTCTACCAGTGCAGAAGAAGTTGATAGCGATGTCTCTTTGTTTCTTCTAGGTCAGAGACAACAGCCAAGAGCCCTGTGGTCGTCTGTCTTTCCTCCGAGATCCCAAATCCTCCAAGTGTCTCACTCAAACGGCGATCTGTAATCTAAACATCACACTGCCAGGACTTAAGAAGGTATGGCCTAACATTTTTCATAAGCATCACATCACGTCATCTTCATATTCAAGAAAGACAGATTAGTGTTTCAAGTCATTAAGGGCAAAACTTGGCTCAAAACTGCCTAAGTGTGTCTTTTATCTGTTTCAAGCATCTTTTTAAGATGTTGTTGGTGTTGTGGTCGACCCAAATCACATTTCTGATTTGGATCCTGCTTTGGCTGAAGGTGCACAGCCTTGTGCTTATTTCAACAGCTTCTGTGTGTGTGGCTTTGTGCTTTTTTAGTATTGTTTACCCCGTTCTGTTGCTTCACTGTGGCTTCTGTGGCAACTTTGACTTAGTTCGCTGTTTATCGCCTTTTTTCACATCCTGATGTTTCTTCCCCCTTGCTCTTCATTACGTTGTCCCCTCTGTTTCTGCAATGCGTCTTGGGAACCAAAAGGATGTGGATTCAGATCCCGAGGAAGAGGTAATGGTGCTGTCCCCTCATTTCCATGTGGTGTGTTGGTTGCTTTAGCTCTGGGTGATTTGTTCTTAAGGGTACACATACCATCAGGGCTGGGCGATAAGAGCCAAATATCATATATTCAAATAGTTTATGATGGCAATATATGATGCAAAACAATAAGAAGGGTTACAATACAATAAAAACACTTTTTTTAACCATAGAAAGAATTTGCATGAAAACTACTTTTTTTCGCATTGAAATAATCAAAATGAAAACCTAAAAAAATCTCATTTACATTTATCCATGAATAGTTCTTTCCCCAAAGTGCCATGAATTCCGTTTTTTGTGTGAAAATTAAATATAACTGCAAGCAGTGATAAGGGACCAAATAGTCTTGAAAAAATATGAACAATTGGAACCAGAAGACATTTTAAATTGACTTAATTGTGTTCTTTTTCTGCTTTGATCCAGGGAAATAGACAAAATGAGGTTTTAGTCCATAGGCTAAAGGAAGAGAAGGTCCAAACTGGGTCAGGTGACTCATAAGACCAAGCTGTATCAGTGTGCCAAAAATCACAACTTTACCGCAAATGGTCTACAGGGCTACATTTGCATCAATGACAGAAGAATGAAAATAGAAAAGATGACAAATGTTTGATGCCCTGAATGCTGTTTTAGGATTTTTAGACAACAAAATAAGATGTAAGAACATTTTGTTATCTCCTGACCACTGGGGGGCACTGCACTGACACTGTGCAGGCAGCCTCAGACCGTGGTTCTTATAATACACATCAAGTTTCATATCAATAATCAAAAGCATTGTAGACATAGTCTTAAAGCCATTTTAGCGAGCATTACCATTACTATGAACTGAAATGACAACTTTTCAATGGTGGTGGCGCTAGAGAGTTTTAGTTAGAGAGTCCAAATTGGGTCAGATGACTCATAAGACCCAGTTGTATAAGTGTGCCAAATTTCATAACTTTCCCGCAAGCAGATCATAGAGCTGTAAATTACTTAATTTGCGGTAGAATAATGAAAAGAACGTCAAAGAAAACAATAGGTTCCAGTGCTTGCCCCCTAATTACAATAAATGTGCACAACATCAACCAATATATCTCTTAAGAGGGCTAAACCAAAATTGCATGACTGGCCCGGCACACTTTTGTGCTCGCACTGATCTTATTGTAAAGAAATTCTCAAAATTCACAGATCTTGAAATATAAAATGGTTAATATTGGCAGGTGAGTAGATCATTGTCAAAGTGCCAATGAGTTGCAATATCACATGCACAGCCAATATAGGCTGCTGGAAAAAATGTTAGAGAGTTAGATTTGTTAGATTTCCCAAGCAAAACCGCATCAGCACTTAAACTTTCTTCTGATGATCATCCAAGTTTTTTAACTTTACGATGTATGAATTCTACCATTGCTCCTATCTACAAGTGAGTGCTTGTTGGAAGCATATTTGCAGTAAAAGGCACAAGAAAAAAAATCCCTAAAGTGCCGTTTATAGTGTTTACATGCAAAGAGAAATCAGGTTATTGTGATGCAACTACCCGCACCACTCGATATTGGCAAACACATCCATTGATGCTCAAAGCAGCCAATCCCTGCAGCACCCCCTTTGGCTTTCTCTTCTCATGCACTGGTCCTGTGGAGCTCACAGAAAGCTCTCATAAACATCAAACCAAACCTGCGTACATACTTTTAAAATTGAGGGGAAAACTTCAGTAAACATATTATAGATAGATACCTGAAATGGTATTTTCCATTACCTAAGGCACTAAAAACAGAAATATAATGGTTTTATTTATCAAATCACTAGTTTCCACTTCTGTGTCATACATTTCATCATTGTCTTTATGTTTATGAAAACCAAAAAACCCTCAACCTTTACCTAAAGCTGGGGGAGCAGAGTGGGGTGCTACCACAAGGAGGCTTTCAAACTTTGAGAGTGTCTGTAAAAAACATGGAAAATAAATATATTAATGGAAAATAAACAATACTAATTGTATTTATCTCAACATTCATGAAAATCTCCAGATATCGCCCAGCCCTACAGACACTACTCCCACTGCATGCTGCTTCCAGTTTTGCAAGTTGACCCTTTCTACTCTCTTATTCAAGTTTCAATTTTGTTGTTTTTTATTTTATAGAATTTAAATAATTACTACCCAAACCAGCCAAACTTTATTTTAAAGGATTGCATGTTGATTTTGTTGACCTTTGGTGCTGACAGAGAAGGTCAACTCAATTTGCAAACTAAAAAACCTTCATGGCACGTGTCAAGTGGAAATGATCCCAGATGCAGTCATCCTAGTATATTGATCTTCATATAGAAATGTGCCAAATCATTGAGCGGAAAAATAATATTCAAATAATTTTTTTGCTGATTTAACTGCAAACTTAACTTTGCAGATCGCAGTTTTCAATGGACTACGATGCACTGTTTTTGTCAGTGTAGGGCAAAGAAAACTGCCCACAACACGATTCAAGAAATCTCCCGAGACGCGGATCTACAGGTCCACAATAATCCAGGCACAATAACTCCTTCCTAGTGTTATGTTAAGGAAAGCACTCTTTAGCTCTTACAATGGAAAATTTAAATAGTGTTAAACTGTAATCCATGAATAACTAACATTCAAGTATGCAATAATTCCCCCAAAATTATTAGAAACATGCAAAATAGCCCCATTATACAACGACTCATAATAATCTGACATGTGCGATCTCGGAAAACCCCAAGAATACCATCAAATTACTCAAAATAATCACAAAAAACTCTTACCACTACGTTAATATGTATAAACAAACATTTATATTAAACATGGATAGCATTGAAATGGCAAATTAAACACATTAAAACTATAATATAAGACACAACACACATCCTCACCTTCCAAATACACCGAATGAACTGAAACAGTTCCGCACATGGACAAGCAGTCCCTCAAACAAAAGGGCTCCCTCTACAGGTAGGGCAGAAACACATTTTGCTTTCTTCATTCTTACAAAACTGTTTAGCATTTTGTTTGACATTTGAAAAGACGTGCATTTCAAGAAGCACTCCATTAAATGTAACTAGCTGGCTTACCTTTGTAAACAACTTTGATGTTTGCTTGTAAAAGGGTCATTTAAAAGTTCTTTAATTAGCAAAATGGATTTTGACATTGATTTTGAAAAGTTAGTGACGTCATGCAAAGTTCGCCGTTCCAATATGAGTGATTTAAACCAACCCCATGTCTCTATGATTTTCCTGAGCTGAGATATTCCAAATTGATTGCTAAGGTAATGAGTCTGGTTGCTATGGAGGGGTCAGTAACATAATATAATGTTCCCCATGTTAATATAAGTTATATAAACCAACCCCCATGTTTATCCTTTCACCAAATCTGAGATAGAGTTCGGAATTTGGTAAACAGCAAATTTGGTTGCTAGGGAGCTGTCAGTGATGTCATAAAAATCATTTTGTTGCTATGATTAGTTACCACATTTCTGTCCAATATAATATCTTCAAGATATTTTTGTTGCTGTTTCTCCTTTTATTTCCATAGCCATTAAAAGTCAATTGTAACTTAACCCCTTCTAGAGCCTGGGGTCAAATACTTTTACACAGTAGTTGCTATGTTTTGCACAGACTGGCAACCATTACAAGTGTGAACTGTTTGAAGGTTCTATGAGGTTCTCTATGAGTTACAGCTTTGAAAATTCAATGGAAAATTTCTCAGCGATTTCCCAGAATTTGTATATTTCCTGACTCCAACTGTGGTCAGACCAGTTTAAATATCAGGACTCAGTCTAGGAAGAGATGCATTTAGAACTTATTTTCTGAAGCAAAAAATAGCATAATTAAAACACAGTGACTAGCTGTGAATCCTGCCATGAATCCTAAATCTTTTAAACATTTTATTAAATATATATATTTTTAATAAAATCATAATAAATGAAATTCGAAAATATTCACCATAAATCGTCATTATGGGTGTGTAAAGAGGACATCTTGTGAGCACTGACTGTATCTTTTAAGTGCTTTTATGAACTCAAACATGTAGACTGTAAAATACAATATGTTGTAAAACATAAAGAAAGTGATTAAAAAAAACATTTGAATGAATACATAAATATGTAATTTCATTAGAAAATTAACTGCTTCAGGTTCAGTGAGCTGCCAACCACAATCTCACTAGGTCTGAGTGATCACTGTCAGGCCCCGCCTTTCCGAGAGATTTCTGCCAAAAAGAAAATTTTCAAATCATACACGAAAACTTTTGAAAGCGCTTAAGTGAAAGTGAGGTCTGCAAAAAAGTGAGTTCATTTGAATACAGTGTTGATGTTTTTATGCTGTTTTGTCTTGACTTAAGTTACTTTTGATGATTTGCCACATTTATAATTTTAAAAACAGTCAGTTAAACAAAAAAAATGTTTACATACATGATCTCAGAATCGCAAATGGGAAACCTAAAACGTAAACACACTCCAGAAACAGAGATTTTACTCAGGGAGTAACACATATTAAAGGTCGCTATGGTCAGATTAGGGATGGATAGATAATACTGCAGTTAAGACCTGAACAAACTGAGGCATTAGAATAATGACGATGGGGTCATGAGGACTGCTAGACGTGACCAATAAGGCAGAAGACACATAACTACCACCATGTACCATTAACCTGCACATGGCTGGTGAACAAAATACAACCACCAATCAAAGATCCGGCAGGGCTTCAACCAGATCCCGTGGGAGACTGGAGACATTGAGTCTGAATGGACCCCGAAGCAGCCGCTCTGAGCGGTGGTCATAAGGTCTCACCGGATGTAAGGGAGGCCGTCAAGCTAAAGAGGGAGTCCTATCAAGATTAGCTGGTTCGTGGGACTCCTGGGGCAGCTCATAAGTAGCGGTCAGGGTGGTTGTAGAGGTGAAAACTCAGGTCTGGGAGCAATACTAGATTAGTACACAGGGTCAGGGTCTGTGACACAAATGAAATTAACACAAGAAGTGTCCAAGCTTTTACTAAAACAAAATGTAAACTTCTAAAACTAGTTGTAGTGAATCAACTGAAATAAAGAATAATAAACTTTAATGGATCTGATAGGATTCTTTTTGTTGTTACAGACTGAAAAGCCAGAACGACGTCATACCTTTGCATCTCTAGCCTTACGTAAGCGCTACAGCTATCTGACCGAGCCTGGAACGAGTGAGTGTGATGTTTTCACTAATGTCTAAACCAAAATGTTGCTAGTTATTAAAGTTTAAATGACTGACTGTTCCGCCTATAATGATGAATATTAACTGGCACAAACTTGTTTACTGCACATTCTTGCCATTCACAAAAAGAGTCCACATGCTTTTTCCTTGTCTATTTTTGGGGGTTTTTGTTTGCATGTTTCATTTCAAGTGTCATGCATGCGTGTGGAATATCATTTGTGCTATTTGCTCATTTTTATCCCCTCTGCGATGATGATATTTTATAGAATTCATAACATTTTACTCCCACCCTTTATAGTGTATGCATTATGACATTAAAGTCACATTCATTTCCATTTAAAGTCATGTTTACAACCGGTCTTGCTCCTTTTGGCTTTGTGATTGTGCAGAATTATTGAATGCATTTTTGACTGAAATGCATGAAGACTCACAGGTAGTTTCTCGTTGGTACTTGCACATTTTGCACTGAATTGCTTGTCATTCAAATTAATCAGAACTGCATGATGTGCACAACATTGCAATCGTATAATGGTAATCATTTAGCTTGTGTTTACCATAATTTGCTGGTATAGAGTAGGAACAATTATGCTTTCTTTCCTTTTGGAGTCCTTGCTTTTGTCAGATTACAAAAACTGGGGATGAATTTGGTTTGTTTATTTTGTAACTAAACAGATAAAAGGCACTCTAGCAAGTGAAGGTAGTCAGTCTGAGGAGAATTTAGCACATCAAAAGTCAAAAGTGAAATTGTTTTACTCTGGACCTGTGCATTTTGTCTTGCCATTTTTTTACGTGTATGTCTGGAGTTATAATTTCTGTCATCCTTTGGTGTATGTTTGCTTTGTTGGCCTTCGGTTTTCGTTCGTGAACCATTTGTGGGCCATGAATCTTTTTTGGATCTTCTTTATTTGGCACCATCCACATCCTCAGTTCCATTGTACATCATTAAACTGCTGTTCTGCCTCCTTATAAGACAATCGCCACTGACCAATTTTTCCTTCTGGTCTCTCTGTTTTTCCACCATTTTTTGTTGACTTTATGTTGGATTTCATTTGTCTGTTTAAAGAAACAGTTGAACGAAGTACAACAAGAACACTGCCTGCTGGTTACGCTCACAAGCCTGTCTTTTCAACAAGATCTTACCAAGCATGGTCGACTGCTCCTATTACCGTCCCTGGGCAAACAAAATGTGGACTGGGTTCCCTCTCCAGTTCACCTTCCAACTCGCCAGCTGCTTCTCCACTAAAGTCAGCATGGCCCATTCCCTCTTCCTCTCCAATCAGATCCACTCTGGAAACATCAAATTCTTCTCCAGCAAAATCGATTAGCAATGTAGCTTCACCCATTAGAACATACCGCCCATCTACATCATCGCCCATAAGAACTGTGGTCCATCAACCCCAAAGCCAAGTTCCAATGTCTGCAGGCTTCTTTACTTCACCGGGAAAAACAGGCACCGATCCTGTGTCCATTAAGGGGCTTGCTGCCTCATTGTCCTCAAGAGTTAGCACGGTTGCTTCACATGGATCCTTGCTAGACAGAACCTTTAACACAATAACCACATCTGAGTCTACGAAATCAACCGTACCCTTTTTAAAATCTGCCCAGACTCACACAAGTACAGTGTTATCTTCTCCTATTCGCAACATTCCATCATCGGCTTCTTCGTCAGCTGTGCCTAATAAACCAAGTAGTGAAACAGTCCTTTTAAATGGATCTGTTTCTCCATTAAAATACCCCACATCCTCCTCGACTTCTCGTCTGTTTTCAGAAGGAGCTTTCAGCTTACAAGAACGAAGACATGCCACCACACAAGCAGCTACAGCCAGTGTTGGTGCAGCCTTCAATGAGGCAGGCTCTAGGTCAAACTATGGCGCACTGAAATCTGTATCTTCACCTATAAGATCAAACTTTTCAAGTTCCATTTATGAAACCCTTAGATCACCAGTCACTGTTACTACATCAACGTCCTCAATTTCTGTGTCTGTTCCTGTGTTCTCTGTAGTCAATGTGCTCCCTGAAAAACAGGCAAAGAAACTGCCAGAAAAAATAACAATCACACCTCAAATACAAACCCAAACAGAGTCATCTACAACACGGCTGAAACCCTCAAAGCCATCTCTATTTATTTCCCCAACCATCCTCAAAGCAGCAACTGCACCTACGTTGACATCTAATCAAGAGATTCTTAAGGACGTAGCAGATATGAAGGAGGATCTGATGAGAATGACGGCAATTTTACAAACAGACTCAACAGCATCCAAAAGCTTCCACTCACATGTTTCCAAGGAATCCAAGATTGAGGACGAAGAGCCTTTTAGATTGGTGGAAAAAGTTAAAGAGGATCTTGTCAAAGTTAGCGAAATTCTAAAAAAGGATGTTTTGAGTGAGGCCAAACGATTGAGTAAAGAGAGAGCCTCAGATGAGCAATGGGAAGAGTTTTCTAGGGATGAAATTGAGGAGGCACGGGAGAATGCCATACGATCCCTGCCCAATATGATGCTCGGTCTCAATCAGTGGTGGACAAAGATCTCAATTTAGCCAAAGTGGTTGACTATCTAACAAATGATCTTGGGGCTAGCTCTCTCTCAAAAATAGCTGATGTAAAAAGCAGATATGATGAAATAAAGAAAGAAGGGGAGGAAAAACAAAAGCGCACCATAAAACCAGAACACAAGCTTAAAATGCCACCCACAGGAATGCGGACTTCTCCTTCAGAGAAAGACTTGAGTAAATTGACACAAGATTCTTATAGTGGCACAGATGCTATCCTGGAATCTCCTGATGAATTTTCTCATGAACAAGATAAGAGTCCCCTCTCAGACAGTGGTTTTGAAACTAGAAGTGAAAAGACGCCTTCTGCTCCTCAAAGTGCTGAGAGCACAGGACCCAAACCCCCCTTCACGGATGTGCCCATTCCTCCCGTCATAACAGAAACCAGAACTGAGGTTGTTCACGTCATCAGGAGCTTTGAACATCCTGAAGAGGTCTGTGAGCCACTAATGGAGGAAGCAGCAGCTTTCAAGCCTCCAGTTGAGCCTGAACCATTGTTTAGCTCTGTCCATGATAAAGTAAAGGCAGTGCAGATGAAAGTCTGCTCTGAAGAGCTGGCTTGCGTCAAAGAAGAAACTCATATAACCACTACAACACGAATGGTCTACCACAAACCCCAACTAAAAGATGCCGGTTCTGACTTGATGGAAGGCAAAATGTCAGTCCAAGACATAATGAAAGCTTTTCAGTCTGGGAGAGACCCTTCCAAAGAATTTGCTGGTTTGTTTGAGCACAAAGCTGGACTAGATACAATTAAAGGAGACGAATTATCCCAGAGATTCCTTGAGAAGGACAAAAAGCCCAAAGTTGAGAGAATTATTGAGGTGCACATAGAAAAGGGCAATACAATGGATCCTACTGAGGTCATAATCAGAGAGGCTAAAAAACACCCTGAGTTTTTATCCAAAAGTGACAGAGGTCTCAGGGAGCTTACTGATGGAGACTATGAGGTTCTTCAAGATGAGGAAGAACTTGCTGCAGAGGAAACGCTGCCAGGGTTTTTAGACTCATCCAGAGTTAATACACCTGTCTCCCAAGAGGAAGAGAGTCGTCCCAGTTCAGCTCAGCTCATTGCTGATGAATCGTATAAAGCTTTAAAGCTTTTGAGCCAGCAGTCTATTGAGTACCATGATGATGAGCAGTCCGAGATAAGAGGGGAAACCTACAGATTTGCTGAGAAAATGTTACACTCTGAAAATCTGGATTTAACACATTCTGATAATGAGGAGTCGGTAAATGAACAGACGCATGGTGAAGGACAAAGGCCAGAAGGGTTACATGGGAAAAAGTTTCCTAGCTCAAAGAAGGAGCCCAAGTTAAGATCCTCAAGAGATGCATCAGACAAATCGAGTAAATACCCATCTCAAGACGAGCAGTTTGACAAAGTTACAGTTTTGCATTATAGCACAGACCCAGGAAGCCCTAAACATGCAGTCTGGATGCGATTTACCCAGGACAGACAGGAGAGAAATAGAGAGAAACTCATTTATGAGGATCGAGTGGATCGGACCATTAAAGAGGCTGAAGAGAAACTCAGTGAGGTTTCGCAGTTTTTTAGAGACAAAACTGAGAAGTTGAATGATGAGCTTCAGTCTCCTGAGAAAAAGAAACCAGCAAGAGTTTCACGGGAGACACACTCTGGGCCAAGCTCGGTTAACACCAGCCCGGTGAAAAAGCAACAGACCACAGATGATGAGTTAGAGAAAGGCAGGCAGAAAATATTTGGCTGTGCAAAAGAAAGAAAATGTGCAAGTTTGCCAAGCAGTCCAGAGAAGCAGGTAAAGACAGGCCCCCCAGTTCCGGAAAAGACCTCTAGAGTAAGTACATTTAGACAGAAGTTTGAAACAGAAACTCAGAAACAAGACAAGGATTTACCAGTGAAAAAACTTCCTGAAAGTAAATTACCTGTCTATCAGTTTTTTGCTGGGTCCAAAACCTCGAAGGTTGAGTCCACTACTGAAGCACAGCCACCAACAAAACGAACGCAAACCGATAAAAGTAAGGTAGGCCTTCCAGGTCAGGTTTCTCCCAGTACTACTGTTTCAAAGCAGTTTGGGGATAAGCCTTTCCTCGAAAAATCTTCCACGTCTGTTAGCGTTGCGAAAAGAGCTTCACTTTTTGAGAAGCTTAATGATCAGAATGATTGGAAAGAGAATAAAACAGATGCATTACCCAGAGATAATATCAATAAGAGTGACACCCAGATGAAGACCCTTAAGAAGAAGACAGAGTCTCACATTCCTGTGAGGACATCGTCTGATTTCTCAGACAGTATTCAATCAAAGAATATGAAGCTAGAAACTTCAGAGTTGAGTCCATCGCAAAGACCTACGAAAACAAGGGTGCAGGGTCGGTCAGAGTTACAGAGAGAGGATCCTGCACCAAAAAAACAGCTTGAAGCTACTGGTACAAGTTCAGTGGATAAAATAGTCACAGTTACTACTAGAGAGAGTTTCAAAGGGCTTAAAACTTTACCAGTATATGTAAGCGTTCAAATAGGGAAATCTGACAAAGATACAGGAGGAGAGGTAAATGGAGCATCAAAAAAGATCTCTACCACAGAAAGTCGAACAGTTTATGCAGTAAGACAGAAACAGCCCACATCTCCTCAAGCCAGCCCAGATGATGACACCTTGGAACAATTCTCTTTTATTGATAGCTCTGGTAAAAGTCCTATGACTCCCGACACCCCAAGTTCAGAGGAGGTTAGCTATGACCTCACTTCAAGAAACCCTGATCCTTTCATTTCATTCTTGCCGGCCATTACAAGCCCGATAGCTGAGGTTTCCGAAGAGTCGGAAGATAGTGAACAATGTAAAGTTGTTTCTTTTAAGGAACCTAACCTAGAAAGAGAATCCAAGGTTAAACCTGTAACTTGCCTAGACTCCAAAGAAAAAAGAGTTGCATACATTGAGTTTCCTCCCCCACCACCCTTGGATTTTGATTCATCACAACCTGAGAAGAAAGGGTCGACTCCTTCCTCAGAGGCTGAAACAGAAATCATGGAAGTCATTCATGAGAAAAAGCTTCTTCCCGAACCTATAATCAGAGTCCAGCCTCCGTCTCCTGTCCCTCCAGGAGCGGATGATAGTGATTCAAGTGAGGAGGAATCCATCTTTAAACCTATTCCAGTAAAGAAATATACTTTTAAGATTGACGAGGACATAGATATTAAGAAGAGTCAGTCTATAAAACATGACACGAATGGTAACAGTAAAGAACCAGGAACGAATGGCAATGGAAAAGTAGAAGATTATGATTATGAACAAAATGGAAATGATCAGTCAATCACAGATTGTTCAATTGCGACAACTGCAGAGTTCTCGCATGATACCGATGCAACTGAGATTGACTCACTGGATGGGTATGAACTTCAGGATGAGGATGACGGCTTGAGTGAGCCACTTGCAAAACCATTTGGATTTCCCAATGAGAACAGAAAAGATATTTGGGCATCAGATAATGTGTCTAGACCAAGTGACCGCTGCCAAAGTAAACTTGAAGCAATTCAAGAAGAGTCACCAGTGGAAGACAAGACCAAAGCTAAGAATGATCCCTCAGATAAAAAGAATGGAAAGGACAGTGAAAGGGATGGAAAACCATCTGGACAAGGACTCTCTGAATCTTACTTCAGTTACAAGTTAGACGAAGAGTTTCACACGCCTTTTAAAACAGTTGCGACAAAAGGCTTTGATCCTTGGTCAAGCAAGGGTGGGGAAGATGAAGTAGTCAATGCCAGAATTAAAGACGACGAGCCCAGGCCATTTGCGCTGGCGGTAGATGAGAAGTCTTCTGCAACAACTCCTGACACAACTCCTGCAAGAACTCCAACTGATGAAAGCACTCCGACGAGTGAGCCTAACCCATTTCCCTTCCACGAAGGGAAGATGTTTGAGATGACTCGCAGTGGTGCGATTGACATGAGCAAGCGGGATTGTGTTGAAGAAAGACTGCAATTTTTTCAGATTGGTGAGCATTCTTTCGGAGGGAGGATAGGGGATGGGGTAAGAAAATCTAATTCTCAAACAGTTGAAACAGCACAAGTTAAGTTGGAGGATAACACGGTTATATCATACAATATCATCCAGATATGCACAGACACATCTCATGATGTGGAGCCTCCGCCCTACTCGGAAATTAGCTCTCTGTGTTCTTCTTTTAAGATAGGATTCAAGTCTTCCAATGCTGAGAGGAGAGATTTCTTTTGTGTAGACTCGGATAGTTCAAAACAGGAAACTGGAGAAGCCGAGAATCAAGAAACCGTCATTACTAACAATGACAATAAAAGATGTGACCCTCTGGAGAGAGAACCGCAGACACACATGCAGAAAACTTGCAGTAGTTCCATTAATCATGTTAATGAAACACATGTTGAGGCCTTAAATTCTGGAGAAACGTCTTTGCTACAATGCAACCTGCAGCCCAAAGTGACAAATACTGCGTTACCCTCAGGTCAAGTTAAGAAACGTTCTGAGGATTCCAAGGATAAAGCAATAGAAAAGATTAACTTAACTTCCCAGTGCCATGTGATTACAAGAAAGTCTTTCAAATCTAGACTGCCTGTGAGAGTACTTTCTCCATTAGTGGCTTCCAGTAAAGATAGAACATCTACGAGAACACAATTTAGACCATTGATCAAAAATCGCTTCGATCCATTTTCAGATGTAAAACCTAAATCTAGAATCCCAATGATGAGCGTCAAAGCAATTACTCCCTCACCAGCGAGGAATATAAGCGCCACAGTGGCCAAACAGAATGATAAGGCACTGATAACAACCAACAAAGGATTCAGTAGGTTACCAGGAAATAAATCGGTGCAAAAGACCTTAAGTGAGGAAGAAAAAGGTTTTAATTGTCGAAATAAAGCCAGTAGTTCAGTAAAGCCGGTGACCCGCGTTTCCAGTGAAAAGAAAAAAATCCAGACATCTGATCTCCATGAAGAAAGCAGCACATCAACGTACAACACTTTATCAGACACGTCGAGACCTTCCAGTTCAACCAAGTCTGCTAGAGATGTGAGATCACAGGTTGAGCAGTCCAGCAGAGACAGGCGGAGGAGGAAAAGTAAGAGGACTGATGGAGTTGAAGGCAGTCAGGGTGCTGGGCCTCAAGTGGCCCCCGGCGTGGAGATCAAGCCTAGTTTGTAAAATTTTCCACTTGTATGATCTTAGATGCATGAGCCGTTGTGATTGCCTGTGCTGTGACCTGACTGTAGATGTCATCTCTGTCATTTGTCATTATACCTCTCTCTCTCTTTGTGTACTGGTTTATAAATCTGTTCTGGAGTAGTCAGTTTTACTGTAGCATGCCAGTGTCGGTGGGTTGCTGGGCATTTTTATTGGTTCATAGTCTTTGTAAGGTGCTAATAAGCCCACACAGTGAGGCAGTCTCTGAAGATGCCGCATGTTCAGACTAGAAATGTTTCAGTTGTGTCTTTATGGTTTGTGATTTAAACGTTATAGTGGTATATTTGTCTTAATATAGAGTATACCTATAGAAAGTTTAAACATTTCCCTTGCTAAACTTTTCACAAATCTAAAGTGAAGTTTCTAAGTTAATTGTTTTCTCTTTTCTGATCAATGTCCCTCAATTTACTGTTATGGCTCACCAAAGTCTCCTCAAAACATATCATTACTGCCCGTTGATCAGAAAAGGGATGTGTAAACTTTATTTTTGAAATCACATGAGCTATCTTCCTGACATTCCATCTTCTATACTCAGGCCCTCAGACCCCTTGTGAAAGAACAGATTTGCGCATGGCTATTGTGGCAGACCATCTTGGCCTGAGCTGGACTGGTAAGAAACGACTCCACCATGAGGATGAAATGTTGCATTACTGCCTTAAAACAAATACGCTGTCTTTGCAATAAAAGGGTTAGAATATTTTGTCTTTTTCTTTTAATTGTGGCCTTTTTTTGGGGCTCTATTTAATATTGTAAGATTAATATGTTCTAAAACAGTTCCATTATTTGTTGCTGTGATCTGCAGGGCGTGGCATCTGCATTAACAGCAGTGCTCTACACGTGTACAAGGGAATGGTTCAGAACAAGAGGATATTAATCTATTTTTAATGTGTTGCAGAGATGGCCAGGGAAATGGAGTTTTCAGTTGATGAGATAAATCAAATCCGTGTGGAAAACCCCAACTCACTGACAGCCCAGAGTTTCATGCTTTTAAAGAAATGGGTTGGCAGAGATGGGAAAAACGCTACAAGTAAGTATGGAATATTGAGTGGGATGAGTGGGTGGGGTTTGTTTGTCTCTATCTTATCTCTAATAAGATAGAAAAGTACTATAAATGTATAATGTGGTCAATTGTCTTTAAATAATTGTAAAAAAAATAAAATAAAATAAAATAGAATAAAATAAAAAAAAAATCATTTTCTGGTCTGCTTATGCTAGGGAAAGGTTTACTGAGGGTTTACAGGCCAGCCAATCAGAATATAGAGCATTCCTCTGATTGGCTGGAATTTTGGCAGTTTATAACTGGTTTGTTTAGCGCGAGCGCATGAGTTTGAGTCCACATTAGACCTAAATGTTTTTCTTTGCAAAAATGAGTGTCCAGGTGCAAAATGTCTGTTTGCGTCCCCAAATAGGACTTTTTGCACTACGAATGATGGCGTTATGGCAATCCCATACTTTTTTTCCATCAGTTTTCACTTCACTAAAGGCTTCTGCCTCCTCCTCTGCCTCTTCTTTTTCCTGTTGTTACTGTCGAGTGGCTTTGTGCATCACGTTGCATTTGCATTTATGTATTTAGCAGACGCTTTTAACCAAAGCGACTTACAGTTCGGGAGTAAACATAAGCAACATTGGTTGTTGAAAAGCCAAGTGGCAGCTGGATGAAATAACAGCAGCAGGACATATCCTGCTCTCCTGTTGCTGATTGGCTCAGCTCCTTTTTAATTGTTGTTCAGCTCCTGCTTTAGGTGACTGAAGCTGTTGCATCGCACCAAAAGAGGCTTCAAATGAGAGCCATTCCACCAAATGGGTGCCGTGTGCTTGTAACTTTTCAAGATTTCTGATTCTGGTTCATTTCAAAAACAGATTCCAGTAGCGTACAAACATAAGTATTCTAAATGGGTATTGGTCCATCACATGTAACTTATTGAAATGTTCTATTAGATTTATAATTAAAAGATGGCTTCTGTTTTTTCTTGTTACTATCCCTGTAGTTATTCTTTATATAACTAGACTGGAAGTAACAGGACTGAGTTTTTAGTAAAGAATTAGCAAATACATGCTAAATGGCTACATGGTGCACAGGAAATTCAGCAAATTTAGTTATATACCAAATATGTGCATTTTCACACCAAACTAATTAAATCTCTGAAATAATTTGAGTAACAGGTTAGTTTTTTTTAATTGACGCACCAAGATATCATCACAAAATCATCAAATATGTCAAAAAAGAAATTGAGAGATATTATGTATGGTCTTCTTGTGACCTTCTAAAGATCCAATTGATGCAACTTCCTGCTGAAAGACGGACTTATGGAAATTCCCCAGTTTATCAAGAGGGGGATGGGTTAGGGTAACAGGAATGAGAAAAAAAAGCTGGGGACATGACTGTGTGTAAATAAATGTACTTGAAACAAACATTGTATATGGATTTACATACTAATGCAAAATCATTACATAGTGGTACCTCGAGATACGAAATTAATCTGCTCCAGGGTGGCGTTCGTATCTCAAAGCAAGTTTTACATGTAAAACGCCTAATCCATGCAACGGCTCTCAGAAACAACAGAATAAGTTTAACCAAAAAAAATCAAGTCAATCCTTAAATCAACACACTGTTATTGCAATAAATGATAATAAAACAGAAAAAAAACAAGCAAAAACATAGGATGTGTCGGAGGAGGTGGAACGGATGCAGAAAACATTATGGCACCACATATAAAAGTTAACTTTTTTGGAGATATTTATTTTTCAAAATACTAACACAAACACGGTTTCAAGCACAAATGCAGACAGATGGAGAGACGCTTCTGAGAACGCGTCACTGGGTTCCTCTAGCTTGTGCTACAGAACAGCACTTTCCACGCTATAAACTTTATTTCTTTTAAGACACCTTGTCTCTAACATTTGTTACAGTACATTATTGGTAATCTATTCATAATGTTTCGCTCGATTTAAAACCAATTTAACGTATTTTAAAGCGTATCAGACCCTTTTAGCACTGTCTGCAATGGAGCGTCAGGACCTGGAAGCGCATCGCGACTTAAGACTTAACAAGCGGATAACAGAGCAGAACTGTTGGTGTTTTTCATATCTTGGAATGTTTTTTGTATCTCGAAGCAAAACATTTCACGCGAGACCTTTCGTTTCTCGAAGCATTCGTATCTCGAGGTATCAAAGTATTTTAGCATCAGAGACTGGGAAAAGCAATAAATGCCATTTAAGCAATGTATTTTGGTTCATTTTTGATTAAAACGCAGCTTCCAACTGTAACCATGTTTTTTGTCTCTCCTTTCAGCGGATGCCTTAGCTGCGGTCCTGTCTAAGATCAATCGCTTGGATATTGTGACATTGCTGGAAGGGCCAATATTTGACTATGGTAACATTTCAGGCACAAGATGTTTTGCAGATGATAGCGCAGTTTCCCAGGAGCAGGCTGATGGTAAATTTTAGCCCCATCTACCTGAACTCTGCTTCTCTACTTCTTTCACAAATCTGTAGATTTATAGCACCATCCCAGCAAAACTCTCTAAATTCAATCCCAAGATAAACTTAAACATCAAAGTTTAAGTTTGAATATACGTAAAACTTCTTTTCTAATCAGTGAGATTCACCAATTATCAGCACAGTTCTTTTTCCAGCCTGAGGTTTGACCAGTCAGGATCAGTGTTTACTGACCGATCGTGTTTTTACAAGAAAGCATTAAAGCATGCTGCTATAAATGACATCAGCAAACGCTGAATCAAAACTTAATCCCATCCTCAATTATTTTCTACATTTAACTCTTTTTTTTTTTTGGGCTAATGGAAAATGAAAACAGTGTACACAATGTGGTTTTTTGATACAAATTTTTGATGGGTTTAAGACGTGGTTCAACGTATAAAAAGTTAAGCATTATGTTTGTGTGTATGAGAATTTATTATAAAAACCATTGCAACTGGCTTTACGCTGCAGAAGTAACGCTCCATGTTTATCGATAATTGACCCATCGCTAAGCCACGCTTCTAACCCCTTGCCTCCACTACTCAGTTCTCAGTGCATTTAGATCGGAGACAAAGACTTCTCTTAATCCCTTTAGACAAGCACAGTTTTCTACAAAAGTGCAATTCCCTTGTTCTTTCCATTTATCATCAACCTTTCTGTAAATATGAGTTCTGAAAAGGTGTACTTCTCATGCAGTAGAGTATTAAATTATAGTTTAAAAATTTTGGAATTATTTTTTTACAATGTAACTTCCAGAGGGGCTTGTGATCGGCCAATTGCATAGATTTAATCCTCTATGAAAAATACATGAAAACATAATAGAGTTTCCAAACTGCTTTTACTGCATGCCCGTCGTAGTGTTTCTCTCTGTGCCATGCTAACAGTATTTGGAAGCTAAATTGTTAGCATGGCTAAGGGCTATAATACAATGTCTGCTTGCTGTCAATCTGCTTGATCCTCCAGAACCTCTGAACCTTCCTTAGAGTGCTTCTGCTTCAAATCCAGACCTGCTGCTTCTTTACTGCCTCCCGACCCTTTTGTTTCATCTGGAGCAACTCTGTTTAGCATAGCGCTGTGCTAGATCTTTCACAACTGAAGCGTTTAGCTCTGACTCAGTATCATCCTGTGTGTCTAATGTTTCTGGAACAATCTTGTTTTGCTTCATTTGTCTCCAACCTGGTACCACTGATAGCATCTACTACCCTAACTTTATGTACATCTCCTACATTTCCTCCTATTCCCAAAAAATCTCAGTGTGTTCCCTCTTCTTCTTCTACTTCCTCGTTGTCGTGCATCTTCCTCCATTTACATCAAGACCCCACTGTTCCTGAACTTTATATTTAGTGTCTAATTAAATGCCTTTGAAAATAACGTGGCAAACCACATCAAACCAGTTGTGAAATGTTAATAAAACATCAGTGCTTGAATATTCTGAATATTCATTTCGCAGAGAAGAAAAGTGAAACCTGACAAAAATTCACAAGGAACTCAAAAGCAGAATGGACAAAATTCTTTGACTGATTCTAAAGACTAACTCTGAACATGAGTTGGTTGATATTAAAATGATTATCCTGAGTAAATAAAACAAAACATAAATACTCTCATGAAATAAAATGCAGCCAAAATAATAACATTCAGAATAAAATTTAAATACCTCTTCTACTCAGAAGAGTGAGAAAGAGAGAGAGGGAAACAAAAAGTTCGGAGTGAATTTTTCAGGTTTAACTTTTACTCTGAAAAAAAAAAAAAAAAATATATATATATATATATATATATATATATATATATATATATATATATATATATATATATATATATATATATATATATTTAATTCAAGAATATAACTCAGAATATTCCTTTTAAATCGGTGAAATTACTTCCTTTACATAATAGCTCTGAAAACAAAGTTCCATGATATTTTCAAGGCCACTTTCATTACATTTGTTTTTGTGCACCAGTGGTATTCTCCTCCATCTCACTGTGTTGTATCACCCAGGTTTCCACAACATTGAGTTGGAGCTCCAGAGTCCCACAGAGCTCAACTATGAACCCCCCACCCCTCTACGTCATGATGATTTCTTTAGTGAAGACAGTAGCCTGACGTTTCCCTCTAGCTCCCCAGTTAGACCAAGTGAACTGTCCCTGCCATCCACTAGCAACCCGATGTCTGCAGATACCAAGCCGCCAACCGTTAAGGCCGAAGATACCACTATTGGAGGCAGGGAGTCCCTTGGTCAAGAGGACGGCTCGGCTGAAGAAAATCAGGAATTAAGGAAGGGAACCGACAAAGATTTGGATGTCTTCCCTCGCAGTCCTTCAGCAGCCCTTGCTGAAGAGAGCGGCATGTCTGGATTTGATGAAGAATCGGAAGAGATGACCCAAGACAAGATAAAGTCTCTCTTGGAGAGCATTAATTTGGAGGAAGGCTCAGAGGATGAGGAGATGACCGAGGAGAGGCTGCAAGCAATCCTCTCTGGGATTCAGCAGGCAGAAAATGAAATGTCTTCAATTTCAGGTTTGCAGGGCGAGACGTCTGGGGCAATCGCAAACACGGAAACTCGTACTGAGAATCAACGTCAGACAGAGTTCAGGTTAGATCATCCAACTCCAGCATCTTTGCTGATTTTTTCCATCGACTAATGCCTTATAAATGTCGCTACAGCACGCCTGCGGTACAAGCTGAGAGACAGAATGGGCAACATCCTGGTGACGATGAGTCTTCTAGCAAACTGAAGGGAAAAGGAAGTACTGTCGATAAAGATGAAGCAAGCTGCGAGGCTTTGGACGACAGAGGACCAAAGGAGAAACAAGAGGAGCCTACAATACAGGTATGGTATGCTTTAGTGATAAATCATGAGAATCATGCAGCAACCAAAGCATTCACAGCTGGGAATTCCAACTGAGATCGAAGAAAGTCCCTCAAAACATGATTTAGGTGTTTGAAAACCATTTCAAAGCTCTTGAGTTCTATAATCGTCTTCAATTTTCAAGCGCTCCAGATTCCAAGTACCTTTTATGAAGTGTGTTACATACAGTGCTCAGCGAAAATGAGTACACACCACTACATGAGATACTATTAGGGATGCAACAGTATCAAAACTTTACGATAATACCTCGGTATGAATGGCATGGTATTTATCGATTAATTTACAGGAAAAACAAAACTAACAAAGAGACTCAAAAAGTGTTTATTAAACAGTTTAAATGAACACTGGACATAGCAATGGCATACAAATAAGCCATCTATATGTAAACTTTGAAACAGTAACTTACATTTTATCAATTTAAATAAAAAATTATTAAACCATGAAAAAAAATTAAGTTTCATTTTAGTATTCTTGAAAACTCAAGAAAAAAATACAAATCACAGCCTAATTATTCCAGCGTGTGCTGAATGAGTAATATCTACCACCGAAAAGGACCGTAGGTTTTTGGCTATATATTCACCAATGCATCTTGTGATTTGTTGTGTAAACGCTTCTTTTATAGTCTTTTGGCCTGACTGGATTTTGCTCCTCGTATCTTCAAGTAACTTTTCGGGGTGATGATTTAACAAATGGCTCCTTGTGTTAGCTGTATTCCCTGAATTGTATTTTCATTACCACAGCCTGCCAGTGCGTACCGTATTTTCTTTGTCTGTCACCTTATCTCCTTTGTGGTTTGTTTTCAGAGAGAAACCAAAATGCTTCCACACATCCGATTTAAAACTCGCTTTAGGTTCTACCATTTCCATCTCTTTTAGTAGCAGCACTCGCCATTTCTGCATTACTGAATCTGTAGCGACAACAGACCTTAAAGAATGATGGCCACGCCTAGGCTGATGGGAAATGTAGTTTCTGTTACCTCCCGTTCGCTCCATTCGACGATCGTTTTATCGAGTCATGCGACCATGGTATTATCGAAAAAATTTTATGCAGTCAGCAATAGCTCCCCATGGAGGAAAAATGTCACAAAATCTGAGAAATTAAATCTTGCTACAAGTAAATCGACAATGCTTTACATTCAATCAAAAAGCTGTAGCAAAAGTGATCCAAAAATGCAGGAAAGATGGAAATGAAACACCAGATGTCCACGGAAGTTAACATCTCGACAGGAGCGTCTTCTGATGAGAAGGTAACAAAATCTCCTGCAAGTTCACTGCAGTTAGCTAAAGCGACAGAATCTGGAAAAAGCTATTCCCATGATGCCATGCGGCGCACACTGCATGGGTGGGTATGATCCACAAAGGAAGCTTCTCCTGAAGCCCATGCACAAAAAACACCACTAGAATTTGCTCGGGCTCATGCTGAAAAAGATGATGACTCCTGGGATTCTAGACGATGAGACGTGATGAGACGAAGATCTCTGATCTCTGGAACGAATTGTTTCAAAACTGTACGGCGTTGTAAAAGTGAGAAAAGTACCTGGTGCCGCTAGTGAAACATGGAGGTGGCCGTGTCCTAAAAATCACGGTGTAGATGTAGTAGTTTTGATTAAAAACGTGATGTACTCATTTACGTTGAGCACTGCATTAAACTTATCTCTGAAATCCTATAATATTGCCCCCTGGCTGAAAACTACAGTGTGCACAACACATTCACCCTTGAAATTGCATTGGGCTTCAGTCTTTGGGGACATTTAGATGAATTTATCTGCATTTACTTTCAGTGATTTTTAGCTATCAATCCAATGCCACCTTCTATTCCTGCTTGAAGATTTGTACGTGGGAGAGCTTTAGTTGTAGAGGCTTTTCAGATGATCTCTCTGGCTCATGCACTGCTGTAACGCGCTGACCTGACTCTAGCAGGAAGCTCGTAGAGATAATCAATCCAGCTCTGATGAGGAAGAGACGGTCACCACCAGGGTGTTTCGACGGAGAGTGATTCTGAAGGTACTCTGAGTGGCGCTCTTGTAGATCTGAGCCGTGCTTCAGCTTGAGTGCTAAGAGGGCATGAAGTGATTGGTGCGCTGCCACTTTTCAGGAAGAAGTTGCTGTGATTTCTGAAGTTTCAGCTTTGCTTCCTACTTGAGTTTATTTGTAAAGGTGCTTTCTGAAGTTAGCATTACTACTAACATGAGTTGCCATTAAGTTTGTGGATTAATGAATTGTTGTCATGATTTATTTTTCATTTTGTTCATAGATCTCCATGTATGTGGGTGTAGCTCCATGATTTGAATTAATAACAACTATATTTCACAATACAACATTGTCCGAATACATTCGAGAAATTGCTAGATTGCATCGCCAAGGAATTCCCAGGGAAAGCAAGAAAAAAAATCTCTTTTTAAATTAGAAACAGGAGACACATCATAAAATGAGCTTTCTCCTTCAAGAGAACTTAATGCAAACATCTGCGCTGCCCCCTAGTGGGTGGATGATATTAAATGCTAGCAAACACAAATCAAACTCGACTCTAGCCTTCTTAGCTTTGCTAAAAATTATTTTTTTCTTCCAGTGGTTGTAAAAAAGTTTCATTATAAAAATAGCTTTGCAAAATATTGTGATGCATATCGTGTCACCGACAAAATATTGTGATATGCATCGCATCGTGAGCACAGTATATCGTTACACCCTCAAAAAATAAAAAAAATTTTCTGTCTGATAAATCCTTCATTCAGTTTCTGCAAGTGGGTGGGGCTTCTAGCTTGGCTACCTTGAGCACTTCGCTTTAATTGGTCAATGGTTCATGCATTTCCATCGCTCTTGTCAAACATTAGTGCTTTGGGTAAAAAGGCGAAAACATTAGTGTAAAAAGGATAAAAGGATGTATATATAAATGTACACTACCATTCAAAAGTTTGGGGTCACTTAGAAATTTCCTTAGTTATGAAGCGAAAACATTTCTTTTTTTCAATGAACTTTAAACTAATCAGAAATACACTCTTTACAGAGGCTATGTGCTAGATGACTATTCTAGCTGGTTTTTGGTGCAGCATGTGCATAGGTGTATAGAGGCCCATTGACAACTGAGCAAGAAGATAAGTCCATTGGAGTCACGAGCTTGAGACGCAACAATTATATAGTAGCCGCAAAATGCCCGAGTCAACATCTACAGTGAAGAGGCGACTCCGGGATGCTGGCCTTCAGGCTAGAGTGGCCATATCTGAGACTTGGCAAAAGAACACAGACATTGGACGGAAGAAAATTCGAATCGAAGTTTGAGGTGTTTGGATCACATAGAACATTTGTGAGACGCAGAACAACTGAAAAGATGCCATCTGTCAAGCAAGGTGGGGGTAATTTACTCCATTTTGCAAAGGCATACCGTACCCTGTGGACGGCGCTTGATTGGAGCCAATTTCATCCTACAGCAGAACAATGACCCAAAGCACATTATCCTGATCAAAAGTGTGCAACTCTTAATATTTTGTTGTCCCCTCTTCATCAATGACAGCTGGATTTTTCTTGGTGTGGTTGTCAAAGTTTGTGTAAACATATGTGCACATAGTAAATACCTAAATGACGAGAAACTAAAAAATGCGTACAACTTTATATATTTTCACCATCTTATCCACAAACTTAAATCAGAAATTAAATAAAGGCCTCATTGTTTTATTTTCCAAAAAAAATAAGTTTCAACGCAACATACAAGGTTCATTCCTAATCTTGCTCATAATATTTGAGTTGACCAAGTGTTTGTCACCTGAGCTGTTTTGAGTTTTGAGTTCCTTACATTTATTTAGGCAGATTATATTTCAGATTCTTTTAGTTGTTTTCTGTCAACTTCTATTCTTGTATTATTTTACCGTGTAAAACCAACAAAGTGAAAGATCTGTGACTTCTCTAGGGAGATCAGGCGAAGAACATCCCCGCTGAGACTGTGACAGAGGAGCAGTTTACCGATGAAGATGGAAATATAGTCACCAGAAAAGTAATCCAGTGCCGCCTCGTTTCACTGAATCAGATCCCTCCCTCTGCCCTTGAGGGGAATAAACGTGATCCATGACTATACCCCCTTGTCTTAGGTCATCCGCAAAGTGGTTCGTCGCTCTGCTGCCCCGGAGGAGAAAGGCAAGAGAAAGCGTGGCAAACGTTCCAGGCAGGCCAATAGGGCCGAGCCGGAGGACGAGAAGGGCCCCAAGCCCCAAAGAGAACCCACTGAGGTTGTATTTGTGTGTGGTGCTCGTGTTAGTCCTAACGCAGCTGATCAATGTCTAGCTTCTAGAATAACATGCTTTTGTACGAATCTAACTCAAGATAGTGGTTTAAAGTGGCGTTTTAAATTAAAACCGTCTTAGTTCTTCTGTGTGTTTGTGCTGGAGTGAGATTTAATCAGTTATTCTTTCAGCTTGGCTTCCTTAACATTTCAGTAGCTCATTATCCGGACCTTGGTTTGTAAGCGTGTGTGGCGGGTACAACCTTCCACACTAGCTGTCTTGCTCAGATGTATCCGAGTTGATGCAGATCACTGGGTTCCACCATGGACTCCAGTCGTATGCTCTAAACAAATGTCCATTTGAACCGTGTTTGTCGTGCTAATATTTTTTCTCTAGTAGCGTTTGCCTTGTGCTAGCATGAAAGCGCACTGGAAAATGACCTACCATTACAGCATCTGATACCAGCAGAAGTGATCTCAATCCTCGCACTTTGTTTTTCAGACTGGAGAAGGAGGAAAGGGCAAAAAGAAAGAAGGAAAACAAAAGGAGAAGAAGGGTCAGTCGTAACCGTTGTGCTCTATTTGGTGAGTACCTTTCCCAGGGTAAAGACAATTGTAAGAAAACATTTAGTTTCCCTTCAGAATCAACATTTTCCATAAGATACTAACCTAACAAAAAGTGATTTTCCTAGCATATTTATTCAAGCCCAAGTTGCAAAAGTTAGTACACCCTCATTATACGTGCAGGTTTTGAGAATGACACAAAGTTTGCTGCTAACTGCTTCTAGATCTTTGTTTCAGTTGTTTCTGTGATGTACTGAAATAAAATTACAAGCACTTCAAACGTTTCAAAGTGTTACAGTCGGCTGCAACAAAAGAGGACATCTGAGACAAGTTTCATTGTTTATTAAAGCAATTTAAATAAAGAATTCAGGCCTAATCAAATATAGTAAGAAAGGAAAAGATCTTGAGTGGTGACATCATGGAGCGCAGCCACGCCAAAGGCAGCCACTTGTTTGATCTGGGTACACAAACGCTGGAGATGTACTCCGGAGACGAGTTCCAGCCAGAGAGAGACGCACACACCAATCGAATCAGCTGGCTCCTTTATATCCGTCAGGTGTGCGAGCCACACCCCCTTAAGACCAATGACAGCAGGACCAATGACTAGCTGCACCTTCTGACAATGAAATATAACAGCATGGGCAATCTTAAGGACGTGGTCATCACAAAAGGCTTTAATCGTCAACTACATGACATTTATGCAAAGAGTCAGTATTTGTAGTGTTGGCTCTTCTTTTTCTGGACCAAGTCCTGACGGATAGCAAGCCGTTCTTTCAGAATCACTTCATGGAGTTTGTCAGAATTAGTGTTTTTACAGCGCCTCTTGAGGATTGACCACAAGTTCTCTATGGGATTTAGATCTGGGGAGTTTCCAAAGACCCAAAATTTCAATGTTTTCGTCGCGAGCAACTTTGTTATCACTTTTGCCTTATAGCCTGGTGCTCCATTGTACTGGAAATTGCTTTGTTCTTCACCAAACTGTTGGATTGTTGAAAGAAGCTGCGGCTGGAGAAGGTTTTGGTTCCATTCTTTATTCACGGCTGTGTTTTTGGGTAAAATTGTGAGTGATGCCACTCCCTTGGATGAGAAGCAGTCCCACACATGACTGCTCTCCGGATGCTTTACTGTTGGCATGACACAGGACTGATGGTAGCGCTCACCTTTTCTTCTTCGGAAAAGCCCCAAACAATCGGAAAGGGGCTTCACCTTTGCCCCAGTCCTCAGCAGTCCATTCACGAGAGTTTTTGCAGAAGATCAATCTGTCCCTGATGTGTTTTTTTGGAGAGAAGTGACTTCTTTGCTGCCCTTCTTGACCACAAGCCATCTTCCGAAAGTCTTCAGCTCCCTGTGCCTCCAGATCTGCCTGCCTGCTGCCATTCCTGAGCAAGCTCTGCACTGGTGGCACTCGGATCCTGCAGTTAAATCCTCTTTAGGAGACGATCCTGGCGCTTGCTGGACTTGTTTAGACGCCCTGAATCCTTCTGAACAAGAATTGAACCTCTTTCCTTGAAGTTCTTGATGAAATTGTTGATTTCGGTTCAATCTTAGCAGCACAATATCTTTCCTGTGAAGCCATTTTAATGCAGCGCAATGATTGCTGCACCCGTTTTTTTGCAGGTCACCATGGTTACCAAGCCTCACCCTCCTTTTAACACGTCAACTCTGCCATTCGAACAGAATCAGCCTGATCTCCAGCCTTGTGCTCGTCAACATTCTCACCCGAGTCAACGACACGATTACTGACATGATCTCAGGAGCTCCTTTAATGACAGAAACGAACCCAATAATTAGTCAATTTATTTCTTAAAAACAATTCTTTTTATGTAAGCGCTTCGATGACTGAATAGAGAAGTATATGAGTATATAGAGACATGTAGCCTCTGTAGTTCTTTGCTTTTCGACGTCTACACTGCCCTGTTCACACTTTAGTAAATCAATTTAAGTAAAGCTGAAGAGTTTGTGATCTCGAGTTCGATTATTAATCTTAATTTCATGTCATGGTATACGTGTTCAATAAAACTTGTTTTTTGTTAATTGAGCTACTTTTTAAGGAGGATTCTGCTGTCGTTTAAAGCATGATTTGCTAATTATGTTGACGTTCGTCTCTGTCTTTCAGATTTGAAAGTGTTTCAAAATCCCTTTCCTTTGAAGAAAATCACTGGAAACTTGCAGGAGGTCGGGGGATGAAGATTGTGTGCCTGGATCTTTCTTTAAAAGCAACTGGTTTTTGGTCAGACGTCTTGATTTCGCATGAGCATGAACCCGTTTCTGTCAATGACACGATGGCTTACGGTTATGGAGAGCCTTCTAGTGACCGATAAGAGCACATCTGTGACCAAAGAAGCCACTGAAATATTTCTGACATGGAGGGACTCGTTTGGATCACTTTCTACTGTCGCCTTACTTTCTGTCCCTCTCGGACCTGTGATTCCCGGGGTGTAAAATGCTGTCGGAGCATATGATGTACATAAATCCTAATGTGTAAATTTGAAAGAGGCTCAAAGTATTGTTCATGCACTGGCAGGTGTGTAGGAATGAGCTGCAAACCCCGATTCCATTTTTAAAGGAACGCTTCACGTGCACTTGTAAATGAAAAAAAGCCGCTTGATTTTGACAGAGTTCTTTTAAACGAACGTTGGCGCTAGATCTACTGAGATTTCTTCAGAGTACTAATATTTTCATGCATGTGACTCACTTTACTTTGATTTGTTCTCTGGAATGCGCAAGAGAAGGGGGATGAGGTGCACACTCACAACGCTCACTTTGGTTTTATATGTATTTTTTTAAGCCAATATCAAGACACCACCGAAACGACGAGTTCACGAAACTACACTGTGTTCTTTCCAATCACAGCGGCGGTTTCCTATGCATTTACAGATACAGCAGAAACTGGCCGCAGGATGTCGAAGTCAGCCTGTCCTTACAACCACTCTGTCATTACTTTTCATGGCTGCTGTGGGGATTTTGAAAAAAAGTGATCTTGGTTTTTATGCATTGATTGAGAAATCACCCAACAATTCTTGTACTTGGTTACAAACTTCTATGGAAATCAAACACTGGATGATCTAATTATTTAAGCTTATAATAAATTGTGTTCAAACCCTCACACGTTGTCCTTGCTTTTTTGAGATTAGCACAGTCTTAAAACGAGATTTAAATCATGAGATTTATTGGTAATGCAGAAAAACAATTGACTGAGACCAAACGACCTTTGCATTTTTGCTTAACTATTTTGCATAATATGGGAGAGCATACAACACTGTCATGATTCATAAGGAGAGAATCCAAACGCTTGGAAGATTGACAGAGTTCTTTATTAAGCCACGCATGAAGCCAGGGAACATGGGCGAATGGGGCATACTTGCCATTAAAACCAAAACTTGTCCTGGGGGCAAATCTACATAGAACCGCCACTGCAGGGAACGGTCCAGGGACTGTATATAACGTGGACGAAGCGTCAGTGACGTCACTTATTGATTTCTGGTGAAGTGAAATTAAGTTTAAAAGTGGGCGTCATCAGCAATCTCCTTCGTAAAAGTGCATCACTTCCCAGTAATTGAAAATGGGCAAAAGATCCCACGTAGAAACCTCACACTCGACGTTCTAAAACCACACACTAAACCGAAAACAAAGGGGTAACAAAGTTCTTCCCATGAAATTAGCCGGAATGAACCACTCCAGAGGATGACGAGCGACGAGACTATTGAAGGAAGAGAATGCTGTAGATTTTGTGAAGGCATGATAACATTTGAAGGATTTATGGCGAGTTTTAGAACAGCATCTGCCAGTATTTTTTAATGAAAGCCAATGGAGGCATTTGCTGTGGTTCAGGCTCAGCATTTCAAAGCAATGTAATGATATTTTTTCTCCTCAAATTCTAGAGAATTGTGCCAGCTGGCTTTCATTTGTTATTATTACATGATGATCGTATAAACAAATTAAACAATTAAGTTCTACATTTTCGCAAATTACTAAATTGTAAACACTTTTCCAACAAAACAAAGTTTCTCTGAAGATTCATGACAACTTATTTTACAGAGAAATTACATGGTTTTACTTTTGCCTTGCTACTAATTTATCATTCTGCTCTCAGTTCATTGAGCACTCAGAGAAAATACTGCACGAGCAACAGACATTCTTCAACGTGATCTGCAGAGCCAGCACAAAACAGTCATGTTATGACTAGTGTGAGATTATATAATGTGAACTTTTGTTACTGTCTTTAAAAGAGAAGATTAGGCTTGTGATCTTACATAACATTCAAACTCCAACTTGTCAACATTTGCCATCGCGACAGGTTAATTCAGCGGAAAGTCGGCTTTGGACAAATTAAAAAGTTCAAGTCACAATTTATACAATTTTCGGTTAATTTTATTTCACTTTACAAATTTGTTTATTGCTTTTCCTGCAGTTCCTGGATGTGAGCTGTCGAATTTGAACCACTGAATTTTCGGAAACAAATTTGTTAATTGAAATAAAATTAACCGAAAATTATCTGACGAATGTTATTGTTGGAATCAATAAACCAACTGAATATTTTGGAAACTTTGTGAGGTGAATATTAATTATTGAATTTTTAACAATGAAAAAGTTTGAAATATTCACTAAATAAATATACAACCATGTTTAAATGCAGCCCCTGAAAATACAATGCATTAAAATGTAAGCACTGTTTATTGCAATGCATTTTTTCCCAGTTGTGTACTTCAACAAGCTTTTTATTTCAAATCCTTTTGCCTTTATTTTGTTCCATACTCTTATAAAATCAACAATTGCTACAATACACCTTTGGAACACATACTTTTCACATTTTTATTTTGTGAAATGTCTACAAGAAAGAGATCTCTTGTAGATCTTTTCTCACAACTCATCATTTCAAGACTCGCCCAGGGCTCATTTTATGACTGTTTCCAGCTGAACGGAATTTTAGCTTATTGTTATGCTCGAGTACCTTTGAGCCTTAAAGCACTATTGCTTAACTCGTTTAAAAGTAGTGTTTAGCTTGTTCCCACGTCACACAATAAAAGCTTTAATTTGCGGTTCAGCTACTCTGTGACTTTTTCGGGCGGATTCGCTTCTTTCAGATTCTTTTCTTCTTCCTTTTTGAGCGTAAATAAAAACATCGCAGTTAATTAACAATGAGAGCCACCTCAAAACCGAATCTACTTTCTGCCTTCTCACCGAAGCAGCTTTCTCCAGCTGCAGTCTTACCTGTCTTTTCTTTGATCTTGTCTTGTCTCTGTTTTGCCCATCTTTGTTCTCAATCTTGGCATGGTCTGATCTCTCTTTGATCTTGGTCTTGCCTCAGTCTCGTCTATTTTTAATATCAGTCTTGCCTTTTGTCTAATGTCTGTGATCTTTGTGTCTGTGATATTATCTTCCTTGATCTTGTTCTTTCCTTTGTCTCATCTTTCTTGATTGAGGTCTCCTTCATGTCTCATCTGTCTTTGGTCTTGCCTTTAATCAAACTCTTTTTGATCTCATCCTCCCTGTCTCTCTTGGATTTTTGTCTTTTCTCTCTTTTATCTCTGTCTTGTTTATGTCACTCCTGTCATATGCGGTAATTCCTCTCCCTGTCTTTAGAGGCCACCATACTTGTTACTGCCTTAGTTCGTCTTTATGGTTTTTTGTTGGTGTAATGTTTCTCAGGTGTGCCCAATCACAACTGGCTATTTAAGTGCTGCTTTGTTTCCCTGCCTTTCACTCGTTTTTTTTTTTTTTTTTTTTTTTGGACACAGTTGTGCTGTATATTCTAATCCTCCTCGCTCTTACACAATGAAGGGAATTTCTTTTTGTTTCATTTCAGCAGTTTTGCTGCTCCCCTCGTGGAGTTTGTTTTCCTGTATTCTTTAATTAAAGAAAGCCTTCATTTTTTGAAAAACAATTTGTGACAACACCTGTCTTTGATCTCTATCTCATATCTTTTTTATGTCATTACTCTTTGACCTCAGTCTTCCCTCTGTTTATTATCTCGTCATATTTATTTGAATTTTTTTTGTCTCATCTATCGATGTAGCTCATAGAAAAATAAACAATGCAAAAACCACCACAGACTGTCATAGATGGCTCTTTTCTGATATTTCTGTAGTTTTATTGCCTTGTTTTTTGTTCAGTGTAATTATATTATTTATATTTATTAATTGTTGTTTCATTTATACTCTAATTTTATATTTTTTGGTTATTTTTTTAAAGCAGTTCTCCACAACATACTTGTTACATATTGCAGTGATTGTACTTTGCTTGGTTTAGCATTTTTTAGAACTTTGACAGGATTAATTCAATGTTTATTTCATTCCTTATGCTTGTTCCCTGTCAGGAACTCTAGGGCACTTCGTGAAGTAGGGGTAAATCCTGGACCGGTTGCCAATCCATCACATGGCAACACACGCGTTCACTCCTGAGGGGAATTTTATTCAGTTGACGCATGTTTTTGGGATTGTTGGTGAAACCGTAGCACCAGAAGGTAAACCATGCAAGACAAAGCAAGCTTCTTCCAGGAAGCCAAGCAAACGTTGTCCTGACATCGTCAAAATTTGGTCAAAATCTGACGATCCGCAGGTGTCCAAATCAGACAAAACATGCTCAGAAAACTTGCATTAATATGCAACTGTACATAAATGTCCGGGATTGCATAAGTTTTTTAAGTTGTTCACCAATTTGTTAATTCATGTCATCTACACAGGTAAAAATAGTTACAAAACAATACATTTTAGTTAAAACATCACAAATTAACCATTTAAAAAAAAAGGTATATTCAGTTGTGAAAAAAAACTATATAAGTTAAGACGTGCAAATCATTCCTGTTTGTAAAGTGGGCGTACAAAGGATTTCGGGAAAAATCCTTACATCAAGGATTGAGAGGCTCCTGGTTTATGGAAAGTATTTCAAATGTGTTCATGCTGTTTGTACTTTGTGCAAGTCTCCTTTCACAACAGAAATAATGTATTTTGTGAAATATAATATTACCCTTTTTGAAAATCTTTAATTTGAAGCTCTTTCAGATAAGTGACAATGCGTGTACTTTCCCACACATGGGATTCAAGTTACGTGTGCAGAAGTCGTCGTCCAATCATATAATCAATAAAAAATATAAAATGTATTAATTGCTAACAGTTGTTAAAGGAATATAAATTTCATTATTTAAAGCAAAATCTACATACACGCCCCGAAACAGATGTTGAAAGGACGTCATCTGGATTCCCATTCTGCACGTCGAAAAGACGTTGAAACGACGTCGAAATGTGTGCTGGGAGGTCACCGCCCAGCCTTAAACCGGCAACCTTCTCACTGCTACCCACTGTGCCACCCTCGAAGGGTATTTTTAAATAAAAGTTGAGTTGTTGTAAACAATGTTAATGCAAAGCCTAATTTTAAATATTTTCCCTTTTCCAACCTGCTCATTTGTGATGAGTCAAATATTTTTAAGATCATTTATTCCGGAATATAATTTCTATCTATTGCTCTTGACACTTGTGTTTTCGGACGTTTGGTTTGAGTGTGTTCAGTAAGGTTCACGGTGGCAGACGCTCCCGGTAACACGTGTCACTGCTGTATTGTCATGAACCGGTTTGTACTGGAACTGCGCTTCAAGTTCATAACCGAGAAGATGCACGTGGCGTGTGTTTACAAATGCATTCGTTGTTTAAATGAAACTGCTAAATAAATTCATTTTACAAACGCGGTTGTCTCCGGTTTATTGTGCTGTGTTTTAAGACTTTGCTGAAGATGCGGCGGCTCCTTTAAATAGAAATTAACGCAACATTCGCGTTTCAAAAGTTGCTAAAAGTAAGCGTTCACAAGCAATAATCGATGTTTGATGCCAGATTCCGGCTGTGTCTATTGTCACTCAAAAGAAAGGAAGTTAGCGCTTGGAAATGTGAAGCTGTACCAGCGAGAACAGCTTCAAACCGGTTTAAACGCCTGGCAACAAAAGCCGGAGCGCGTGCGGAAACCACCGCGCACAGAGATGAAGACCAGACCGGGATGTTTCAGCGCGACACATCTCCTCACAGCATCTTTCTTGAATCATGACACGGTTATAAAACAATCACAATCTTAGTCCAGAGAGCCAGCTCCACATCCAGAACTGAACCCGCCACGGAAATCAGCCGTTCCCGGTTGCCGAGGTAAGAGATCCTGCGGCTCTTGCTGTTTTGGCTCAGGGTTGTGCATGTATTTAGATGCTGCTTTTGAATTGTTTTACGTTGACATCACTTTGTAGGGTCGTTGGATAAAGTACATTAACCAATGTTATTGTTTTCTGATGTAAATTAATCCGCATGAATTATTTTCATTGGTTGAGGAGCGCGCACGGTGTCAGCTGTTATGCTGCGTCCGCGCGCGCATCCGTCCGGGTTTGGTTACGCGTAGGTCGCGCATCCTGTGTTTTCTTTCTCTTGTTCGTTTTGGTGCAGGAGAAGGGTTTACTAATAAACAGAAAGCTGTTATTTGTGTTACAAACAACAAAAAACCCAGAAACGGTCTATTGTGGGTTGTTCTTTCAGTATTGCTGAAAATAACAAATGGCTACAGGAGCCAAGAATGTCCAGAGGTTCCCAAAAACCTCTGAAAATCCACACTTTTACTCACCACTGATACATAAAAAAATTAATTCGGTACTTATTAAATATAGTGTTCGTTTTTAAAACCTTCATTAGGGGCTGTTGTGGCCCAGTAGATAAGGAGATTGAGTGGTCATCACAAGGACGCTGCTTCTATCTCTTGCTCCATTGGGAGTGGAAGTGAAACCTCACACTCAGCAACCTGTGAACAGCACAACTGTGGTGTCCTTGAGCAAGGCACCAGTTTCTCCCACTGCTCCCCGGGTGCCACAGCTATGTGTTTATTTGCACTTGAATGCAGAGCACTCCTAGTATGGGTCCCTCCATACCTGTTTGTATTGTCACTTCCTCCTTTGTCATTAAAATCTAATTATTGAGTTTTTTCAGAATAAAACACCTCAAAATAAAACACTAAACAAAAAAATTATTGGAAATTGAAGATTTTCCATAATACAATCCACAGTGTTGTACAAATTTAACCCAATTGAGTATTTTCTTCTCACCTTGTCTCCATAGACTTCCACCAGTTACCCGTCATTGTTTACACTGTCCTGGTTACGCAATGTATATACTCTCACCTGGCGCTTTAATAGGTACACCTCGCTAGTAACAATGTGGCCCTTTTTTGCTGTGAGAACTGTTTTAATCCTTCATGGCTTCGACTGCACATCCATGATGCGAATCTCCACCACATCCTAGCAATACTCAGGAGGCTGTGGCGTTGGTGCAATGCTTAATTGGTACTAATGGGCCCAAACTGTGTCAAGAACATATCTCCATGCACCACCACCACCACCACCAGCCTGAACTGTTGATACAAGGCAGGATGGATCCATGGTTTCATGTCGTTGACGCCAAGTTATGACCCTAGCATCCGAATGTTGCTGCAGAAATCAACACGCATCAGTTTCGCTCTTGCCAAATTTGGTGAGCTTGAGTCAACTGTAGCCCCAGTTTCCTGTTGTAATTTGCCAAGAAATATAAGTTGTTTCATGACTTTTTGGAATTGTGTCCCAAAACTCATGCTTCTGAAACGCTGTGAATAAATTTATTGGGTAATCATTTGGATTTTTTGCAACATTTTATTGGTTTTCTGAACATCCACCAATAGAACGTAATATCTGGATAGATGGGGGTCTTTCTCCCCTGGGTTCATATGTTAAAAATAATTATTGCTCTATCACATATGTTGCTGTATTAAAGGCAAATAATATGCAAATTTCAGGGCATAAATATTCATTTCCTTAGACTCTAAAATGGATAAATTGTTGTAAATACTGAAAATGTTTAGACTTTGGCAGAGACGCATGGTTCGAGTCCTGACTTTGATGCCAATCCTGTTTTGTTGTCCTTGGAGCACACTGTTTTTCTCCAAGTTCAAGAACTCACATCTTTGGCTCAGTTGTTCTGGACAAATGTCAACATCAAATGATGCATATAATTATATTATTTACTTAACAGTTTAATTGTTCTTTCAGAATCCCATTGTCAGGATGAGCGGGCTGCAGACGAGGCAGGCTCCGGATGGTGGATGGGGCTGGGCTATCGTGGTGGCTTCGTTCATGGGGCAGCTGCTAGCCTACGGCTCGCCTCAGTCAGTGGGCGTCCTGTACCCCGAGTGGCTCAACACTTTCCATGACGGGAAAGGAATGACAGCGTGGGTCGGCTCGCTCGTGTCTGGGGTTGGACTCATTGCTAGTAAGTGGAGATTAGATATTTTCTGTTTTATCAGCACACTCGAAACAAATCCTCCATGTCTTGTTCCTAGAGATAATAAAGGAAATGTAACATCTACAGTTGTGCTCATTAGTTTACAAACCCTGGCAAAATTTTTCACTTCTTGGGCAAACTGTTTTCCTACTGTTGAGTAGGAACACTCACTTTCCATATGACCTTGATCAAAAGTTTATGCACCCTAGTTCCTAATATTTGTATCCCTGCCTTTAACATCGAAGACAGCCTGAAGTCTCTTGAGGTAGTTGTCGATGAGGTTCTTTATCTTCTCTGTTGGTAAAGCAGCACGTTCTTCTTGGACTGGTTCTTGCATGAACAACACGTTTGAGTTCTCCTCAGAGTGCTTCAGTGATATTGAGATCAGGAGACTAAGATCCGCTCCAGAACCTTCACTTTGTTCTGGTGGAACTGATGATGAGTGGGTGTGGCCTTGTGTTTTGGATCGTGTTGGAATATTCAGTGGAACGTGCATTAAAAAGCTCAATTTATTTCCATAAAGAATAACTTGACACTATAAAAGATGAGCCTTTCATAATCCTCACAAATAAATCCCTCTGATGTTAGCCTCAACCATGTTTTTCATTATAAACCTGTTTACTGTAGAGCAGCTCTTCAAATCAATGTGTCTGTGATTGAGTTTAATGATTTCCTGTTTATGTCAGCAGGCCTTCTGACATCATGAACTTGTTTTAGATGTCGATCACAATTTATCCGTCTGATGAAACAAAGCGGCAGATCTCTCTTATAAATGAACCCCCGATAATCCCAACTTTCTTCCTTACATCGGTAATGGCAACCCCATGAAATCTAACTGGCATTAATCTGTCCTCAGGTCCCATCTGCAGCGCTTGTGTAGTGAACTTCGGAGCCAGGCCGGTGACCATTTTCAGTGGGGTCATGGTGTCTGGAGGGCTCATGCTCAGCGCTTTTGCACCCAACGTTCAGTTCCTCATTTTTTCTTATGGCATAGTTGTTGGTAAGTTTCCCACTGTTCATTGTAACCTAATTCCAAGAGACAGAAAAAGCTGATGAAAAATGTGTTTTTTTTAAATGTTTTTCTACAAATGAATCCCAGTAAAAGAGGGATACTAGTTTTTGGCAGTGAAATTTTAGGGTGAAATGAGGAATAATGAAAGAGTTCAAATAATTAGGCAACAGCATCTGGCTGTAAAACAGGTTCTTGTAAAAATGATTGTTTTTGTCATGTTGTTTTTATCAGACTGCAGTAACACTGTAGACCTCTAAAAAATCTGGCACTAGAGAGTAATCACAATCTTCACTCCCTTTCTTTATTTACTTTCAGTCTTTCATTCCCCTGTATTTCTATCTTTTGTTCTCTCACTCTTTTCTTTCTCTCACTTTCTCTTTTCAATCTATCCATCTCTCTTATATTTCTCTCCTTTCTTTTTCTCTATTTCCTCCTGCTCTCTCTCTCTCCTGATGCTATCTCTCTGTCTCTTTTATTTCATTCTGTCCTTTTTCTCTCCCCTTTTTCTCCCTGTCTCTCTCTCTTTGACTCCTCTTTCCCTCTTGCTCTTTTTAACATGTCTCTCTTTCGCTCTCTGTACCTCTCCGATATTCCTATCTTGCTCAGAAATACCCTTAAGAGAATAGCTCTGACGTGAGCTACATTTTAAATTTGTAGGATAGAGGGTGAAATCGTTTATCAGTGTAATACTCTTGATTAGCTTTAGAAAAGTTACTTTTAAGTTGTACTTTGGGTCGTATTAAGATCAGATACTTTTACTTTACTTTCTTTACTTTTTTGGCAAGTAATGGTATTTTAACTTGAGTATTACATTTCAATTCTCTTTACAGCATTGCAGATTACAGATGCCAATCCCCCCATGGTACCCATCTAACAACACAATGTTTATTTCTACACAGTGTCAATCCAACACCACTCAGTTCTGATATGGTCCTTATCTATCGGGTGTAAAAATACCAGTTCCCAAAGTGTTGGATTAACAATACACGGTGTAAAAAAGTACTCAGTGCAAAAGTGCAAAATAAAAGTGCACCAAAATCATTAGTCTGCCCACAACAACTTCTGCCGGGAGGAGAAACGATGCCATTTTGTCTGGTGATGGAGAAGTGTAGCACCCATATGTAATCTGAGCGGTGCTGGGTGACACGGTTACATTTACTGTGTATTTATCAGCACTATTGTTGGAAATTGCCCTTAACTTCACAAAGAATAATTTTCATCGAATCAAGTTCAAATGAATTGAAATTTAAATGCCACCCCCTCCCCCTCCCACAAATTCTACAGAATAATTTCATTATGTATTAATTATCTATATTATTCCATGCCCTAAACACAATTTAGTTAATGTTTAGTTTCTGCAGTTTTAAATTTCTTTTGTTTTGCTAACTTACTTTTATTTATCTCAAATCGAAAAATAGGATGCATGAGCGCACAAGAAGAACACACTAAAATGTAGCACGTCTGGTTTGACAGAGTCTTTGTGAGGCCCAGAGAAGAATTGTGGATCGCCTCGGATGATTAACGGATCAGATCAGCTGCGATCTGCTACATTCTTAATCTATATCTTTCTTGTTTTGTCAATGCAGACATTCTTCACATTAATTCTTCTTTCAACTGCAAATATATATATATATATATATATATATATATATATATATATATATATATATATATATAAATGTTTTTAAGTTCCTCTGTCCACTTAGAGAGTGAAAATGTGAGAGTCTATGAAAATGTGAAAAAAAAACAGCAGGAAAAAAATATTGGGTAAATAGAACACCTTGTACTCCCGGTATAAGGAGCAGAGGCCTCACCCTGAAAGTCACAAAACTGCAAAGCTTGAATAAACAAGAAACTATAGAATCTGTAAAAGAGACACATTCACAGCGGGAAATTACAGGACGAGACAGAGAAAAAAGTTTTTCATGGCAAATACACTTTTCTGACTTCATCAATATTCCTGATTCCGCAGGACTTGGATGTGGACTTGTTTATGCTGCTACTGTAACCATCACATGTCAGTATTTCGACAAGAGACGAGGTCTTGCTCTTGGCATCGTCACCACAGGTACGATCATAAACCACTTTCATAAAGTTCACTTTACAAACTTCTCTTGATCTAAAAGCCCATCCGTGCTGTAGCCAGCGTTTTTAATTAAAGCTAGATTCAAGACTTAGATTTTATTAAAACCAGAAATAATATTTCAAGAATTGATTTTAAAATCTTAAAAAGGCTAACTAGCTTTAAATAGTGTTTTAGTTTCAGAGTTTCAATTTTTGTGTCATGAAATTGAGCATAAACAAGATTTGAAACAAGGTCCTGGAGATTGTGTTATGTTGTGTTGTGTATGCTATGAAAGAGGCAGAATATTTTCTGTTCTGTTGTTTTGGCCAATATTCTTGTCACATATGTAAAAAAAGGTAAAATAAAAAAAGTACCTTGGTCCTGGTAGTGGGTAACGTCTTTACCATCCAGCCCCATCAATGAAAAAAAAAATCAATGAAGGCTACGGCTAAGAAATAATCTATATAAAAAAATACGTGATCAATATTAAATTGACCAATTAAATTGCGCTCTAACCAAGAAAGTACCTTGTAGATGTGTTCATACATGGAAAATTGGCATAGTTGGCACATTTGGGAAGGATTGTTAGGCTGAGGTGCACATAGTTTAACAAAGTCATAAAAGCTTCACAATTTAACAGCTGACATAACTCCACAGATCAGACTGATGGGGTTTTGAACAGATCCAATCTCTAGGAGGAGTTCGTTAAAGTTTGAGACGTGCAAAAGTGCCATGTTTCGAGGGTTTTAGCAAAATAATTTACATATTTTAACTTTGGATGCATGCCCAAATAGAGTTTTCGGAGCTCTATGTCCAGTTATCCAAATTGTATATGTGTAATTCAAAAAACACTGTGTGGTGCTACAACTGACACCATAGCTTTCTATCTATCGATGTGTTCAGACACGGACACTTAACCATTTGGCAGAGATTGTATAGCCGAGTTGTAACAACTTCTGCTTTATTGGGAAATTCAGAAGACCGCCAAGAAAGAACTGGTCGACAAAATCAAAAAAGCTTCAAAAGGGCCTTCTGATTAAATTGCAAGAGTTTGATTGTGATCAGTTCAAATCTCAAAGGAGGAATTTGTTCAAGTACAAGGCCCCTAAATAAGTGTTCCAAATTTAACATCCCTTATGCCTTGAGAAAAGTCTGGTAGAGTTTGGAGATGAACAGATAAAATCTCTAGGAAGAGTTTGCATGTTCTCCTGGTGTCTGCGTGGGTTTCCCTCACAACTTTCATCAGGTTTATTGAATAATCTACATTTCCCTCAGGAAATGTACAATGTTACTCATGTCGGGTGTACTCTCGCCCGATGTGAGCTGGAGATGTAAGAAGGCAGGAAACGAGTGAATGAATGAGTTTGTCAAAGTATGACACAACCAACAGTGGCAATTTTTTGAGGTTTTTGTGAAATAGCCAACTTCCTGTCAGTTTTGGGAACGCGATCCATGTTACTTACATTTAAGTCTTGCTTACGTGTGTACGAATTTCATTCGCGTACAACAAACTGAAATACATTAAGTGGCGCTATAGAGCCATTTTACTTTTTTAAAAACATTTTACTTTTTAAAACTTTTTTAACGGAAATAAACTTTTACCAGTTCCGAGGTGTGTGCAAAATTTTGTGATTTTTTTTAAAGCACATTTAGACCCTCAAAAATCCACCAAAAGACATGAAAAACATTCAGTGCTCAAGCCCTAACTAAACATTTCACATATCTCTGGAAAACTGAAATTATTTTGATTCGAATGATGCAAACCAAATACAGTGGTTCCCCCGAGATGCGAAATTAATCTGTTCCAGGGTGGCGTTCGTATCTCGAACATTTCATATGTCGAAGCCAGTTTTACATGTAAAACGCCTAATCAATGCAGCTGCTCTCAGAAACAACAGAATAAGTAGATGAAAAAAATGGAAAACGAGAGAAAAATCAAGTAACGTTTCTTCAATCCTTAAATCTACACATTGTTAATGTAATAAATGATAATAAAACAGAATAAAACACAAGCAAAAAACGTAATATGTACACAAATGTGAAACCTTACCCTGAGTGAAGCAATGTGTCGGAGGAGGAGGAACGGCACCACGTATGAAAGTTAACTTTCTCAAGATATTTCACGAATCTCGAACACCAACATGGTTTCGAGCCCAATCACAGACAGCAGCAATGTACTGGAGAGAGCGCTTCTGAGAACGTCTCAGACTTAAAAAGCGGATAACAGAGCAGAACTGTTGGTGTTTTTCGTATCTTGGAATTTTTATCGTATCACGAAGAAAAATTTGTTTCCCGCAAAACATTTCGTAACTCGAAGCATTCGTATCTTGAGGTACCACCGTACAACCAACACTTATTACACAATTTAGCGAAACCCAAAGCGATGTCATTTTGGAAAGCCAAAAAAAGTGCACGCGATTCTAATTGTGACAGAATTATGAGACACGCTTTAAAAAGCACAATACATTTAATCTCCTGCAGAACCTCTTTCATGAGTCACCCACCCTCTGTTTTTCCAGGTACAAGTATTGGAGGGTTCCTTTACGCTGCCGCACAGAACGAATTCATTGCACTTTTTGGACTCGATGGCTGTCTTCTTCTCATCGGCTGTTTTGCACTAAACATCATCGCCTGTGCCGGGCTCATGAGACCCCTGCACCCCCCGGCCTACTATCTAAAGCAGAGAGCAGCGCTGGCAGAGAGAGCCGATGAGAATGTCCTGGAAAAGACTCCGGTGGTAGAAGATCCCATCAAGAACCAATCCGTCAACATTCTCATCACAGGAGAAGCGAAAGAGTCTGAGAAGGGTCTCCTGGGTGCCGCGGGCCTCCTTCGGCTCATGAAGAAGAAGCAGAAGGAGTACTCCGAGTACCTGCACTCTATTGGGGAAGTGCTCCAGAACAGAGTGTTCCTGGCCACGTGCATTGCTCTATTCTCTTATTGTCTGGGAGCGTACACCCCTCTGCTCTTTCTGGAGGACCTGGCTCAGAGTGAGGGTCTTATCGACGGCATCAGCACCATCCCACTGGTCTCCATCATGTCCATCGCTGCCGGTTTCGGGAAGCTGCTGCTGGGCGTCCTGATGGACATTCACTGGATGAATAGCTGCTTCCTGTATGCCGTCACTCTGCTGGGAACTGGGGTGGCTCTGCTCATCATACCAGTCACTAAGAACTATGCTGGGCTGCAGGTCATCTCAGCTGTGCTGGGGTTCTTCTCTGGAAACTGGTCCGTTATTCCCTACATGACCACCAAGGTTGTGGGAATGGAGCGATTGACTGAAGCCTATGGGATCTTGATGTTCTTTGGAGGGTTTAGCATAATGCTTGGACCTCCAGTCGCAGGTGAGATGTTTACAGTTTGTTAACAGTGGAGACAGCTTTAGTCTTGAAACAACATAAAGTTTTGTTACTTTTCAGTTGTTCATTGTTGCCCCGCAGCACAGAGCATGTACTTGAGTAAAAGTTGAGATACCTAGTGTAAACCCCCCAAAAAAATCCCTCACAGACTGAAGACGAAGCATTTAGATCATCATCATCTTTTATCGTCAGGCTCAAGAAACAGATCACAGATAAACTATTAGCTCCGCCCATTTCACATCTTGAAATGTTTTTTAGCATGAGAAATCGGAGGTGTGGCGTGAGAGAATGCGGAAACACCGTTGCGGCTAACGTAGAAAACAATAACTAGCACACCACCAGATTTCGCTGAAGACTTACGCAGTATGTCGACTTAAAAAAATCAGATCAATTTCAACATCTGGCGTTTCTTCCATTGTTGCGTTATGGTGCTATAAACGTGACGGCGAAAAGCAGCAAGCAGCCATATTTGACTGCAAAGTGTACGAAACACGACGTGTTCTGATTGGACACTTGTAGAGCACGTGAACTTTCTTTTGACCCGTCATTGGTGACGCATGTACAGTACGTTGTGGAACGTAAAAAGAAACGTTAGGTTTTAGCAAGGTACTGGAGTAAAAAATAAGTTTTTTGAGTCTAACAAAACAGTGATACTCAAGTAAAGTACAGATACGCTAAAAAGTTACTTAAGTACGGTAACGAAATACTTGTACTTCGTTACTGTCCACCACTGCCCTGCAGTAATTCTTCCTAAACACTGGTCCGTTGTTTCTCTGTGGGGTCTTCCTCTGGGGTCAGGTTTATCACATCAATATGCCAACACAAAATTAGATATATATACACACCGGCCACTTTATTAGGTACACCTCGCTAGTACCGGTCGGGCCCCCTTAATCCTTTATGGCATAGATTCCACACAGTACTGGAAACATTCCGCAGAGAGTTTCCCCAAATTCCCCAAAGAAGGAAAGGAGATGATCAGAAAGATTCTCAGGGAGGCTGTGGCGCTGACACGATGCTCAGTCGGTTCTAATGGACCCAAAGTGTGCAGAAAACATATGCCCCACACCATTACACCACCACTACCAGCCTGTACTGGCGGGATATAAGGCGGGATGGATCCATTCTTTTGTGCTGCAGACATCGAGACTCACCAGACCAGGGAACTTTTTTTCAATCTTGTTTTGTCCAATTGTCGTGAGCCTCAGTTTCCTGTTCTGCTCCTCAGTTCAGAGATTCTCTTCTGCAGACCTCAACTGTAAATCGGGGTTGTTTTAGTCACTGCTGCCTTCCCATCAGCTGAAACTAGTCTGGCCATTCTCATCTGACCATCAGCAAGGCATTTGCTCCCACAGAACTGCCACTCACAGGGAAAGTTCTCTTTTTGGATCATTCTCTGTAAAGCCTAGAGATGGTTGTGTGTGTGAAAATCCCAGTAGAGCAGCAGTTTCTGAAGAACTCAGGCCATCGTTCAACGTCACTTAAATCACCTTTCTTCGCCATTCTGATACTTCAACGGAACTGCGTCACCATGCCTAAATGCATTGGCTGGTTAGAATTCTACGTAATGAACAGTTGAACAGGTGTACCTAATAAAGTGGCCGGTGACTTTTACGCACTTTCTATGGATTTTTTTTTTATTTATTTTTTTTCAGATTATCATGCTGTTCAGTAACTACTACAAGTTAATTAGTAGTTTATTGTGAATAAATTCTACGTAACTATTATTTTCTCTCTCTTTCTTTTGATAGGTTGGATTTACGACTGGATGCACTGCTACGATCTGGCGTTTTACTTTAGCGGAGGCTTCGTTCTGATGGGAGGAGCAGGCCTTCTCTTCTCTGCATCGTCCTGCTGCAAAAAAGATCCGGGTGAAACCCCGACACCACACACGGAATACAGGAAGGACTATGGTAAAGTGGCAACAGTGGCCTGAGGTATGAAAGCAAGATCGTTGCCCGGGCAAAAGAGAAAACATCCCAGAATGCTGAAGTTCTCTGAGATGTTCCTCTGGGGAATTCTGACAAAATCTGTGGCCTTGTTTTAAGAGGCTCAGCTCTTGCTTACCCCGCTGTTTTTCCTGGTTTAGTAAGTTGTATTGTTTACTGCACAGAATGGAGATGAAATTCCTCAGTGCCATCTGTTACCAGTCGTGTTGTTTATTCACATCTCAAGTTTTGAGGGTGTTCGAGTTCGAGCCTCAGTTGGTTTGGTTAAGTCTCACTAGAGTTCGTTTTCACTGCTGTTGATAAGCTTATTTCCAGGGAATCAAGTGGCAACCTCCCACTATCCTTTGGGAAGCCATTGGTGATGAAACTGCACTTCATGGACTGGCCCCTAGGGGCTGATATCAGAAGGGAGCACGTATAAAAAGCCTGTGTTTGTTATATAACCATTTCTTTAAGAGACTTAAAATTCTACACGGCCACCTTACTTTGAATGCACTTAGTTGATACGGTGACTCATTGCTCAGTTTTTTCTCTCGAAATCATGTCGTGTACGCTACACGTTATCTCACGAAAATGACAATTTTGCTGTAAAAATAGATGCCTTTACCAAGAAACATGAATGAAGGCTCATTTGAACGAATTTTGTGGATTACTAATTTGGAAAAAATAATTTTATTAGCCTCAAATCCGCTCTGTGTTGCTGTGACTTTTCATTTGTACAGTGGAATTTTTTTGTGTTCTACGGTGAAAGATGGTTAAAGTGCGTTCAAACAGCATTTCAAACCGGCTCACACTTTAACACAATGGCGACTCACTTTACCAAGAAATGCAAATTATTCTTTGTGGTCGCTATTGATTGAATCCTTTTCACGCATTTAGGCTTCTTAAAAAGTTGGGGCATTCTAGGATCTGAGTTTGATTCGAAATGAACGTAAAACATGACACTATTATTTTGTTTTATGAAATAATTGTCATTTTTATGACACAGTTATGTTATTTTTACATGACAATTATAATTTTTATGAGAAAATTGCAGTTGTTTTTTTTTTCAAAAGAATTGTAATTTTTATGCCATAAATATGTTGTTTTTAGAGATAATTGTCGTTTTTACAAGATACTTGTCATTTTTAATGCAGAAATATTTCATTTTAATGAGACAATTGTCATTTTACAACACAATTTCCTTTTTTTTACATTTTAATAAGGTAATTGTCATTTTGTTCAAGACAATTATCATTTTTACAACATAATTTTCTCATTTTAACACGATAATTGTAATTTTATGACAAATGATGTTTTAAACGCAATAATTGTCATTTTTACAATATAATTATGTTGCTTTTTAAGAGATAATTGTTTTTTAGCAGTAAATTGCAATTTTTATGAGTTAATTTTTGTGGCTTTTATGTTGAAGATTTTAAGTATCATGTTGTATAGGACTGGGACCTACAGCAATGAGTCACTGTAAGATTAGGCTCCAATTGTATATATATATATATATATAAATTGTTAACTTCACATCTGTTTACCCAGATGTGAATTCTGAGCATTAACATTGGTTTGAGAAACCGTAGTAATGACGCATCTTGCCAATAATTTTGGTTCAATTGTTGGGTGAAAGAAAAAAAACTAAAACCACAGGCAAATTATGCAACATGACAGATTGCACCAGTTTCAGACCAAATAAATTGAATAAACTAGTGTAAAAGCACAGGAAAAGGGACTTTTTGCCTGAACATGAAAAGATTGAAGAGTTCTGAGGCAAGTGTCATCTGAAAAAATAGACCATTTAAGCCTTTTCTTTGAAAGGTCATCAATTGCACTTTTACCACAAACAATATGTATTTTTGCGTATACAAGGAATTGGTTAGCACACCTGCACATACTTTTCAAATGTTTCCCAAATGATGTTTGACAGAACAAAGGAATGGTTTGGCATTATTTCCAATGTCATTAGTCCTCTAAAGAACTGATTACTTTGATTTGATTGACACTTTAAGCAGAGGACTAGTATCTTGCCATCATGGCAAAGGCCCAAGAGACTGGTTTGGACTTGAGAGAAATAATTGTTAATTAAGATGGAAAATGTTACATAGGTTTATCAAAGCAGTTTCAAGAACGGCAATGAAAAGCATTATCAAGACATTAAAAGTGTCCAACACAGTGGAGAACAAAACGAGAAGAGGCAGGAAGCGAAAGATTTCAAAAACTTTGGAAAGAGAACTTGTGAGAGAGATTTCTAAAAACCCAAGAAGAACTGAGTCTGGAATTGATGTCTCAATGAAGGAAGTCCTGCACAGGAGTGCAATACAAGGTTCTGACCAAGAACTTCTCCACCTCTTCACTTCCACTCCAAGTCAGAATGTCATTTACTAAAGACAACTTGAGGAAAATTTATGCATTCTGAAATGAAACTAGAGCTTTTAGCTATAGAGCTGTTGCCTATGTTTGGAAAAAGGAGAGGTACTCAATCCCTAAAATATGGTTTCCATGGTGAAGCATGGTGGTGGGAGTATAATGCTCTGGGGGTTTGATTCTGGGAATCTCATCGAGGTTGAAAGAAACATGAAAAATTGACTTTTTTTTACATTTTGCAAGAAAACTGTGGGTCGACATTTTATCTTCCAGCAAGACAATGACCAAAGCACATGTCACTGAAGAATAACCTTCACATTTTAGACACAAAAAAGTCCAGAGTTTGTGAGAGAAGGTGAACAAATCTGGAGGAGCTTGAGAGACCTGTTCGGGAAGAGTGGGCTGTTATTCCTCAGGATAATGCCTTCATCAATACTTACAATAAATTAGAGCGTATTAGGCCGTAAGAGGCGTTTGCATCTCAACTTTTCAATTTCAAGTCAGTGGCTACTGGTTACCGACACGGTTCCAAACAAACCAGTTTCTAAAACCATTGCAGGGTGAGTAGACGATTTAACTCTGATTATTTCCTTTAAGATCGCTGGTTGATGTTTAAAAAGGTGTACAAGAGCGTTGTTCTTCTTTGTCGTACCAAAGTTTTCCGTGTTTTGTTGGTTAATTTATTGTGTTTAAATTAGTCTGTAAATGATGTTTTGGGCCTGACGATCTCGACTAGTTGTGCTTTCATGCCTTTTTTATTGCCTTGTATTGAACGATGCCTGATTTTCTCAATGTAGTTAGAAGGTAGATTTTAAAACCACATGCTGTAATGCAATATGTACCTGTGGAAACACTGCCAGGACAATTTTTAAAGCTGTTGAATTACCTTTCTGAGAAACCAGCTGTTTGCAATAGACTCTGTGTGTGTGTGTGTGTGTGTGCTTTTGTACCACTTTGTATTTAATTTTTTTTATTTTGATCTCACAAGAGCATGTTACTTGAAATGTTTTCACTGTTTATATCTTCACGTGTCATGTTGTAATTTTGTCAACGTTTGAATTGTCATTTTATGGTTTTATTATTAAACTTGATATACATGTGAACTTCTTACATAATTCTCATTTTAAAGTCTTGCTTTATTTCGAACGCAATCAGCACTGGGGTCAGTCTGACTTTGGACTCCATGATGTGAGATGGCCTTGTGGTCTCCATGGATACGGCAGCCATTGTGAATATGCAGTGTGCACCTGCAGGTGTTGAAACAGGTTGTAAAGGAACCCCTCAAACACAACATTTAGTAAATCCCAAATCAACCTGCCATGATTTATTATATATTGATATTTATTATAAATTATGATATATTATATTTTGACGTGAGGATCATAGCCACTATTAACCAACAATTCTCTGCAGGATTAAAATATTCTCACTGTTAAAAGTATGAATTTGAAATATTTTTGAAGATTTTTGACTGTAATCTGTGTCAGTGTGAAACTATGGTTTAATCGATATCCTTCAGAAACGAAATCAATGATCATTTGGGGCTATCTTCATTTTCAGTTCAATTAACCACAATATAAATGTTTTATACATATATTTTCGTTGTAAACATGCAAAAAACTAATTAATGGCAATAAATCGTCAGTAAAAACCTTGTAAATAAATATTAAAAACAACTTCAGATTCTAAAGAGATGATTGGCAAGGCGTCATCGGTTCAGGAAGTGTTGCGTACGCATGCGCGTTCCTGCTGCCCACTTTAAAGTCTCGAGGTTCCTTAAACCCAGCTTTGAGAATGTAGCACACGTATGAAGTTTTATTCAAATGGAGTTTATTAGACAGGCAGGTCCGTTCATCAAAAGATATTGGCGCTGCACTGAGGGTAAACGTGATTAGATCCTAGATTTTGTCCCAAAACTTAGTCTCGCTACGGTCTTGCGGCCTTGAACTGCGCATGCCTGAGAGTTAGAGATGGGAAAGGAGGGTTTGGATTAAACCCCCACGAAACACACCTGAAACTGTTTATTAAGCTCCTCCTCTTGGTTTGTTTTAAGTTATTATTAGGGGGTTATATTGAAGCAGGGTTTGATCTAAAACCAGCAGGAGTTCCAGCAGGATATTTCCCAGGGAGTAATTGTTTCATTTTTTTTCTGACTAAACTATACATTTAATGTAAATCGAAATAGACTAAATGACAATTCTTTGTAAATAAATTAAATTGTCCACTGAGTGTTTCACATATAATTTTGGATGTATTTACATGAAATAAATACTATTTACATTTGCATAAATGGAACTGATTCACTTTGGAAGTCTAAAAAGTACAATAATATTATTAACACTTTTACATATGAAAATTATATTAAAGCAGAAATAAATAATGGATTTATAAAAGTACAATCTTGCCAAATTTTTCATATGATTATCTTGCTGTGGAGGGTAAAATATTGTCCATAATCACCGTTAAAATTAGCGACCTCTGCAATCGGCGAACCACCATCGGAGATAAGTTTACACTCCGATGAAGTGCTTTCAGTTTTTGTGAAATTTGCCCAATGTGAACTCCTATCGAGGCTAGTAATGGTCCGCCCTTTATGACGTCATTAAAGTGTGGAAGCCTAGGACACCATTTTTGGACAAGCCCTCAGATTCCCTTAGAATCGAACTCACACTGCTGCTGTACGTCTACGCTTTTTAACTAAATTATAACAGCATGTATAGGACAGCGTTATTTGATCTCTGTATAAACTGCATTCGGCATGCTTTGGAATAAAATAGACTGCCAGCCCAAACATCTGACAGAAGAGTTACCTCTGCAGCTTCCCAGAGTAAAGAGAGTTTCATCAAGAGAAGGTAGAGTAGGTAATGTTGGGCTTTAATAACTGTGCAGTTAAAAGATTTCATTGCAAAAGACGTCGTTTATAACAAAAATGCAGTTTCTTGAGATGTCGCCAGAGGGTGCCAATGATTCAGTGGCCGAATTTTTTTGAATGAGGGCATATTTTAAACTTTGTTTTATTGCAGAATTTCAACACAGAACATACGATCATATTTATTTTCAGCAGTGGACAAAGTGAATGTAAAAAGAGTATTGTGGAGAACAAAATAGTGACTTAATAGTGAAATCCAATGTATTTATATAGCACCTTTACGCAGACGCTTCAAAGCAGCTGCACTGAAGGATGAGCCTAATTTAGTTTAGTTCTAGTACGAGCTTGTTTGGGCAGAAACAGTATTTAATTTAAAAAGTATTTAAATTACATTTATGGGTTTAATAATGATCGTGTTGTCACATCATGTAACTTTCGTTTGGCTTAATAATTACAGTGGAGAAAAAAAGTATTTAGTCAGCCAGCATATTTTGCAAATAAATTCTTTAAAAATCAGACAGTGTGACTTTCTGGATTTTTATTTCTCCTTTTGTCTCCTATAGTTGACGTCTATCTCTGATGAACATTAAGGCCTCTCTCATCTTTTTAAGTGGGAGAACTTGCACAATTGTTGGCTGACTAATTAATTTTTTACACCACTGTACATCTCCAGGCACATGCTGTAGACCTGTGGGAAAACCGGAGCTTTCTGAGAAAAAAACCCACACTAGTAATTTCAATTCACATGGGGAACTACACAGGGTTGCGTGGCCAGAATGGAAAGCTGTAGTCACAGGGAGAATCAATGGGTTAATAATGACTTAATTTTATTCTACAATGACAAAAATACATATACAGTGGTCCCCTGAGATAAGAGTGCTTCGCATTTCGAAATGTTTGACATACGAAAGGTCTCGCGGCAAAGTTTTTGCTTCAAAAAAATTGAGATATGAACAAATACAAGCAGTTCTGCTCTATTATCCACTTGTTTGTCTGACGGCGCGCTGCGCTTCCAGGTCCCGGATTTCACATTGTGTATGTATTACATATTTTTCATGTGTTTTATTCTGTTTTATTATCATTTATTACATTAAGAATGTGTAGATATAAGGACTGAAGAAACGTTACTTGATTTTTCTCTGGTTTTCCATTTTTTTCATCTACTTCTACTGTTATTTCTGAGAGCCGTTGCACAGATTAGGTGTTTTACATGAAAAACTTGCCTCAACATACGGACGCCACCCTGGAACAGATTAATTTCGTATCTCGGGGTACCACTGTATAATGAAAACACTTACAATATACTACCCTTTGAAATCAATATTATAATCATAATTATTTTTTCAAGTAATATATATATATATTGTGACGACCCTGCGTAGCGGCGTCGCCGCGGTGCATCATGGGAAGCTTAGAAATTAGTTATAAAGCAAATACTCTGATGTTATGCGTTTATGTTTAATGCCTTTATTATTTTGAATATGTATGTGATCACAGTTTATGGTTTGTGTATGTAAATGTGTGATTTGGTTCACATTGTCGGACTAACCGTCCATGATACACACAGTGTAATGGGTGCGGCTACAGGTGGCCGCTGAGTTATGGTTGAATTTGATTGGTGTACAATAAACAGCATTACTGCAGTCAGTCTCTCCGGGCAATTTCTTAACAGCACTTTTAAGCGCTAACAACAGTTCTTCTAAGAACTCTGGGATTCCCTGGGGTCGTGCGGTGTATGGGACACAGGGATCTCCACCGGTATAGGCGCTCAGCATAGCATAGCTGCACATTTAGCTAGTTTAGCCGCGACCTCAATTAGCTGCTCGTCACAATATATCTATATATATATATCGTTAACTTTGTTCTTTGTTTAACTAAAAATGTCAAAATCACGCAAATTAACGATGAGTTCTTCTTCTATTTTGCACAGAACACATCCCTCTTCAATGCTTTCAAGTCAACACAACACACAGACATGTTCTAATTGATAGACGGCACACTGTAAAATTGCAACGAACTATTTACCACAAATACGAGTGGATTCCAGCTAATTTTTCTCCTTTTTTGGATTTCTACAGACCTTTGAATGGAGTCCTTGAACTCTTGGAAAATGGGTTTGATCAGTTTCTCGCACAACAATCATGTTCAACTTTTGCCCATCAATAGAATTTTATGCCACTCACTCTGCAACTGTGACATCATCTGCAAACCCTCAATTCTGGGACACCATGCATATGTTAAGAGCTAAATGCCTTCCAATGTAAAATGCTGTAGTATTCAAACATACTCTCTGTTAAAGTCCCGGTTCCACCATGTTATGCTAAACTTTCAGAGCATCTTTTAGTCCATCTTTTTATCAAATATGATATGATAATGTTTTTGTGCAACAACAAAATAACAAGTTAAGGGCTGAAAACATATGGTAGATGGAGTACTTTTAAGTAATTGGCAAATGACAAAAAATTAGGTGTGCTCAAACAAAAGGAAGAATTAGGAATTACGCATGCAGAAAAAGTGTCCAAGTGTAGATGCAAGGGTCCAGGTAGCAGGATGGGAAGTTAGGAGTTCAGGTGTTGGATAGCGTGAGGGAAGACGATCTGCTTGTATGTAACACACAAAAAAAGACAAACCTATTGTACAAATTATTTTTTAAAGAATCAAATGACAATTTACACAGAAAACACATCTAATGAAACATGACTATTGCAAACGTTTATGATCTGATTGTAAATTCAGGTTCAAATCCATTCAGGTATTTATGTAAATGTGTAATTCTGACACTTTCAGAACATTGTGGGGTTTTTGAATGTTATTCATTTAAAAAAAAAGTGTTATGTAACCCCTTCAAGTCTTAGAAATCACACAGACAGTTTTGAATTAAGTGCAAATGACACAACTTTATTATAATCTTTGATATTTGGGGTTTTAAACAAAGATTAGAAGAGTTATGACATATACCTCAGAAGGTAATTCAAACTAAAATGGGCAATCGTTTTCTCTGTTTCATTTTACAGACCCCAAATCAGGGCCATCAGTGCCATCTAGTGGTGAAAAGAGGTGATAACCTTTGGAAGTACAAGCCCTGTGATATGGCTTGTTTTTTGACATAAGTATAAGGCTTAGGAGAGGTTTGTCTTTTTTATGATACAATTTTCACATTGTTTTGACTTTGTACATTCTTTTTGGGGGGTTTCAAAATTTTTATTTTGTCTCAATGCTTTTGATTTTGTTACAAAACATAAAAAAACCTGTTAATTCTCAATTTTTGAGATTTTTACAGTGGAATTGTATTTTTGTACAATTTCAGGTTTGTTGTTGAATCATTGTGTAATGTAATAATAATAATAATAATAATAATAATAATAATAATAATATATATATATATATATATATATATATATATATATATATATAAACAAATAAGTATATATACAACACACACACATATATATACATACATATATATATAATAAATGAAAAAAAAAACGAAGTTTGGGTTGTTCTAAAAAAACGTATGTATCAGATTACATAGATGTAATGTATTAGAGCAAAGGTTGTAAAAAAATGCTCAAAAGGTCCTGGACTTCTAAGGATTAATTGCTCATTCGCAAAAGCTTCCAAACCCTTTCTTAAAAAATATCAGAAGAGACTTGATTCCCCTTTATTATGATTACTTTTTTAAGAGTGTTTTTGTACTTTGTGTCCAGTATTATATTAATCAATTTATTCAGGTCAAATTAGGAGATTATACTAAATGAAACAGATCTGTACAATTATATAAGAGCTTTTAGCATCTCTGTACTTAAATATGTGATTTAATTATGAAATTAATTCAAATAATGAACAGTAAGCGCCAGGATGTATCAATGTTGGTTCAAACATGTATCTTGTCTTTGTTCAAAGTTACACCACCATCTATGAATATTTGGATTCAAACATCTATGGAGAGATCAAAAGATATAGCTTGCATTTAGTCTTTGACTAAACCTCCATTAGCTGGGTCAATCTGATATCCTGCAATCATTTAATAACGTATCGAATAAAAGAGCATTTGCTCCACAGCTCAATGACGCAGACAACCAAATAGTCTTTTAATATTGTAAAGGGATCTGGGTACAGAGGAACTCTACTCTTGGTTATAGCTCAATGTTGTTGCATCTGCAGCTTTTTATTTTGCATCAAATCTGTGCATGTCATCGATCGATGTCAAGTGCAATAAACAGTAACAGATCAATCAAATTCTCTGCAGACCCAAAGCTTAGTCGCACACATAACTGGTTAGATCAGCTCAGATACAGTTGTGCTCGGAAGTTTACAAATTTTCTGATTTCCATTTTTCATTAAATATTAATAATTACACAAAAGCATTTTTCCCCAACCCGTGGTTAGTTGTTGGGTGGAGCCTTCACTTTGTTCTGGTGGAACCAGAGTGGGTGTGGCCTTGTCTTTTGGTTCGTTGTCGTGTTGCAGCGTTCAGGAATGCGCAGTTTCCATTTTCCTCCAGGATCCTTGGGGAACATGCTGCTTTTATCTTCCATCAATTCTGACCAATTTTGCTTTGCCTTTGGAGCTCAACATCTCCAAAACATCAGTGACCCGCCTCCGTGCTTCACAGTGGATATGGTGCTCCATTCATCATAGGCCTTGTTGATTCTTTACCAAATGTAGTGCTTTATGGTTGTGTCTCAGAAACTCAGAAACCTTTTCAGCACAAACGCTAATCCCAAACAAACAGGTTGAGGTGAGGATGATTGTGCAAAAATCACCAGGGCATGAAAACATTTGAGCAGGGTCATTTGTATTTAAAAAGAGCAAACGCAGTTGTTTCACCCAATCACTAACTACGGGTGGGAAAAATGAAAAATGGCAAATCAGAAAATTTGCTATGTAGTGTGTGAAAGCTTGAGAGTACAACTGTAGCTGAAATGTCTTTGGGTAGTGGGAAAAAACCCATTTAATTTAAATTTGATTATAAAAAAACTTCAAATAAAACGTCATGTCATCACAATTAATTTTATTTGTTTTAATTATGTTTTAATAGGTAATTCCCTATGTTATATTTTCTACACAAAGTTGTCCATTGTTTTACCCAAGGCACTTGTTTTGCTTTAGTATCCTCTGCCTGCTGCTCTCTGTTTCACTGACCTTATTCTTTTGTCCAGACCAGACACAGTTCCCATCTCAGTTCCTCCAGCCGTACATTATTCATGCTTCTGTCCACTCGGCAGAACATATCTGGCTTTAAAGTACACCAAAACCAGCACGTGTCTTCTGTTAGGCTATATACGACCCTAAAAGGATGAGAATGACAGCCTTTCTGGAGAGTACTTTAAGTGAGTTCCGAAAATAGGAGTATTATGCTCACATAAATCTGAACTGTTTGGACACGGATGACTAAAATGCTTTTTCTCATGACCTTCTGATCTGTGCTGAAATTATTTTGTTGACAAATCTGAAGGAACATGAGTTTTTTTGGCCAAGTCATGCTTAATAAATGAATGAAAATGTTGGTGTTTTTTTACTTTGTGTAGCACATGTCGAGTTCATTGCTAACGTTTCAGAAGTGTATTCAGTCTGTTAATCAAAGGCTATTTAACATTTTACAATATTCCTTTACAGGGCGGCACTGTGGCATTCCAGTTAGAAGGTTGTTGGTTCGAGGCTCGCCGGTGACCTTACTGGAAGGAGATTGCATGTTCTCAGGGTACTCCGATTTCCCCACAATCCCAAAAACGTGTGTTAGGTTATTTGAATAATCTACATTTCCCTTAGGTTTGAATGTGTGAGTGATTGTTGCCCTGCAACCTGTCCAGGGTGTACCCACGCCTCTCACCCAATGTGCGCTGGAGATAGACACCGACAAACCCCTTATGACCCCAAAATAAATGGGTTGGAAAATTAATGAATGAATGAACATTCCTATACTTCTACAACTGAACACCTATGAGGAATTGACCAGATAGGCTACAGAGAGATCATCACCATGTGATGTTAGATGTTCTCCCAAGTAGAGAACTTTCAGTCACATGGTGATCAAATATATTCTTCTCATTTTAGATAAAATTAAAAAATACAATCCCACTTTTGCTTGCATTCTTCACTTTACAAACAATGTGCAACTCCAAAAGTGTTATGTGCTTGACACAGGAAGGACCAAGATGCAAGGTAGTCCTGGAGCCAAAACAGTAAAAAAAAAATCCACAGGGCGATGGGGCAGAAACAAACACAAAAAGTCAGGCTTCCAGGAAAGAAACAATATCACAATCAGTCCAGAAGGAGATGGCCAAAGTGAGAACAACCACCGACCTCTAACAAGGAAGAAAGGAAAGTTTGGTGAAGCTTCAGAGAAAGGTGAGTTTTTCACAGATAGAGACACATCTATGCAATAAACATCCGACAAAGAGGATGTCGAAGCGCATCTAAAAAGACCCAGATAATAAGCGCATTGGAGTCAATGACAGTTGAACAGAATTGACAGGCTAGATCAGACAACCAAACACAAAAAAGCTTCTCTGGAAATCCAGTTCAGAACCTCTGTGGGAATAGAGTCCGAACCAAGAGCCTGATTTGCAGCAGAGTCTGAACTATGAGCTTAAACAAAACAAAAGCCTAAACCAACGGAGGACGTAAACCTAGAGCGTATACTACCAAAAACCATCTGTACAAAATGATTTTGCTTAGAACCTTCCAGGAGAGGGAGTGACATATTGTTCAGCTCCCCGATTGTCTCCACCAGATCCCAGTGTACTCTATCCATCCGCCACTCACTAATTATCCTGTATGTCCCTCATTTATTTAAGGTCATTACTTTGCCTTCTCACTACCCCGAGGTCTGTCAACCTATTCACTACCATACAACACCTACTTTTCTTTCTACTGCATCAGTGCCTCACAACCTGTTCACTACCATGGGCACTAGAATCCTTACTTCCCTTCTTTTTTCTAATTCTCCAGCATCTGTCAACCTGTTTACCCTCGACATCATAACCCTTACTTTGTCATTCCTTCCCTTTGCTATACCCCAGCCTCCATCAACCAGTACATTTCTCTGGACACAAGAATCCTTTCTTCCCATCCGTTCTCTTTCCACTATCCAGTGTCCGTCAATCTCCTCTCCTCTGAATCCTTGCTTCCCCTTTCCACTTCTACAGTGTTTGACAACCTGTTCACTACCATGGACACCAGAATCCACCCCTCCCCTTTCCACTAATCCAGTGCCTCTCAATCTGTTCACTACCCTTGACAACAGAATTCCCCCCTTTCTACTGCTCCAGTGTCTTTCAATCTGTTCATTACCCTGCACTCCAGAATCCTCCCCTATCCTTTCCACTATCCAGTGCCTCTCAATCTGTTCACTACACTGGACACCAGAATCCACCCCATTCCACTGCTCCAGTGTTTAAAAGCCTGTTCACTAATGGACACCAGAATCCTCCCCTTCCCTTTCCACTAATCCAGTGTCTTTCAATCTGTTCACTACACTGGACATCAGAATCCACGCCTCCCCTTTCGGCTAATCCAGTATTTTGGCAACCTGTCCACATGTGTAGTTCTCTTTGCTACACATTACTCCAGAGTCCTCCCCTTCCATTTCAACTATTCTAGCATTTTTAACTAGTCCGCTACCCTGGAAATCACAATCCGTATCTCTCTTTTCCACTACTCCAGTGTCTGACTTTCCTGGACACCAGACTCCTTTCCTCCAACTGTGAAAGGAAAAATACCTAGATAAGCTCAAAGAAATCTCAGAACTATTAATAAAAAGTGCTTTTGAGAACAAATTCCAGGGTAACGTGTTAATTTCCAGTGCTCAGTGACTCAAAGTTTATCCGTCTGCTCAGCGCATCACATGCTCATCCGCTTCTTCCTGTTCTACCGGAGCTGGCCAGGACAGAGTCCCTACGTATTCACCCTGCAGACACGGGTCACCATCTCTACTCTACACGTGAGTCCTACTGCACCAGATCTGTCAAAACACATCACACAATGTCCAGAGCTCATCCTCTTCCTCCAACACACATACACATACTCCAGTGCGAGGCAGTTTAAGACAGTGTTATAGGGGCTTTTCAGTGAAAGGTTTGGATTAGAAGCCTTCGTGCATATGAAGGACATTTTTTGAGAATCCTAACGTCCTCAGTGACATCTTTCATTCTTCACTGAGGTAAGAATTAAGTTAAAATCTAATTTAGTCACTGTGTTTAGTTAGATGCTCTTAATTTATAATGATGAATAGCTTCAAATCATTGTTAAATATTGTTCTAAAATTAAATGTGTGTAAAAATCTACTAAACAATATAATTTTAGCATGAGACATTTTGGTTGATATCAAGCCATTAAGATTTTGTGAATAATCAAGTTTAAAATAAATGTATAAGGGCAAAAATGTTTTCTATATAGCTTTTTTTTTATTACTGTGGTTTTACTACATACTTTTTAATTTAGCCGTAATTAACTTTCACAAAAATACTACTAAATCCCATTTCCATTCAATTTATTACAATGAACAGATCTACAGGTAAAAAAGATCCACATTTTACTTCACTTTCAGCTTTTCAGGGTAGTTTTTACCAAAATTCTGATTTAAACAACTTTCAGTTCCTCTTTTTTTTACGTTGACAAAGTCAACAGCGCTTAGTAGTTTGTGTTTTCTGCATTATTGAGGGAACGCTTCCAGTGTCTTGTTTCGGTTGATGTAGTGATGGTAATTAATTTTAGTGTCTGCTCTCTGTGCAGACCTGCTGGCTGTTAATTAAATTTGATCTTTTACTGTGAAGTGGATATGCGTGTAAGGTGTGTTTCTAATGAGATTCAAACTCTAGGGCTCAGTGACACGAGTGTGAACTTTATGGTCTGATGGGAGAGTCCTGGGATGTGAGAAGAATTCAAAGTAGAAAAGCTGAGGGATTTTCCCAAATCGACAGGCTGATCTTGAGTTGAGCGTTCATCCCCAGGCTGCTCTTAGTTTATTAACCTTCAGAGGTCCTGGGCCTTTTTTTACAACAATTTGTTCTAATTGGTTGCATTTTTGTGACAATGCTTGATATAATTTTTTTTCAGTACAACCCCAGCTTCTTTTTTTTGTTAACAAATATTCATTGCATCACAAACTATTTAAAGCTTAAAAATGGGGAACAAAACAGTTTTTATGCTTTATAACAATAATCAAAATGACAAAACTAAAATGTTTAATTCCCCCAAAAAGCAAAAATGTGGTCAAAATAATGTAAAAATTGTATAAAAAGCAAGACAAACCTCTCCTAAGCCTTATACACTGTTTTTTTGTGCCAGAACTTTGAAAAACAAGCCATATCAAAGGTCTTGTATTTCCAAGGATTGTCTCGTCTTTTCACCACTAGATGGCACTGATGGCACCAATATGGGGCCTGTAAAATAAAACGGAAAGACTTTTTTTTTATTTTAATTTGAATTATTTAAAAAGTAATTTATTTACTTTCAATTTGTGAATTTATGTTTATTTTTATTCATAAAGTCTTTATACAGAAATCTCATTCCATACTACTGCCACAGGACGTTATTGAAAGTCACTGCATCACGTTACATCACCATAGTCACGTCCTGTGAAAAATCTGCCGCGAATAAGTTTTTTCACTTGCTATATGCACTTGCTATTGCTGGCTCCAAATGTGATACCAGAGATCTCTGAAAATGTTACTCCATCTTCTCGCAAATAAGCTGCTCAAGTGGTTCAAGCAGAGCCACCTTCTTCTTGAAAAGGGCAGTAAACTGAAGAGGATAAAATGAATAGAATGCCAATGGCTTTTTCTTGTTTTACATTCTAAATACCTGCATTTTTGCGTTGTTTTGCATTCATTATAAAATTAAAGCAAGAATATTGGCCCGCAATGCATGTTAACTGAATGAAGCTTGTTTTTCATTTCCTAGAAAATGGAGACTGTGTGTGAAGAGAGGGATCCAGGATTGCATGGGTTCATGGGCACTGACTGGATGAATCAGTTCTGTGTCGCCACATCAAACATAAGGTAAGATATGATCGATTAAAGGTTTTAAACCTCCCATTTTTGTGGTTAAAAACCACTTAGTGATATGCATGTGTCTATTTAGGCCACTGAGTTTCTTTTCTCTTGCAGCCTGACATTCTTCCTGACAGAAGAAGACAACTCTGAGGTAAAGACAAGATAAGATGGACTTTATTAAACCCACAATGGGGAAATTCTATTTGTACAGCAGCATAAGGACAATTATACCACCAACAACAACAAACAGTGGGATGCATGGGATTGAGAATTCAAACATATAGACCTTAAGTACTGAAAAATTTTAAATTGAAAAAAGTAATATGAATAAAAATAGAAATTTTGTGTGAAAACCCCAAAACAGAACAAAAACATAATATTGCACATAATTTTAAGAAAGAAAAAGAACTGCTCTTATTTTGAAAAATATTGCACATAGTATAGTTTTGGATTTACGAAATCGCAAAAACCCATACGCAAAAACATTAATGTCAAAACTTTAATGTCATGTGACCTGAGAATTTGTGAGTTGTGTGCACAAACATTTAAGTGTTACTGTGATGTGTTAAAGTGCCACATCATCTATAAAAATATAGTCTAGTATCAAATCTAGCTTATTTGTAAAGCACATTTCATACACAGCATAATTCAAGGTGCTTTACATGGGATTAATCTTCGGATGCCTTCTCAGCAGGGTGCTTTTTATTTGGCTCTAGGAAATATTGAAGCAATGCTTCTGCCTGCGTGAAGATGACGTTTGTGGTACAGCTCGTGTGGCGTCAAATAACACAAATCTTATTGCTTGTGTGTCACAAAAGTAATATTTTAATTAAATATAATTAATGTTGTTCCTCTGATAAGATATGGTAAAAATAAACCAAATCACCAAATATTCCCATGGAAATGTTAAATTTGAAAAAAGTCACCTACTATTTTCACTCTATGAAAACCTAAAGTGATGCTAATGACAATTGAAGATATTGATGCAGCAAAGTGATAGAAAAATGCATATTTTCATCTATCAACATCTAATTGAATCTACATATATTTGCAAATTTAATAGACAGAACTACACTAGAAAAAGTATTTCAGGCATGGTATTTGAAGTAAAAAACAAAATCTTTTCCCAGCTTATTTCAACCACTTGCCATCCATGAGGTGTTTTTTTTTATTTCATTATTGAGCTCTGCTTCTTATTTCCTGTTTCTTACTCAAGTCATCAAAAGAGGCGACTTTCATCAGTCGTTTCCTTGTGAAGAACGTATCTGATATGGCAGTGCGCAGTGGTGGCCAGTAACAGAGTAAATGTAATTCCCTACTGTACTTAAGAAGCTTTTTACTTTTAGTCAGAGTAAGTCAAATATCTTACTTTCTAATCAACAACATTTAGGGAAATCAGTTGTTTCTTTTTTATGTATGAGTGGATAAAAAAAATTTGATTGTTCAAGAATGCCTGAGCCACCAATCAGGGAACAGCGTGGCTCTGTTTGGAACTTTTTCGGTTGCTGCTTGGTGGAATCTACTGAGTGCGAATGCAGTTCAGTGTCGGTTTAACAGCAGCGTTATTTGAGAGCCCTGTGCTTTAATAAATGATGGAAGAAACTGCCGAAACTAGTTTCTGGTAAGGTAATCTGATATAACCAGGTAATATTTACGCATTTAGGTCCAATATAAAAATTGAAAACTTGTGAACCTGTGTTTTATAATTTAGACATTGCATCTATGTTAAAAATAAACCTTAAATTGTAAAGGCCTGGTCAAAACTACATGATTTCATTTGATTCATAAATTCAAGGTTTTGAGCTCATTTAAATAAGTGTCAACTTCAAAGTCTTTTCACATATCGTTTAACCAAAAGTCTTTACATAAATGATAATAGTTTATTATAGCTGTATTAAATCAGAGTACTTTGTATACTCAAGTACATTTTAAGGCAAATATTTTTGTACTTTTACTCAAATGAAAGGGAGCATTTTTACTTTTTACTGGAGTAATATTGTACCTAGTGTCTTTACTTTAACTTAAGTTTGTGTACTTTGTCCATCACCGGCAGTGCGGAACTCTTTTTCATCGGCACCACTCGTTTGGTCAGATGTGTGATGTCCCGTTGGCGGCCATAGTTTTCGATCGAAGCTCGTTGTCGCACAAACTTTGGATAAAAAATTCGTAGGCTTAGGGTACTTAAAAACCTGACTTTTTAAATTAGATGCACTGATGCCTTTTTGTATTAAAATAAAATTAAAAACATTCATCAAAGTATTTTTGTAAACAATTTTTTTGGCTTAATGAAAACAATCCCTGCCAAAAATCTAGTTCTGTCAGTTCTGTGTCTGCTGCATGTTCCATACATTTCAAAAGGTGTGCACGTTTAAAGAACATAAGGTTAAAGTGTAAAATCCAGGTTGGAATTTTCTAAAAAGTATACTGGGCATTGTCAGAACAGAAAGGGGGGCCGATGGCAGAAGAGTAGACTCTGATTCCTTGATTCAAATGGTTGTTAAATACAAACATGGTTCTATATTGACGTGTGACTACATTAGGTCATGTGAACGTTCATTTAGTGCCTCTCTGTTAGATTACCCTCTTTCCTGTCACACAGAGTTTGCATGACAAATGGCAAAGAACAGCAGCAGGTCATCATTGACGTCACAAGCAAAATCGAAGCCCTGGAAATGCCACCCTTCCAATGGAACAAGGGTTAAATGCCAAGGAAAGACATCTATTTGGATTAGAATAATAATGGATATTCATCCGTTTAACTTTCCATCAATCAAATTACATTTACGTGAAATTATTCGGAGTACATTTAAGTATTATCATCGATTCATTCATTTTTCATGAGAAAAATAAAAAAATGATTAAAATCTTCTTTGAGTCGTCTATAGTTGACACTAGTTCAAAGACACTGGGCTCAAAACCTATGCCTTGGCAGAAAGAAAGATGGGCATCTGATGAGGAAATCCTTCTCTATCTGTTAGAAAGGGCTTCTCAGCATCTGCTTAAATTACATTTAACCATCCGAACACCTCGACTAAAACGGAGCAAATACTACAAGCTTAATGTTGGTAGTGTGTACCTAAGAACATTTGTTGGTATAACGTTTGTATATATTTTACGGGTGGCGAGAGAGACACACTGGCACTGTTCAAAGCCACTCAGGGAGTTTATTTAAAAATGGCACCATTAAAGGCAATTGAAAAGTCACTCAGCCGTTGAGTATAGTGCTAAGCAGGTCAGATGAGGGTGGGCTCCCAGGTAGTCTCCTGGGAGTGGTTCAGGGTGTCTTCACCCAGATAAGTCCAGCGGAGTGTAGGTTTCCAGACCAGAGGTGTGGGATCTCTCCTGTGCTGGTGCATCTCCCATGCTCCGGCCTCACTGGATCCATGTGCCCTTGTCCTTATCAGCATGCTCCTCCAGGGGACGGGAATCCAGCTGAGCGCTGTGACTTAACTGACCCGGCAGTGACACTCTAGACCCGGTTGGTGGGCACCTCCTGGGCTTCTTTGGCTCCCAGTGGCTCTCGCGGCATCCATCCGCTGCTCCCGGCAGAGGGACATAGTCTACCTTCTCCCACCTGCTGACCCCTCTCTTTGGCTGCGTCGTTTTTAAGTGTGCAGGTTGATGAGTCGCACCTGGCAACCCTGACCAACCTGGTACCTCGTCACAATTTGTTTAAACCCTGCTTTTTGCTAAAACCATAAATGCTACATTTTGAGAGGAGTCACTATGATGGACGGAGCACCATCCCCACTGTGAAGCAGGTCCACAAGCCTTGCACAATGGATATTTTAACTTGTTGCGCAAAAACACACAAACAAATCGCAAAAGAAAAAGGCGTCTTCAAGCAGTGATGAATTTCTGATAATCTCTCTTTTGCAAAAAAAAAAACAAAAAAACAAAAAAAAAAGAGATAGATAATAAATACATGGTTCATCCGATCCCAAGAACGGATGAAGAGGAAGGAGAATTTATCGTAATTAATTCAGGATGTTGGTCCTTCAGTTTGATGCCTTTTTGGCAGTTTTGGAAATGCATGATATTAATAGCATGAGAATCTGCTTTGTTTATCAAACAAAAGCTCTCTGTTGAGACATACATAAGGTCTGAAGCCAATGACGATTACCTACCTACGGAATCACACAAGGACCAAACCCCTTTAAAATTGCGAAAATGGTAAGAGAAAAAAAAAATGTAACCCATTTTTTATCGGACGAATTATTTGGAGGCAGTGTGTTTGTGTAATAGACACAATGTGAGCAAATTTATTTTTGACCGTACGATTGTTTCGGATGAAAACGTATGCAAAGACCTTTATTCTGTGTAAAAGTCTTATTTTATAAACAGAATCTTGTATTTTATGTTTGGGTCACACAAATGCATTTGTCTTTTACTGGGGTTTGTCTTTGTCTTTAATGTGCAAGCTTCTCCCTGAGAGTTGAGTAGATGTGGCATAACCTGATTGGTCACTCAGGATCAGTCCACCTTCTGGGGAAAAGGGGTTATTTGTATCTGGTAAAATGCATAGAAACACTTATCTTATTCAATGTAGAATGGCATGTTGCATTTGTTTGTCAAGTGAATGGCTTTAATTGAATATTCTAATCCATTGGTGATTGTGCGCTACTTTATGTTTATTTGTTTGCAGCCCTTTGGTGATGTAACCCCCATGATTAGTTTCACCCAATCACATGGCATGTATAAAATGGCTTCTATTAGTCTCCTGTAAGTGAGAGGAGAGCATGATGAGGCCATGTGAGAGCGCTGTCTGTGAAGAGCTTGTTGGAGACTGAGAGAAGGAGTCTCCCGCTAGATATTGCTCCTTAAAAACTTTGCTCATGAAGTCCGAGTATTGAACACACCCTCTTCAGTTATTAGTTAGCCTAGCGTTGCTGTATTCTCAAGTGAGTTAATTGAGGTTTTTGCTACATTGAATTTTGATTTAGTTTTTGCTGGGCAGTATTTGTTTCATTGACTTATTGTTGATTGGGTTAGTTTGTTTGTTTTCCCGGCCGTTTACAAGAGTCCAAGAAAAATGTGCTGCTTTACCAACTGAGACGATAAAGAATCTCATCGACAACTACCTCAAGAGACTTCAGGCTATCGTTGATGTTGAAGGGGGGAATACAGAATATTAGGAGCTTTTTATCAGGGTCATTTGGAAATTTTATTTTCAAAGTTTTTTGACAATAAATTGGTCAAGAAATCAAAACGTAGGTAAACCTATGAGCATAACTGTATTGATAAATGCATTCATTCTTTAATTTAATAATTATTAAAAAAATATCTATTCAAATGTCTCTTTATTGTTTTATTTGTTTATTCATGCATAAATATATACTTTTTATTACAAGTTTGAAAAAGAAATTAGCTGAAAATCTTGCATAAATGTATTCACAGCTTGATCTATTAATTTAAAGATATAACATGTATTGTTAATATTTCATTCATTCAATTTCTTACTGTCACCAGTCCGACGAAAGGCAACACACCCATTTTTTAGGGGATTTTAGATTATTCAATTAACCTAGCTTGTTTTTGGGATTGTGGGGGAAACCCACGCGAGCGTGGGAAGAACATGCAAACTCCTTTCAGGGAGGTCACCGGCGAGCCTCAAAATAATATTTCAGATTTACAAAATAAAATAAAATAATAAATTGTGGGGTTTTTTTTGTGATCTTTACATATGTACTGCAATGTAAGGGCTATTTTAGAATAGCAAGATTCATTTGAATCATTAATGTAGATCAACTTACAAACTCCATTTATACGAGGACCTCTTTACTCAAAAGTAAAGCGTGGCCGTAAACTTGTCTGCAAACCTCAATAATATTAAACTCATTGTTTTATTTGTAAAAATAATAAATATCAGATGCTAATAAAGGCAGTTGTAGTATATCTAGTGGTTGATTCCAGAAGCAGGTTTTGTGGCTATTGATTATATTGTAATCATCTGCTCAGTTTTTGAGATCAGGATGTTGATCTTTACATAAGTCAGTGGAGCCGTTCAGTGGATGAGCATCAGTGCAGCCTGAGGGGGCGTGACTCTTCCTAACCACGCAGCCTACTCCCCCTGGAAGAAAGATGGAGGAGAGGAAAGGGTGGGAGAAAGGGATGACTCATCCTCTGGGAGGGGAGCAGTGCCTCAGTGTCGTAACTCTCACACTTGTTTGGTGGTGATCCCACAACATTGATGAACCAACTTTTGATATTTAACAAAAAATGAGGCAAAAATGTCCTAAACTTGTTTAGTTTTGCAGTGATTGTTTATTTTGTGCTGGTCAGCACTCACTTATTTTACGAATTTTTATTAAAATAGCAAAAAAAAAAAAAAAAAAACTTGTTAAGCATCAAATCATGCAGATCATTGAGGAATGCTGTTACTTATGGCACAGTTGATATATTTCTGACATTTAATATATATTTTTAAGGTGAAAAAAAAATCCCATTGAAATCAATGTGAGAAAGCATGCTGAATCAATCACTCTCCTGCTGGTTTCTGCAACTGTGGGAAATGTGGGTGTTTTAATACATGCTCTTTTCTTATTTTGAGCACCTTTTCCATCAGCTGTCACCGCACTAAAGTGAAAACATACAGAGCATATGTGTTCAAATCCACAAGCCGATCACATGATTGGAGCTGTTCAAAAGAAAACAAGTTGACGTGATATTTTACTCCTAGTCATTAAAATTAATAGAAATTAAATGTCAATTTTTCAAGTTGAAGCAAATTCGTGAAGACTTGTCGCCCTGTTTCTATTTCAATGTTAATTCAGAAAAACCTTCATATTGTGATGACCACGACACGGAGCACCACAACAGCATTTTTCGTGTTCTGTACCAGTGGTCCTTTGTTTTATCTGTACATTGTATTTTCCAACCAGTTTAATAATTTATTAACCCTTAGAAGGTTAATTTACACTGCAAAAATCTAGAACACTTTATTTTATAGTTTTTATGTTTTATAACAAAAATAAAAAATGTTGAGTCAAAATAAAAAAAAAAACATAAATGCCCAAAAAAGCAAAGACACGATCAAAACTATATGGAAAACCAGGTAAACCTCTCTTAAACCTTCACTGTTCCAAGCACTTTTTCTTCATTTGTGCTTTTTTTGTACCAGAATTTTGAAATGCAAAAGCCATTACACAGGTCTTGTACTTTCACAGGTCTTGGTTTTTCCTTCTTTTCACCACTAGATGGCACTCATGGCACCGTCTTTTTTTAAATTGTCTTTAAAACAAAGCTAAGAGACAATCGCGCATTTTCTCACATTTTAATTTAGATCAACATCTTGTAATGTTCATTTAAAACCCAAAATATCAAAGCGAATAACATTCGCTTATAAAATATCAAAGCGCATTAGTTTTACAATCAACATTAAACAATAGCAGGGCTGCGTCAATCCTCCAAAACAGACGCTCTGATTGGCACACGCGCCGGTACTTGGAGGGATTTCTAAGGGTTAACCAAAGCATTCTGTGATTGCCACATATACCAATCCATTCTTAATAAACAACTGCTTGCAGAATATATTTTCATTTCCAAACCACTGGTTTTGTTTCATTCACATCAACCATTACCATTCATTCATTTTCCAACCCGTTCTTTCCCGTTTTGGGGTCACAGGGGTCTGCTGGTGCCTTTCTACAGTGCACATTGGGCGAGAGGCAGGGGGAATAAGCATCTGGACCCTTCAGTTTTCTTAGAGAAGGGCATGGTTTTGCCATCTAATTGCAATACCTAACAGGTTTATTCTTAGTTTGCTTGGAATGTTGGCACATCGTGCATCAACCAGTTCATAACGCTCTTTAACAAGTCTCTGGAGATGCGCTCGTGCATTCAGAAGCTCGAGTTCACTGCCTCCAGCTGCTCTGTGCTGGTTAGCATTTTATGAATGGATGCTGGGAGGGGCCATGATGTCAATGCTGTTTGTGAGAAGCCCCCCTCCCCCCTCCCTCTCCACCTCCAGATGCGGGAAAAGCCTTCAGAACCGCCGAGCTAAATCTGAGAGTCCACCTCCCTCCTCCATGCATCCCACGCTCCAACCACACCTGTTCTCCCATCACAAGAACCAGCTTAAGCCAGTCTGATGAAGGGCTTGCTGACGTCAGAAGTCCCCCTCCCTTCTCCCACTGCCATGCACCTTTTTCCACCTCTAAAAGAGTGGCATGCATAATCCATGCCAGATAAAGAACTGCAGCAGAGAGGGACGTGATCGCAAGTCGCGCTCGTGCACATCCACACACACCCTCTCACGCATTCACACGCGCGTTTCGTGAGCAGGGCTGATGGAGGCAGAACGGAGGGGCGTGTGAGACTGCAGTGGCATCCTTTCTCTCCGTTCCACACGCGCATCCTCTTCCGCTGAGAAAGCTGACGCCGGCATGTTCTGCTTCTGCCTGCAGGGCTCTCTGCTGAAGCTCCAGGCTCTGGAAGGAGACACTAGCCCCTCTTCGGATGCTTCTCCAGAGGAAAGTCCACCCATACTGGGACTCAAAGATGAAATCCTGCTTCCTTCATGCAATGGTGTTGTAGAGCAGCGCAGCTCATCAGGTACGAGGCAGTGAGCATCTTTTTTTTTACCAAGCATGTGAGGGAGGCGTGAATGAATGAAAGGATGCAAGAACTGTCTTCTGTGATGGCTGCTGACTGAGCAGAGGGCTAGGTGTGTTTGTTTAAGAAAATGGCACTTGTTTTGGACACATGTGAGTCACTTGGCCGAGCTGCTTCACGCTGGCATCTATTAATATCGCTGGGGGATAGAGAGGCACCGAGACTGAAGGCAGCTCCTCACAGCACGACTTTAACACACGCTGGAGCAGAAATAAAACCCCACACCTTAAAAAGGTTCCTAAGGACACCATTTGGTCACTTTCAGTCCATAGAAATAACTCTTATTGTTGAAGCTGTGATGAAGTGTTCACAGTAAGAGAATCCAGATGGTTGTATTAACACCCCTCCATTTATGTTTTTACCCACTTCTTGCTGATTTGAACAAAAGTGAGCTTACGTTTTGAGTACCTGGAGTAAACTCATACAAGCATGGGGAGAGCATACAACCTTTACTCAGGAAGGCCCCCACTATCTTTGAATTTCAACTAAAACTAATACAGTTCCCAACAAAAGTCTACTAAACACATGCTATTAGCCAGACTTTTAAGCAATTGGTGTCACAAATCACTCACGTGAAAAGCTAAAACCCTCCCAAGCAATGTTCAATGCACTGAAATAAATTAGTGTCACTTAAAAAAATTATCAAGACAAAAAAGTTTCGTCGCCTGTACAGAAATTGCACCAATTTACTGCAAATACAAAAATATGTCAGCAACTTAAGAAGTGGTGCTATTTTAATCTATTGCATGAGTTTCATAAGCTTGAAGGTTTGGCGAGAATTCGTACAATTTATTGATGAAGTCATTGGGAATACCAAAGAAATCAGTCCTGCATGCCCCCCAGAGTTCATCAGTATTCTTTAGTTTCGCTCTCCAAGCTTCCTCTTTCATCCTACCCCTGACATGATCAGTGATGTTCTTATCTGGTGACTGGTCTGGCCAATCCTGGAGCATCTTGATCTACTTTGATGTTGAGATGGAAGTATGCGATGAAGCGTCAAGGTCATGATTTCAACGATGTTTTGGAACAATGTTCCTGCGAAATTTCAGGGTTTAAGGATTTAATTTGGTGCATTTTATACATTAAAAAAACAAGTCTTCTTTTTTTCCAACATATCTAGCAGACCCAGTGAATTTGCTGCCTAATTTTTGAATGTAATTAGCAAATTTGAGGGTATACACTGTATTTTCATGGCTCTTTGCTAAAATAACTCCAAAAACATCTTCATTCTTCACTTGGAATTTATCTATCTTCTTTCCTTTTTTTTGTAATTTTACAATTTTCTGATTAAATTACTCAATTAACTTAATTAAATTGCTTAATTCCTGGAGCCTCATGTCAAATTTCAAGTTAAGTACATTAATTTGGGGCTAAAATGTTGCATGTTTTTAACAAAACTTAAAATACTGCGTTTATGCCCCCCTAAATTATCAAAAGTCATAAATAATTTTTGAAATCACAAATCTCTAATGTTAAAAAAAACTGAATGCATTGTATTTTAATACTAAACCGCCTGCAGGTGAGCAGTAGTGTTGGGCCTTATTTTGGGAATAATGGAGGAGCATTTTAGAATTAAGTTACTAACCATTTTCTGGTTAAAATATATTTTGGTATTGGCACTTTGCAGTCGGTCCCCGTCTCAGTTTGATGCGCATACACAGCGAACGCAAAGGAAAATGTATGTTTCCAAAAATAGCATTGCATGATGTCCACTACAAAACAATTCAATTATTAGGTCTGTCTCACCTGAGCTTGTCAAAAACATCTCCAGTCTCTTGAAATCTGTTTTTAGCCTCTTTATGCTGAGACACATTGAAGGTGCCTTCCACATCAGTGAGTAGATCTGGTCTTCAACCTCTTGATAGTCAACTCTTTAGTCTCAGGATGAATCTGAGGCATGTTTGCAGAGGTCAAGGTGCTGTTTATGTGAAGGTCTAGAGCACGGGGGTTGTTCTACACACACAGGATCCTTATTGATCTATTATTAGCCTCAGGTGAAGCTCAAATGACGAGCGGACAAAATTTATGTCTTTATCCAAACTGTGAATATTGGAATACTTTTTGATGTTGCAAAAGTTGTTGGGATCAAAATGAGACATTTCTTGTAAAAAATCTTGATCTGTAATATATTTCAGCGGCACATCAGGAAACCCCAAAATAGATTATCATTTATCAACCGCTCAAAAATATGGTTTTCTGTTCAGTGTTTGGGAGGCCCACGTTGGTGAGCGTCTACTCCTTGTGAATTTAGAGGGTTAGGTAACTATTTTAAAAGCCCCCTGGACATCTTCACAGCAAGGTGTTCCAGACACACTGGAGAAGCTATGCATGAATTTGAGGTCCATAGCCTAAACATTGTTGAACTTGAAAAGCAGTACATGAAAAGAATCCCAATGACCACACCAGCCGGCTCATAGTTGATCAATTATTGATTCGTTGTTTTTGAAGAATTGGTTTGCAAATATGGCTTGCCATTAAAGCTTTAGAAAATAGACAAAAGAAAGAAAACAGACAACTGTACAAAGCAAAAAATCCAGATGCGCTGTTAGTCCCATTGACTTCCATTCAAATGTATCTGAAATACCGGGACTGGAAAGGCTACCAATGTGTGCCAAATTCATGTGCTCTCCCGGACAACCTTTTGTCTAAAAATCTGCATTACGTGAGAGCACCAGAGTCTCAGACAAAGCTTGTGAGGGAGTACAAGAATTTAATATTTAGAATGTCAGCATTGTCACCTTCCGCCTCTAGGGGCAGTGTCCTAATTAGAGTTAACGGATGCAGTAATCTGTTTTTTCTGAATGAACAGATTTGTTTTTTTCTGGCCGACTGAAAGTGGATATCAGGAAGTTGCAATAGATACTTGTTATATTACAGATGAAGTGCTCAGTATAACTGACTTTCTCAGGCTTAGCAACAGCAGGGGCATACTCTGATCTCTCTTTGACACTCTGTGTTTGTTTGGACTCTCAGACTGTAGGCTGGCAGAGGGTGACTGCAACAATGATCTCCAGCAAAGCCCGGGGCCCAGTCGACTCATCCAGCACATCAGAGATGATGACAGCCCCCTGCCATCCCCTCGCTGCTCCAGCCTCAGCCAGAGTCAGCGTTTCAACACTGACCCCGAGTCTGCCCCATCTCCACCCTGTGCTCAGCATCACATCATGTATGTACACACAGGCGCTCCCAGACACAATCACAGACACAATATTTTTGTGATATTCATAGAGTTCTACATGATTTGTTGGCAGTTAACAAGTTGACTTTTTTATTTTTTATTTTAATTATACATACAGGATATATACAGCTACAACTACAGATTATTTGAATAATAGACCAATGCACAACTTTCATTGATTAAATAATCAGATTAGCCATTTTTTCATGCTCTATGAGATGTTCAGGCACCTATTGTGATGCCAGAAAGCTAAAGGAAATAAAAGAAAATATACAAACAAAGCTAGGATAAAAAAAGTTGAAAAAGACTTGAGCATTCTAGAGAAGCATGGGATATTTCTCTCACTTCAGCACGACGTGATTTATGTGAGTGTAGAAGAATAAAAATTAACATATTTGTAACAGGGAATTTCTCTAAATCTCTTTGCTAATATGAGTCATGATTTTTGTGCACAAATACTCTTCTAATAAGGAATTACATCCCTCCTTAAGGGTCTTATAATAAGGAATTACATCCTAATTTCCATTTGTCAAAGGCTAAATTTACATTATAAATCAGTAATCAACAACAATTAAATATAAATATGCGTCACACCTGATGTTTGAGCTTGTGGGTCAGTGATCTTTCAGAAAGGAATTCAAATCTTTGAATTGTAATGAATCGTGTCAGTTCTGTATCCAGGCTTTGAAGAAATGTTGGGATCTGGCTCGAAAAACGAAGCTGATTGATATATTCCCAGCGAAGACGAAAATGGTTTTTAAAGTCGTTTAGTCAAGAGGCATGGCATTATAGTGTACAGCATCACATTCGCGAAATACATTCTAAAAAGATCCAGTGAATTCAGAGGGTTTGCTAAATACGTTGCCATCCGGCTCGAAGGACCAAATTGATAGATAAATTCCAAGTGAAGAATGAAGATGTTTTTGGAGTTATTTTAACAAAGAGCCATGAAATACAGTGTATACCCTCAAATTTGCTAATTACATTCAAAAATTAGGCAGCAAATTCAGTAGGTCTGCTAGATATGTTGGAATATGTTTGACTTAAATTCAGCACAATAATGAATTTTACTTGAAACTGTATCTAAATTTGATTAATCGTTTCTAGCGATTGACCTAACTTCCTTTTACATTTGTGATTCCAAAACATGCAGATTTGTAAAACAAAGTTAAATGAGAAGTACATTTTACAGGAAGTCTGATCAAGTTCTGATGTCTTAAACAAGGCATTTAAGTCCGTTATATTGTTTTTATTTGATTGGTTTAGTGAATAATTTGCATAGGTTCCTATTACTCAATGTAATAAGTACTTTCAAAGTTCAGCAAAGCTGCCTCTAGGTTATAAGATCACCGGTTGAGTCCACTTTGAACTGTGGACCGAAAGTTTCCCGTAGGAGCAAATGGTGAGTGAATCCTGAGCCGTGATGAACTGTTGACCCGTCCAGGCTATACAGTGCCCTTCACCTCATCTAGGGTGGAGTTTTTCTTTAAAAAATTATGGATTTGTACACAAAATAACATCTGTTGTCATGAAATCATCACCTGGGCTTGCAGTAGATGAAATGAGGCAAGAATTTTTTAATTTATTTTTTTGAAGTTTTTGTTTTTCAATTTTAACAAAACCGTTTGAGAGGCAACCTCGTAGCTACAAGTTCACAAAGCAGTGGTTGATGTAAACACTTTGTTGTTGAGATCTGTACTCCCTCCTTGTATGCCAAATTGCGAAAATGCAGCAAAAAATCAGACTCTAAAGACTTGGAGTGGCTACTTTCTGACCCAACTGTACTCGGCTTGGCAGAATTATTAAGGCTCTCGTAACTTTCCGTCCGTGAGAAATTTTGTTCAGAATTCCTTATTAGACTCTAGCTTAAACTTTCACTAACTGAGTATCAGCAGGATCTTAAAATAGTTCAGAAATGCTTAATAATGTTTAAAATCTGGGTCTCGACGGTCTTAAAAATGGAATTGATGCTGTAGCTGAAAAATAAGGATTAATAAGCGAAGAAAGTGCTAACAACCAAGATGCTATTCTTTGATTTGACCTGTGAGAGTGAAGGCTGGGGTTGCCGGAGATTTAAAAATAAGAGATGTCAAATATTCACAACACAAATAAACATCACTATAACAACTACAAGATGAAATTTATATTTACATTTACATTACCTGCGTTTGGCCAAGGCTTTTATCCAAAGTGACTTACATTGAATGAACAAATTTTTTTGTCATTTCGTGCTTTCCCATGGATTTGAACCCATGACCCTTGCATTTTTAGCACAATGCTCTACCAACTGAGCCACAGGAAAGTATATATGCCCCGCCCCCCTCGTCCCTTTCTTAAACAATTTGATTCAAATATGTGAATTGGTCTTTAATTTATTTTAGCATCTTTTTAGTTCATATCTAAGAAACAAGTTGGTACCATGAGATTTTGAATCAGCGATTGACTCAACTTGAGGATTGTCATCTAAATATTTGGAGGAATAGCACTTAACATTGTTGATTTTAGAAAATGTATAGTTGACTTCAACAATTTAACAAATAAATAAAATAAGTAGCAGCATTAACATGTACACCATTTACAAGTTTTCTCTTCTGGTGAGTTTTTTTTTCTTCTTTCTGTTTGAGCCCACACATGTCAAAATGTCAAAACATCTGTCTTTTGGGAATCTTTAATTTGAAACTTTTGTTGTTTTTGTATATTCTAAATAATTCCAGTTCTGCAGAAGGAAGCTTGAGAATATTCCGGCTGTAACCAGAAACGGTGACCCAGTTTAACCATTGCTCATTATTACCATGAGTTTCCTGCTGACCAATGATGTGCTGATGTGAGCAGACGTCTGCGATGCTTGTAGAGTTTGTGTGTGTGTGTGCAATGGATTCTCTCTTCATCTCTGCTCTAGCTGTTTTTGTTCTCAATCTGACACATCAAGTTAAAAAAATCCATTTTCAATATTCATAACAAATTGCAATCAATGCTCCGTATCTTTGTGTCTCCTGCCCTTCAGGACTCGAGGTCTTGTTAGAGCGGAGGTTTCTGCTGAAGCCAAAGAAGCTGCTTCCATCACTCTCCTCACCAAACAAATCCAAACTATCAAGAGGAAAATCCGCAAGTTTGAGGAGCACTTTGAGCAAGAAATGAACTATAAGGTCAGAATCATGTAAAAGAGGCTTTGCATCATCATTTGCCAAGGACATGAACTTTGATGCTGTGCTTAAGTAGATATTTTTGGTATCAGTACACCACTTCTTCTGACAGATACCCTCAGGATTGAGCTATTTCCTGGAAAACATTATCTTGCAAACAAACATTATAAAAAATATACTCAATATTTCAGGAAGTCTCCACTTTTAAATCGTTTTAAATGAGTCAAGAGTTTAGTTTTGAATCATTTTAAAGTATTTGAAAACAAATTGGTGGTAGAAACCAGCAGTTTTCTATTTGTAAGCTCCGTGGATCAGGAGGGAAGCTGAGCCAAACGCTCTACGATGTGCACATGTAAAGTACAGACAAAATCATAGCACCAATGCATCTCAAAAGACAGACAGGCCCTTAATATTAAATAAAAAGCAATGTTTTTTTTTACTGATTGATAAGTGTGAGATAAGAAGTAAGTTAGCCGTTGATCCCCTCACAAGATATATGTAATGCTCTCTACTGGAGAAAATTGGTACTATCCCTGGTAAAGGAATCTCTTGGAAGTACCTGCTACTTTGAGTAGCATCCAGCCCCCGTGCTGGAGTCAAACAGTGTCCTCCAGTGAATATCTAACACTTACCCCAAACCCTAACTGTGACCATAGATGGGAATCTACGGTAATTCTCTTATAGTGAGCTTGACTGTGGTACTCCAGTTTTGCAGTGTTGAAAGTAAAAAAAAAAACATTTGCTGCCGCCACCACATTTCCAAACTACTAACTCACTTCCTCTTCCTATATATACTCAAATAGATACAAATATTAACACTCAATAATGATAATAAAGAATCACATTTTCTAATGTTAACAGCTAGATTAGGTGATTAGGATGATTTTTTTTTGGTTCACTAATAAACTACAGATGCAGCCTCGCCTGCTTTTCCTCACAAAGTTACCCCAACTCTTATTCCATATTTGTTTTTTAACAATATAATATCTGCTTGCTACAGCTATGGAAGGTCTTTGACTAAATACTGACACCTAGTGATCAAAAGTAATGACTAAAGCAATAAGTCACTACCATTGACTGTATATAACATGGCTGAAGCGTGCTATCATTGGATTCTGGCAAAGTGAAATGAGGCTCAAGGTGGGTGTCGCCAAGTTAAGAGAAAAAGGCGGAATGTGGCCGTAAAACCCACACTCACAACACACTCACAAGAAACAACCGACAGTAAAATCTGTAGCAGAGTTCATCAGACGACATGAGCTGAACAAATTACAAAACTATTGGAGCAAGCTCAAATATGAGCTTTTCAGCTTCGAAGTTGGGGAATTTAACATGAATGAGAACCTGCTCACTTCTGCAGCCAGCCTCTAGCGGCAGGTTGAGGAACTGCAGTTCAGTCACATCCTATTAGAATCAAGAGGGAAAGCAGGAGATTGAACCCTTGCTCAGTACCAAGTGTGTCTCACATGGCCGGCTGAGTGAAGAAAAGTCCTATGATCGCCCCCCTGTGGACTGCTGTGGAATGATTTCTCCCCAATACACGACTATGACACCATACCGAACTTTAAAAATCATTTACTCAGAAATTACACGAACGGTTTTAATCATTTTCGATAGTTATCTATAGTGGACAAAGATCAACTTATTTATTTTAAGTTTATGTTCGTCTGGCTCATTGCTCAATTATACATCTACACTGAACTGAGCAAACTGATCGCCATCATCAAGATTGTTTACGCTGCCAACGATCTAATTCAAAGAAGCCGTTCTCAAATTTTTGTTTCTGCTACAAAATAAGTATATAACAGACTTCGTGTGTGAGTCAGACTCGAGGCGGAGCTCTGAAACCATGACCCCAATGTCCTTATCAGGAGCACCCTCTCTCTGTCTATCATGGCCATGCTCAAATCATGCGCAGGGTGGCCTCAAATGGCCCAATGGCAAGGGGCGGAGTCACGTTGTCCATCTTTATTTTACAGTCATTGGACAGTACTATTAATGTGAAGACAAAAATTTGGAATGGTGCGGTTGGCTCGCATGTTTTGTGTTGAATTGGTTTGGTAGGGGCCCAAATGCTAGGGTAGCCCCTGACAAAACGTATTCTAAAGTGAGTGCTGGACAGTTAGCGTAGGCGCAACAAATGGCATTTTTTATTATAGCAAAACCTTTTCAACTCAAGCTTTTGGTGAAATATGCGTCCCAATAATGAGGAATGGTTTGCTACTACTTTTGGTACAGCTGACTTTGTTCAGTCATGGTATATAAATGTTTTTAAAAGTCTAAATGTTGTCACTACACTAGAGGAAGAGTGAAACTGGAGTTTTTTAAAAGCAAAATAACAGATCGCTGTGGGTCAAATATCTTGCTGAGAAATGAGTGATAAAATACTTCTTTCACCCAGTAATTTACAAATAAATAGTTCAGTGTGATTCCGGGTTTTATTTCCCGCACGGTGGAAATGCACCTTTGCTGAAACTTCTTGACCCCTCCATGATTTCTATGTAGGAGAAATCATGGGGAGATCCATGACTTATTCACTTCACTCTATGTGTTTATATTGCATGTGTGTTTGCACGTGTTGTTTTTTTTTGTACTGCCTTTATATGAACAGAGAGGTGATAGTTTGGACCTGACGTCACACTTTTATTCTCTTTGATTTCATCCATAGCCTTCACACAATGATAAATCTGCAAATCCAGAAATATTCAAGCTAATGAGTGAACTAGCCAGGTCTCGCAAACAGCTCAAAGGTAGGACTTCCTGTTTGCTTTTATCATGTTTTATAGCTCTCTGAATGATCCTGCTTCGTTAATTTACAACTTTGCTGGAATTTAAAGACTTGAAGCTGAGACAGTCGGTAGAGGAGTCTCGGAGACACGAGAGCAGCCAATCCACAGAGATCTGCAGTACCGCTCTGTACCAACAAGAGGCGCCAGAGCCTCAGCAGCCTCAACAACACAAGCCCAGTCTGGAGGAGACGGTGGAGGCGCTGTTGAGGCGCTTGCGGGACAAACGCCAGGCTCTCGGTCTCCCGGACAACATGAAGGTGAGTCCATCTGCTCAGGTGGCTGGGGGTTTGTGCATTCTCTGATGAACTCAACACGAGCTCTTCTGGCTGCAGGAGATGACCCAGAGACAGATGGCCCTGGAGAAGATCACGCTGCAGAAATGCCTGCTGTATTTTGAAAGCTTGCACGGGCGACCCGTAAGAGATCGTTTGGGGTTTTTATTGCACACGTCCATTTGGTACTTACCCATTGGTTATGGTTATAGTTTGTGTTTCATGACCACAGGGAAATAAACAAGAAAGAAACCTGGTGAAACCTCTGTATGACCGATACCAGATGGTCAAGCATCTCCTGTGTGCTATACCTACCATTACAACCATAGTGAGTAACTCTTTCTTTGTTTTGCTCTTATGATAATGCGATAAAAAACATTCTGATTTGTCGAAGTTGCATCTATGTTAATCCTAACTGGCCACTTTATTAGGTACACTTTACTAGTGCCCCCCCTTTTTCCTTCACAACTGCATAGATTGACCTGCAGCAGATCGTGTAAAATTTGTAACTTACCATTAGACAGGTTTATGACGTGTTCATCTTCCATACAATACTTAAGAACAGCAGTATGTACAAACGGCGAAACTGCACAGTACAAGCAGTAACTAACTTATATTTGATGTTCAGGTAGGTATTCTTCCCACTCCTGAATCTTTCCCCCCTCACCTACATCTCCCCTCCACTCCCCGCTTTCCCTTTAACACCCTCCTGTCCTGATGTAATCACTGCAAACTATTCCACGAGAAAAACAAATAACTACATAAATTCACTGCTTCCATCTAAAGACACCAGGTGTTCAGTCTCCTGGAGATAACAAAACTATCCAGCTCAAAGGAAGCACCCCCATGCGGTGGCTTTTTTTTTTCGTTTTTCTTGTTTTAGTATTAGAAAAAAACATACCAGATTTCTTTGTTTAGATGTTTAACCTAGTCCCTCGTAAGCCCTCGTAAATCTGTTTGCTGTCTGACAGGAAGAAGAGGAGGGCTCAGACGATGACTCTGTTCGCTACACCCCTCCACCCTTCTCTCTCTCCGATAAGAGTGGCTGTGGGGACGAGGAGGGTGACAGTGACACCGCTTTTGTTTCTCCTCTTGACGAGATCAAGACCATGAGACAGCCAGCCATCACCATGTCTAACCTCCACGAGGCCTCCAGGTATAGCGCTTTCTCACCAGCAAACCGATTTGGTTTATTGATATTTGAATATAAGTATTTTTTTATTTTCCTAATCATAGAAACAGATGACAAATAGGTTGCTATGGTAAATATTCTGGTTGCTATGGGGCAGTGAGTTACATGAAGGAATGTTCGCAATGTCACTGTGAGTAACATAAACCAACCCCTAAGTCTCAATGATTTTCTAAAGCTGAAATAGATTTCAGAATTTGTTGTTGCTAGGGTAAATAGTTTGGTTGCTAGGTCGGGGATGTCATAAAAATGTAAGTTGTCACTGTGATTATAATAAATTAATGTAAGTTGCAGTATTGTGGATTCAGAGCTTACTGCCCACTAGCCAAATCTCCACATTTCTCTTGCGCCATGTTTTTTAAGATTGGACGCTCCACGATAGCAAACGCTCCGTCTCTGACTGCAGGTCTGAGCTGCTGGAGTGTTTGCGTGAGACGCGTACGGAGAAGAGGAGGCGACGTAAAGCCATCAGAGAGTTCGAAGAGCAGTTCGTGAGACAGACGGGAAGGTAAAACACACGTTTGAATTCCATTTTAATGGTACTTTTGAACATGAACAGGAAGAGAAACAGGAAACAAAGATCAAGTTTCAGTATAGTTTGCATAATGCACATCAAATGATCCCAGCAGAAAAAAAGATACACAATAAATGGATTTAGCTTTAAAAATAAGATACATTTTCCTTTGTCTGCTATCAAAAACTGCTTCCATAAGGCAACTCGAAGGTTCAGCGTTGTGTTTGATGCTTGTATGACCTCAAAGATTCGAGTTTCATACTGTTTTTTTTTTTTTTTTCTGAACCAAAGAACGGCGCAAAGAGACGACCGAATCCCCATGGCCGAGGAGTACCAGGAGTACAAAAGTCTCAAAGCCAAATTACGCTTACTGGAAGTGTTGCTCAGCAAGCAGGAAACCACATAGACTCTCCGCGTTAAAGAGATAGCTCATACACTCTTTTTTTTTTCTAGTGAGCACAAAACGATTGGAAGAATCGTGGAAGCGACTGCTAGGAACAAATCCTTTATGGTTTACTTCACAGCATTCTTCATTTATCGAAGGGGAATAAATGATTAACCCTTCGTTTGTGGGTGAGCTATCACTTTAATTTTTTTCTGCCTTTTCGTGTTGAACCCATTGTTTGGACCAAATGGAGTTTTTACTATTGAAATAATTGTGCCATTATGATCCTAAAATGCACTTTAATATAATTTCTGACCGCATTGCAAGTCCTCGACTCAATGGGTTAGTTTGACGCAAACAAGGCCTTTGGCTTTCGAATGCGGTGTACAGAGCCAGACAGACCCTCCTTCAGAATTTCAAGGACAGGAGCAAATATTGTGGATGTTATTCAAATATGGCACTTTATTTTTGGACGAGATCTTTCTTTTTACCAAAGTTTAAATTGTATGCAATGTTCACATATCCTCGCTCATGTCTGAAGGTAGATTAGAGAGTTTGTGTATCCAAAAAACTGTGTATTCGCCATTAAAAGAACCTTTCTTTATTCTGTTGAACCAGGAAGAGGATATTTTGATGAATTCTAGTGGAAACCAGTAGCCATTGACAAAATATACTATAGTATATGCTTTACAGGTGCTGCTGATATAATTACAATAATGAAAAAGTGGATTTATTCCTCTTCAAAAGGGGAACTGGTAAAAAAAAAAAAAAAAACATTTTCGCACAATAATGAGATGATGAGAAAAACACAAAATCAGTATCTCTGAAAATGTGAAAATGTTTTAATATTTTAGAATGCCCAGACTCTGATTGGCAGATTATTTCAAAAGACCTTTAAATGGTTTTTAAGTGGACTGTTAACTGGAAAGTTGCCCAAAAGACAACCGCTGACACCTTGCACAAGGAGGGCAAGACACAACAGGTCAACGCAAAAGAGGCTGCACTTCACAGACCTCTGTATCCAAGCTCATTAATAGAGAAACAAAGGGAAGGAAAAGGTGTGGTAGAAAAAAATTGAACAAGCAATAGGACTGTTTCCTGGAGAGGATTGTGAAACAAAACCCATTCAAAAAGAGTACATGAGTTTCAGCTGCCGCATCCCTTGTGTCAAGCCAGTCTTGAACAAGAGGCAGCCTGAAGCGTCTCATCTCGGCTAAAGATAAAAAGGAACTGGATGCTACCGATTGCTCCAAAGTTGTGTTCTCTCATGAAAGTAAATTTTGAATTTCCTTTGGAAATCAAGGTCTCAGAGTCTGGAGGATGAAAAGAGAAGTACAAATACCACAGTCAGAGATAGTTTTGGGTGCAGCTGCTGGTGTGGCTCCATTGTGTTTTCCAAAGTCCACGGTCAGGGCAGCCGTATACTAGGGAGTCGTAGATGGAGCTGCATGGAGCTACCAGCTCTAGGCTTTAACCTGTTAGAAAATCTCTGGGATACTGTGATGATAATTGCAGAAGATCTGAAAGCCACCAGCAGAGCAACTTGTGTTCTCACCTGAGCAGTGCCACAGACTCATCGACTCCATTCCACTCCGCATTGCTACAGAGATTTAGGCAAAAGGAGCCAGACTAAGTTTTGACAATTATAAAGTATTATTTTAATTTCCTGAGATACTGGGTTCGGCAGCAAATGCAGTGCTCCACACTTGTATCAGATGTGAATATAAGCAAGACGGTCACGTCACTAACGAAGCCAGAGACGCATCGAGAAATAAACAAAGAGACGTACGTAATCAAACAGCTGTTTCAGCAAAGATGCAGCTGCATGTCTTTAATCAAAGAATATTTAATATAAAACTGCTGCTCACTCTAGCTGTGATATACACTCTTAAAAAAAAGGTTTTCATTGTGAGTTTGAAGGTGCTATTCGGCACTTTTTCCCTTTGAAGAACCCCTCAAGCTCTTTTTGGTTATTTCTTGGTTCTTTGTGTTTTTGTTAGCGTGAAAAACTCTGGTGCTTGTGGTTCTAAAGTAGTACTTTGTTGTTTTTATTGTGCTATATAGAGATGCTGATCATATTCTAAAGTTGATTTACTTTTATAAATAGCACTTTTGGATGTTGGAGCTTCATAGCATCGGTGCAGATAAGTCTTTTTCCTTTCTATTTTTAAGGAAATGAGGCCAAATGCAGGTTGTTGGGTAGGAAACAGGGCCCGAAAGTTTCTAATCACTGAACAATTGTATTTTCAATCCAGCAAGTGAGCAGCTCCAGTGTTACTCTTGACCACTAGAGGTCCCCCCAACGAGCGTGTTTCGCAGATACGGATCATGTCATTTAATACAACGAGTATATAGAAAATAATTATAATAATAAACCGATGTTAGAAGTGCGAGCAAGTCAGTTTTTGTGCAATAAAAATAATAACATCATGGTAAATCTGTGTTAAAAACTGCTTTGATGGAACAAATTAGACGTGTCTATGGCTACAAGTTTCTACTAGTTACAAAACATTCCAACAGTTCAGCACTGGAGGTGACCGATTTTTTAGGGGTGAACTATCTCTTTAAAACTGTAATTTGAATTTTTATGCACACTGCTGAGGTTCCATGATTCTCTGGAGCTCTAGCCTGTCAAACAAAGCAACTTGGAGCACTTAAAGTGAGTTCTTTATGCAAACAAAGTTCCCCGTATGTTTAAAAAAAAACAAGTATATTTGACGACCAAACATAGCTATATGCATCACTGAAATGAACAACAGTTTATTTCTCTCAGTAAAGGTGAAGATCGGAGGGAGTTTAAGTACGTGGCGGAACACAGTTCTCCTCCTGTACACAGAGAATGCATTCATGTAAAATAAACACTGTCCCATTACAAGAATAATACCGAAGCCCGGAGCAGAAGATATGTTCGAGAAAAGCGGATGTGCGCTTTTAAGTGCAATTTTGCTAAAAGAAGCTCCACTATGAGAAAACAACAATCATTTTCTTTCCTTTCTATCGGCTCTACTGCAATGAACTATTACAATCTCTGTGTAGTGTCTTTGCATGCCAACCAGCGTAAACTGTTGAATTGTGCTACAATCAGTTGTGGTTATTCGTCATGTTCTCATCGTCGCAGACTTTATTTGCAATAATGACTCTTTGCTGCTGCACACGTTACCTTTTCCCACTCAATTTTGTCGTAATGACGAGATCTTGTCTCGCATTACTCATATAAACAGCATATTTATCTCGTAAAACCTAACAGTTATAGAATTTCAGCGATAATATCATTATTAGGAAAGTATTGTCTTTGTATGTGACATCATTTCAACCATTTCGAAGATTTTTTAAGGGGGTCCCCTGAGCAGTTACTAAACAAGACAACCAGATATGGCAGAGTTTGGTGGAAACTCTGTGTTTTAGAGAATCTTCTTCAAGTTTTAAATCCTGATGTGGTCAACGTTGCTTAACATGTTGTAGTGGCTTAAACCAAGGAAAAGAGAATCATTCTTTTAAATTTCTAGCCAACTTTATCCTTCATATAAAAAGTGTTTTGAACTAAATATTTTACTAAATCAAAAAAAAAAAAACAACTCCCCAGATGATTGTAATTTTTTTAAAGTAGATTGTTATGTCATTTTTAAGTAGTTTTTACTTGATATTTGTGTTGTTTTTATGAAATAACTAGCTTTATTGGGACAAATGTGTTGTTTTTACAAGATAATTATGTTGTTTTTATTGAAAGTTTGCTATATTTATCAGAAATGTGTCATTTTTTACATAATTATTCCACGAAAACAAGAATTATCCCATACAAATAACACAAATACCTCATAACAAACACTTTGTCTTGTAAAATTACAATTATCTTTTAAAAAGAACAACATTATCAACTAGAACTTCTTGTACTAAACAATTATCTCACAAAAAAAATCAATTATATCATAAAACCGATCTCCTTTTCACAGGATCTTTTTTTTTTGCGAGAGAATTGTAATTTTAATGGAATAATACTTTTTTTATTGGGATAAATACTTTGTTGTTATGAGTTAATTTCATGAATGTTATTTGTTTTCTATAATTATCCCATAAAAGCAATTATCTTGAAAAAAAAAACACAGTTGTCTCATAATAACATGTTTGCTGCGTAAAAACGCCAACTTTTTAAAAAATGACACATTTATCTTAGAATAATATGTTTGTGTCATAAAATAAATAATTTTTGTTCATTATTGTTATTCAAGGTAATTGTGTTATTACGAGATAAAATCGTGTTGTTTGATTATTATGAGAAAATTTCTCTTGAGTGGAAAAACGTGTGTTTGGCAGCAACGCGTCATTTCCTGTACACATCCACAAAGACAAAATGTAGCTTTGTGAATGTTAGCTATAGTGCACGTAACTCTACATTGGTTTAAATAGTAAATTTATATTTGCCTTTATTGTGAATCTATCCCCTCCCCCCATCACCAAAGTTCTTTGTATTTGTGCACTTCTGACTCTGTCCATTTTCTATTCGCCTGTTAAAAAATAAATATTTTTCTATCTACACATTGTGTCACATTTACTATATGTTAAATCACAGTATATTAGATGGGACGACATGAAACACTGCTGCAGAACAGTTGTGATGTGCCAATGTCTTTTTGCATTTACGCTACAGAGAATTCCCGATCATCACATTCTTAAAGCTGTGACTCGAGCAATTTGTGTTAAATCGGTGGAAACTTTGGTTAAAGGTCACAATTCTAATTGGAGGGTTCAGCAGCCAATGAAGCTCCTTGATTGACAGGAAGGATGAGTAAATAATCCAAACACAAATATAAAGGAGCAGGGCATATGCAAATTATGTTCTTATGTACTTTATGGGTCACATGCTGTGTTGGAGGCTGTAGCTCTTTGCACACCAGGTCTGAAAATAACAGTAAGAAAAACTCAAATAAAATGATTATTTCACGTCAGACCCAGAGGTCGTCTTTTACAAGTCTCGGATTTCAGCCAACCCGACTCTTGTACAATATATTCTAGAAAAGCTTCTGGATCTTCTTAGTTAACTCAAAAATGTTGCTTGTTATTTGGAGCGCACCGCAAGTAGGACATCACATGGCAATTTGACATCAATCACTTCAAATGCAAATGCTCAGTTTCGACGACGACATCTTTAAACACTGAATGAAAGTACCCACACTTGAAATAGAAAAAGAATAAAGCTAATAGAACTAACTGTATGAGTTTCTTAAGCAAGCGGATCTTGAGTGTAGACGTTGGAGTAAGATATTTGAGGTGAGATGGGCACAATCCTTCACCCATTTTCCCAAGCTTATTCTCACCTGATCCTTTGAAGTTCTTTAAAGAATCAACACCTTTGAGGCTTGCAGGTGTGAAAAATGGAAGATAGCGCAGATGCTTCTTGATTTCAGTCTTCGGTGATCATTGTTAACAGTGGGAGCGCAATCACACAGCTGCAGATATTGTGGTACAGAAATAAGTTGCAAGTTCATGTATACTTTCAGGCTATCGTTGTTGAAAGTATCATGGCCGGCAAACTAATCAAGCTCAAACCCCACCCTTAATTCCTGCCAGCACCTGGGATGGAACCAGCAACCTTCCCGTTCCATAACAGCCAATCAAAAATGAGCTGATTGATTGAGCTCCTGACAGAGACTTCCGAATAGAATGTCACCATCTATGTGACACAGTCTGCAAAGTGACACTTTTAACTTTAGTGTGGTAAAATAACAAGATCAACTTGAGAAAAATGGATGAATGGATCAAAGTGACATCTTCACTAAAATGTTACCAGCTGAAGTATATGCTATCCATCCATCCGTCCGTCTTTTTTAGCTGTTTAGTCCTGATTAGCATCACACATTTGGCTAAATGCTGGGTATTTCATCACTAGGCCCCATTCCCTGACCATTGAAGCATGTTTTTGGACTGTGGGAGTAAAACTCTGCAAAGGGGAAACGCCTCAAACCTGCCACTTTGGATCCAAGAGGGACCAGTGTTACCCGCTGCATGTAAACTAAAACAAAACCCCCAAATTGTATTTAGCATTTCATTACCTTATACTTCCCCAAAAAATGTACTTTAATTTTTATTTACCCATGTTTTGTAATTGATACCTTACTGATGCTTCATCGGGATTTGGAGTCTGTTAAATAACTAAAGATGAAGCCATTGATGTCTCAAAATAACTTATCTGACTCGTCCCATAATCCTCTCTTTCACCCCTTGTATATTTCAGGAGTCCTAAAATGAAAAAAAAAATAAGTTTTTTTTTTCAGACTCTGTGTGTGCAAAGATCTTCACAGGGATCATGGGGTTAGGAGGAGGACGGCAAAAGGAGAAGGCGAGTGTTCTGTGTTGGTCAAGGCAGCAGAAGGGTTCGGTTTGTTAGCTTAGCGTCCCACACTGATGTTGCAGGTCTTGCAGCTGGGATCTTTCTTGGCGTTGACTGTAGAGAGACTCATGAGCTGGTGCCCGCTGATCTCAGCGACCGTGCCCAAGCTCAGATCCACAGGGTCGGTGTAGATCACCTCCAGTATGACGTCTTGTGCGTGGTGGAACAGCAGTTGGCCATCTTCATCCTGCGAGCAGGTCAAGAAGCGGTTGTTGCTGATGTCCAGAGCTGGTAAGCGCTGCTTGCAGAACTCGTCTCCAGATGAAGCCTTCGGTGCGATCACCAGAATCACGTAGTGGTACGCCGTATACATGCAGTAGAAGTCGGCAAAATAGAGGTTTGTATTTGGGTTGAAGAGAGCATCTGCTTGCAGCTGGAACCGGTAGCGGCCGTAGGGTGAATCTTGTGCCGGTTTCCCCGTGTTGAACTCAGTGTTGCAGCTAAAGAAGATTCCCTCCAGCTTTCCACTGATGGGGGAGCCGTGGCTGCCGCTGTTGTCCTTCACTGTTGGCAACATCTTGTTGTTTTGTGCCTCCCTGAAAAAAAAAACCACGAGACTGTAATAGTCAGGTTATTGTGTAGAGAAAATTAAAAGTATTTTTCATTCCCATTAATAGATTCTTTGCAATTAAATGAAAATTTCTGATGGACACAAACAAGTCCAAGTCAAGTTTGATTCGAAAAGTGTCCAAATTAAGTCTGAACAAAAAAACAACAACAAAAAAACAGGTCAGAACCAAAACAAGTCCAAATCAAGTTCAAGTGCAAGACAAGTCTCAATATAGACAGAAAAAAGTCCAGTCAGACATGAGTCTGAGTCTGAACAGAAATGAATACAAGTCAAGATTGAATTTGATAAGAAATGAGTCCAAGTCAAGTCTCAATATATTCATCTGCAAGTCCAAATCAAGTCTGAGTATGAACATTGACAAGTTGAAGTCAGGTTTGAGTCTGAACAGAAATAAGTCAAAGACAAGTCTCAGTATAAACAGAAAAAAGTCCAGTCAGACATGAGTCTGAGTCAGAACAAAAATGAATCGTAAACAAGTCCACTCCAAGTTTGAGAATAAAAATAAAAATGTCCAAGATAAGTCTGAGTTTGAACAAAAACAAGTCCAAGTTAAGTTTGAGCCGAAACCTAAACAAGTCTGAGACAAATCCAAGTTATGTCTGCGTCTGCAACTTTGTGTACTGCTTTAGTTCCATTCTCCACAGATTCAGCTCATCAATTGGTACAAAGGTGTTTAAAACTTAGTCCCCTTTATATAAAAGCTTCAGGGTTTAACAGCGCTGTCGTTGTCTGATAATGTGCATTTGATTTTACCGTATTTTCACGTCAACTAAAATAACCTTCTCAGGCTTTGTAATTAACCTAAGTGTAATCGTTAGTGAAGCCTCGCATCCGGGTTCAAGGTCAAGTTAAGTCCTCGAGTGAAGAACAGAGGATGTTTGAATTACGGGTAGTTTATTAAAAGTGACAACAGGCCTTCGATCAAAGAAAAGCCACTGTACCCATAACAGGGTGACAAAAATAAATGTACTGTTCTTTGAAGCAGAAGTGCATCGGTTTCTTGAAGTCACACACCTTGCTTGATCAAAGTACTCTTTGTGTTGATTTCGGTAAAAGACGGAGAATCGCAGCATTCTGCCAGCGATGACCTCTGCTTTCTCCAGCAACTGTGTGAGATGAACAGTGGAATAATCTGCAAGTAAAAATGTATTGGACACTTTGATTCAGGCAATATCCTTCACAGCAAGTGCAATTAATAATCACAACAGCTACTGTTGCACTTGGTGCTCTTGGGCATGAACTGTAATTAAAATCTCAGATTTTCACACTTTACTTGGTCACATGTGACCTAAAAACAACTGCTACTATTATAAGAAAATAAAATTGTATTTTTAATAGCATTGAAATAACTGGATATGCATTGTACCGGCTGTACAAAACTCGATGATCTCGCTCCAGTCGGACACAGCGTAGTCTCCATCGCCCTGTTTGGAAGCGGTCTGAACTGCAACTGTGTACTCTGTGCGAGGACTCAAGAACCAGTGCCCCCTCACCGTCATGGGAAGAGGAACGGCCTTTGCAACGAGCTTAGTTGGGACATCCTAGAGGAGAAGAGTGAACAGATTCGAAAATAAATGATTAGTACTTCCATTTCTGAAAGTATTCTTTGCATATAACCTTTACGCAGTACTGTGAATAACCTCTGTTGAATCCATCCTTAACAAGCACATCACCAGATGTAATCAGATACAAACATCTCGTGGCTCACTCCTACATCTACAGACCAGTGTAATGCGGGTTGCACCAGTCTCCATGCTTTCCCCCTCAATGAAGTATGTTCCATAAGCTGCTGATGTGAGCACACCTTGTGTTTGAACTTGTTGGCATTCTTGTTTTCTTTCTTGTTGAGGTCGATGAAGTAATGCGTGATGCGTTCCTTGACTCTGGCGTCCATGTCCCAACAGATCTTGAAGGAGTCGCATGTGATGTTGCTGATTTTGATGTTCTGAGGAACAGGAAGTTCCTCCATCTCTGCAATCCCACTGTCCAGAGACTTATTTCCTGAGAGACACAATGTGACACAATTCATTTTCAGAGAACATTTGTATGAAGCAGCTTTCCAAGATCGCACTAAACATTTGTTTACTGTAAAAGAACACTTCTTCACATCTGCGAATGTTAATCTCTGAATGTGCCGGTCGATCTAAGCCAAGATTTTTAAGACTTTGTTTTACTTTGTTGAGATTTCAGCACGAACAAACAGACACTGTTGCGTTTAAAAGACATGTTAACCACCATTTCCTATTTAATAATCCCTTATTTTTGCACGTTAGAAGATGTAGGGTCAATTTGACCAAAGCAATAAAAAATATTTTTGTGGAAAAGCTCAGTTTCAGGTAATTGAGACTTGTTGAGAACTACAGCAAACACAAAAATGCTGCAAAAGAGTTTCACTTTTGACTATCAACAGTTTTTAAACTTCTTGGTTATATGGACATTTCTATTTGATTACAAACATCAAGTAGGTTACAGAAAAGAAGAAACCACAGGTGAAGAAGAAGAAGACGAAAAAGAAGAAGAAGCTCCCATTTCTAACACCTGCTACAGATAATGAGAGAAAAACAACTGACAGAAAAACGGTTGGTTGGAAAAGTGTCCTCAGGGCAGTTTTATTATCAGGTAAGCTTGTCTTTGCTCTTTCACGTAGCAAACGTCTCTTTGTCTCTATTAAAGCTTACTGTTCACTCAACAGTAGTTTCATTTAATTCTGTTGTTGTTGCATTCATAGTTCTGGTAGCTGTCAACGTTAGGCTTCCAATGGTCTTCAGAGAAAAATTAAGGATGGAAACTCATCTACAATGATCCGAATGTTAGTAATGTGTGGTTCTATTAACATATACATGTGCAGCAGAGGTCAAAAGAGCTTTTCGAGATGATTTCCAGAGGGTATATAAAGTCTGACTATTATGTAGGTCAACACTGTGCTTAACACAAAGCCTCTGACATGCAGGAAGAGGTCAAAATGTAGACCAATGGGTCGATTGCTCATTGAAAGTGTGACTAAAAGTGCAGTGATTTATTTGGTGCAAAAAGAATGGCAGGATATATTCACAAACTTACGCAGTAGTGGAGGTTTCTGGACTTTCAAGCAAAGGAAACTAATTGTTGCTTTAAAAATGTGTAATTTCTCCTTTACCAACTAAAGCCCGTCTGTCACGTGGGGTTCTGCAGGGCTCAATCCTAGGTCCAATACTTTAGAACATTTAATCAAAGCCTCTTTTGGATATTATCAGGGGATTTAAGGTTTATTTTAATTAAGTGGATGATTTACAGCAATAACCCCCTTGAATTTGACAGTCTTGCAGGCTCTATACTGACTGTTTGTTCGATAGTAAGTGTCCTCAAACACATTTTAAAATTGAACGAGGATGAGATAGAAGCGATCATCTTTTTCCATTTAAATCTAAAGTGACCATTTAGGAGAAAATTACCCAACTGTTTTCACCTCAGGTCAGGAACCTTTTTTAAACAATGTTGGACAAACATTGGCATACAAACACTGGAACCAGATTCAGAGCAGACTCTAGACTTCAACAGCTATGGAGACAGGAGATCAACAGGAACAGGAGCCAGTAAAGAAAGCTCCCACTTCACATGTTAGAACTTCAAACAAATGAGTGGAAAGGTCTGTGCACAAAAGTACGAATCAACAGATTCTCTTCGTACATCCAAATAATAACGCCATTTACTTTTATTGTTTTAACAGCATAGCTTTCTTAACATTTTGTTAGATGATGAATGCCTGGAAGATTGACTGAGATTATCCAGAAGCTAAATAAACATGTGCTGAACATGTGAATGGTCGCAGGGTCCGAAGGGGTTTAAATCCTTGGTTTAGGATGAGACATGCAGATTGAGCCCCAATAAAGTGATCAATAAAATAGTATGGAAGTCCTCACTGGTGGCATGATGCTTCATAACTTACAGATTATTACTCCAGCACTTGATGGTTCCCAAGAGAACGCTAATTTTAATATTATAATTTTAATATTAAACCATAGTCACAGTTCAGTCTAGTTAATAGTCTTTAAACAGCTGATTATTGGAAGTTATTTTCCCAGCGTTCTCAGAGCAATCCCTACTGTTTGGTAGGCACCGAAAGGTCACAAAAACCTCTCCACTGATTCCAGTCTTTGTGGCTTTACTGGATCTCCGTAATGAACACACTACATAAACCCAGCTCACAGAGCACCTTCAGCTCTGAAATAAATCAGAGCAAACACACTCATCACTGTGACCTGCAGAAGGTCGAATCACAGAGCCGCTCACATCTATAAATGAAACTTGATATTTCCTATAGTCTGCGGCCATGTTTATCTTCAGTTCTCGGACAGAGGGGATTACTCACAAGGTCAAGCACATTGTCAATACTTGTGTATCAAAGAGCAAAGTGGCAATACAATACGTGCAATCTATATGCAATGTCCTCGGTGGTGCATATTGGTAATGAAATCTAATATTTTGACATCATTTTCTGCTGTATTGGCAAATAACAGCAAGCACAGCAGTCTTGCTGTTTACGAAAAACCCTAAATGCATTTACTTGCTTCATGTATTTCCTTTTGGTGACACTTAACCAAAGACAAAGTGCCCTAAACGTCCCAAACTCTTCGTCCACATGGTTCAGTTTAGCTAGACAGAAAAACATAATGGAAAAGAGAATAAGTGCAGAGAGACACATTACCTGTCCACTCAGAGAAAACAAGCACACGAACACACTCTGAGCCAGCAGATAAAAGAGATGAGGCGTGAGAGAGGCATCCCTCTGGATCTCTGCTTCACACATACGCATGCAGCATCTGAAGGAATGAATGAACGATTCATCTACTGTAGCTCCAAGAGAACCAAATCTGCTTTTATCTCTGGCTTGCTCTGGGAGATGAGAAACAGAAGTAGAGATGGAGCGCTGCTGTATTCTCTTCCCCAATCGAGAAGCTTAAATAATGCCACTGTTTCCATGAGCCAAAAGGCAGGAACTTCCACTTTCCCATCCCCTTCAAGTTTTTGTCCATCAACCAGGTCACATGCTGCTCTTCCATGTTCTCTTCTATTTCTTTTGTCTCCAAAGATCTTTTTTGTTGTCACCTGATTCTTGCTCTCCATCAACATCCTGTATCTTCTGATTTGAATACTCCTTGCTCGCACCAGTGCGATAAACCACTTTAGTTTCCCCTCATCTCCTCGTCCATCTGTCTTTGTCAGGGGCACCAAACCTTTTTTTTTTTACAATCCATCTGTGTACAAAGCATCCCAGGTGCACCCCCACCACACTCCTTCATCCTTCCTTGCATCAAATCCCTTGCACCTCAGGTCTACTGGGAAAACACTGGCATTCTGTGATGCTTCAGAAATGTTAAACATCAACATATTTTTAAGTATAACTTGGACCACGACAACTAATTCTCAACCTATGGGTGAAACATTGATTGGGGATGGTCTGCAGAAAATTGCCTAGGTCCCAAGACACTTGGGCTGAAAAATAATGTTAAGCTTTATCTAAAAAAGTGTTTTTTTTATCTTTGCTTTTGTTGTCCTTCACTATCTGGAAAGAGCATCAAAATAGTATGCATTCATAATTTATTTAATAATATGTACAACTGTGGCCTATTAGAGAGTTAGGTAAAAGGTAGCTGAGTGTGAAGCTCCGCCCACTTCTCAAACTTGGGGGAGGGGGTGGCAGATAAAATTTGTATTTTATGCATATAAGATTGCTCTATCCATAAAATTGGATGTCCATGAATTGTACAAAGCAAAACTTGTACAAAATAATTGCAGTTCATAATCCATATAATACTATAAACCTACTGGTCAGGTTGGTCACATGATTTTTTTACTCTTTAGTAAAAAAATCCCCCCTTATCCCCTTATTTATTTCAAAACATGAAAGGTGGAACACAAGTTGTAACTTATGACAAAAATTGAGTAACATGTTAAAAACAGTCAGTGTTCTGTCTTTTATGAAGTTTTTCTGAAGCTTCAGGATTGCAAGTAAAGACACAGAGACCAGCGTGCTCCGGTTCAGACAGAATTACAATTGTTTTTGCCAGGCTGATATTATCAAAGCTCAGTGCTGGTATGATGGAAAAGGCCCATACTTGGTCATTCGGAAGGAAGATGAGCTAAATGGTCAGATTCACACTCTTATTTTTGTCAATGGCTAGTCAAAACAATGTTTTGTTCTCTCTATCATCACTTCCTCTCTAACTGAGTAACTCTACTTCTGTCTGACACTCAAGCTGCAACACTGAGATACATTACAAAGGGTTTCTATTAAGATGTTACAGTTTTGAGTGTCAATTTAGAAATTGGCAAGTAATATGAACCCATTTGTCGTGATTTTAACTTTGCAATGTTCCAAACTAACAAAATTAACCTTTTGTTCTGTATTAGTCATTTACTTTTTTAGATTCTATGAGAAATGCCATTTGGTGTTTTTTTTGTTGTTTTTTTCTTTTGAGGATCTAAACTTTTCCTCTCTGTAGTTTCTATAATGATTTTGACACAGTATTAAATCTAATATATTAAACTGGTTCTCGTGGATACTGTTTGAGGAAAATATAACCATTGCCACCCAAAAGTATTCAGAGTGTGCTCCTCTTCATTAAATCCCTGTTTCAAGAAATGAAGCCATTATTTCTGTGTTTTTCATCACTGTATGCTGCCACAAACAACTGAATGCATAATTACATTTTATGTATATTAGTCGTCTTTAATAAAAGCTTTTTGGATTTTGTTTTCATTTATAAAACTCGCTTCATCTCCATAAACCTCCCTCCGGTCGCAGATTATTTAATTTCCCTGAATTATTGTTGCACTTATCCCAAACATAAATGCACGAAAAGTGTGCGATATGCTACAACCCAAAATACACCTAAAGAGCTTTAGGAGGATCAAAATACCAAACTGCTCACAGTTTAGATTCTAAGAGCGAGTAATCTGAGGTTTAATGAGTAAACAATGAATCTGCAGAGTGCCAAAGGCTTCCAGATGGCGCAGAAGAGCTGCCTCTGTGCATCACATGTTCTAGTAACTCAAGTGTCCTTTCTAAGGGTTATTTGCATGCTTTTGTGCTCCTTGTATGGGCTTTCCCCACTTCCGCTATGAAAATCATGGAGGTCGGGTTGAAGTTATGGGCTCACTGTGATGGACTGGTGAAACACAGGTGCATATTTGATATAAATAAACACTATAAATGTGAATTAAAATCACAAAGTAAAACTCTGTAGCCTTTTGTTAACAGTATACAATGGATCTTATCAAAGTGTCTTGAATATGAATCAAATAATCACAAAGAAAACATTACTTTTCAAAAGAGATCCATCGTTGGGTTTGTTTGGGTCGTAATAGGCACAGAATTTTTTTTTCACTACTCTATTACTGTCGCCATAGTCCCTGACTAATATACATTATATATGACCTGTTTTGTCTGAAGGTTAAAAACAGACCCCCCCCCTCCCCCTGCTAAGGTCATAGCAAGCAAAATACACTGCCCCAAAAAAGTCACCACCCAAGAAAAGGTTGCATACTTTAATACTTTGGTGCAACATCTTTAGCTTTCATTATGTAAACCATTTGTTGTGTTTTTTTTGATGCTTCTGCAATATCCCAAGATTTAATTCCTTCCAATGGTGCTTTGATTTTTCACCAAGATCCTGCATTGATGATGGTAGAGTCTGACGGCTGTGCAAAACCTTCTAGAGCACTTCCCAAGGATTCTCAATGGGGTTAAGATCTGAACTCTGGTGGAAATGATGTCTCATGCTCACTGAAAACTCTTTCAGAACTTGATCCTGGTAAATCCTTGCATTGTCCGTTTGGAATAACTTCACACCATCAGGAACATGGTGTTGAAATGCATTTCTGGAATCGCCGGACCATTCAGGAAGTCAGCTGACCTCATTGTTTAACCTGAGCCTAGACCTGAGCCACTTCAGTATTACAGCACTACTCCCACAAACCTATACAGTCGGCATGATGGGTGCATCAGTTCACCTGGCTCTATTCTTATCACGATGCACCCATCACTCTGGAACAAGGTCAATCTGGACTTATCAGATAACAGGACCTTCTTCTATTGCAGTTGATAAACTGCCACTTCCTGTTACGCACCTAGAGGAAAGGGGGTTGCTGTTTGAGTGCCTTTTGTGGCAATACAACCGTTTATGTCTCAATCCAGAAATGTGTATCCTCCTGCAACGGTGTGCAAAGGCCATCGTATTTCTCCAAATCTCGAAGGGTCCTTCAAATGTGTCCTCCTTCCCCTGAATTCAGAGGATGCATCGCGATCATCCTTCATGACCTCAGATATCCCAAAACGCTTTACTTTTTTTTCTTCGACAGAATAAACACAAAAAACATAAGGAAAGACAAAAAGAAAACGAATAAAGAAGAGGCTGACCTTCCCATTCACCAAGGGTTTAATGCAGCCTTCAGAGGATCCTCCCAAGCCGTAGCCTCCAGAGGAGGGGTAGGAAGGATTCTCCGAAGGCTTCAAGAACCTGGAGTGAGACACAGCTAACCAGTCGCATTCATGCATCGCATACTCTATTGTCAAATTACAAGGCATTTAGCTGTCTGCTGCCCCCTACTGATATGGAGAGGTATTACCTGATTATTCCACAGGTCACTAGCAGCCATAGTGGTGGTCATCAAATTTATTCTAAAAAGGGTACATGACGTTTACTTTGATTTTAAAGATCTTTAGCATTAAAACAAGGTTAAATCCTATTTATTATTAAGTCATGGGATGTAAGCAATGTAAAAAGTGGGGCATCTGGTGTAGTTTTTATTTCTTCTTTATTTTATTTTGTTTTGTTTTCATTATATGTCTTGAATTTTTCTTTTGTTTTGGTTGTAAAAGAATTGTTAAAGCGAGTTTGGAAGCCAGTTCTCTTTTCATGTTTTCCTGACCTAGAGCGGATGTGACAGGGAATTGGGGCCATGTCCAGGAAAATTGACAGGAGCAGATCAATAAGATCTGTCTGGGGTTTTGCTTTTTGTTTGTCTACTTTCGGTGGAATAAGTTTCACAATTTGAGCCGAGTTCAAGTTTTCCCCACAATTAGTGAATTTAACAAATGTAGAAAAGATGATTATTTCTTTTCTTTACGACATCATTTTCTCTTTTCACGTTTGAACTAACCTAGACCGGGCGTAACACTTTGGATAAAATGTGTATAAATGTAAATCTTGTACGTTATCTGGGAGTTTTAGCATGTTTTTATTCAAAAACCCTCAAAATGACCTCAGGATGAGAAATGATTGCGTTGAAGCGTATCCGCTGGATGCGTGGCCTTGTATATGTTTACAGCATATAGAAGAGCACACAAGCCTGCATTAGTGAAGGGCACTCGAGCAGCACTAACAATGTGTCATCCGGAATCATCATCAAAGACCGACACAGAAACCTCCAGCCGCGCTTAACACCAGGAATGCTAAACTGCTTCTAAATTCAGCCAAGCTCCTTGTAAGGAAATCTGTACGGCATGATGCGGGAAAAAAACAAATGAAGGTTTCTCCTTACTCGGATCACAGGAGATTAGTTAAGAAGCTTGTACTAGATTTCTCTTGCATTTTTTATTTTCATTAAGACAAGATAACGTGTACCCCAAATTCACAGATTCATAATGTGTGCCAATCTTGTGGTACTCCAGTGGGCTTTTTCGTGTGCTGAATATTTTAGTTACATTTTAAGACACAGATCTTGCACAACAATATTGTCTCTTTATCCTCAACCACAGAACCCCTTTCCTCTGAAGATCAATTTAGCATTGAGAGGTTTATGCTGGTCACATTATTTTGGTCACATCAGGAAAATCACAACATGGCTTCAATGTCTCCATTTCTTGTTTCCCAAAAATTAAGAAAAAAATCCATCCTTTCTTTTTCTGAGAACGTTCTGGTTACGTGTGGACAGTGAAAAAAGTTTGTTTTGTCAATGTAATGGTGAACGAAGCAAGGATTATGTTGCTGTTTACCCTGCTATCGTGGCCTAGTTGTACAGAATTACATGTAGATGTTTCCTATTTGATCAATGACCAGAGGCACCTGTATTTTTGCGAATTCAAAGCTGAATATTCAAATCAACTGCCACAAGCTGGTTTCATAGTCTTTATATCGTTTTGACAATGTTTTTGACAATGTTTGTCTGTACTATGCTATACACATGTCAAAAGGCACAGAGGAATACCACAGTAGGTGAATTGAACAATCCCTTTGCAAAAGTAACTTTTTCAAATTTGCAGGAACATTTTCTGGGTTCAAATAGACAGGGAAGCCCTGTTTGAACCGACGTTGATATTGCTGTCTATATCTTAGTAACCTTTATTTCCAGTCAGAGCCCATTTGATACTGAATGATTGGCGACAGCTCCAGATATAATATCTCCTGACCCGTTGGCGACTCGTCTGCTCTTCTTTTGGATCGCGTATTTGGTGGTTCACATGTCCAATTGTCACTCTTGTGCATGAGCACCAGTTTGCCCGTGATTTCACAAAAGGAATTATAATTATGTCACCTCGGAACAAAGAAAATGACAAACAATCTCTACACTATTGTGTTTTCCATAGATGATAAGGTGTGTTGTACTATTTTGAGATCTGGTTGTAGCACCTTTGATGTAGCTTAGCATACATCATTGAATCCAATCAGACCAGTAGCATTCCAGTTAAAATGTTATTTTTATGATATAGCTTTGCTTACATTGTATTCCAATACATTAATTCATCTTCATGCTCGCTGGTTCCCTTTCAGGGTCACGGTGGTCTGCTTGCTCAGCTCACTTTGGGCGAGAGACAGGGGTACACCCTGGACCGGTCGCTAGTTCATCACAGGGCAACACACACATTCCCATCTAAGGGGAATTTAGATTATTCGATTTTGGGATTGTGGGGGAAACCAGAGTACCCGGAGGAAACCCAGGGAGAACATGCAAACTCCCTCCAAGAAGGTTACCGACGAGCCTTATCAAGCTATGCTTAGCAAATGCTAAACGTTTTATCACCAGTTCTGGAGAATGGTTGAATAGTTTGTATGCATTTGGACTTCAAAGAATGTTAGTCTTGCTTCCCTGAAGGTTGAACGCACATCCCCATGGGATAATGGCAAATGAGCTTATGAAGAAAAAAAGTTGAGTCAACTGTTCCCATGTAGAGATCACAAACCTTAGCATCTAACAGAGACATAAAAATAATGACCACAACTCCCCCAGGATTCAGCTGCAGCTCACAACTCTGAGAACAGCAGCATGAGAATGGAGGGGCGGAGTCAAACTTCACTGTAGCACAGTGATATCGGGTATATGTGAGACTAATCAGAACTCTAACCAATACTAAAACTATTTCTGTACTAATGAAATCAAAGCTGCAAGCAGCGATCAAAGGGCTTGAACACCCCTGTCACCTTCGCCTCCTTGTGGTCAGTTTGTTGCACTATGCAGAATGACCAATGCTTATTAAGAAGATGTATTCAAATAATATTTAATCTAATGCAACGAAAGCCACAAATCAAAGGTGGCTCTGATGAGTCTAAATATTTATGAGTAATTATGTTCTTGTATAGTTTTGGCCAAGATTCTTGTCACATATAGCAAAACTGATAACAAGAAGTACCTTCTCAATGAAAATTTGTTCCTCCCGTGGCCAGCTGGTGGCGCTACAACTAACAGCATATGTTGTAGATGTTCTCAAACATGGACTTTTAATGTTCAAGCTAGCACATTTGAGCTAGCACAGACATTCTATGGCTGAGTTATGACAATTTCCTGTTTATAGCAAACTTTCGACGGCTGCTATGGTTACATGATTTAACAAAGTCAAAAAAGCTTCTCAATTTAATATCCCATATTCCTTAAGATTAGACTGATGGAATTCCTTCCTGTCTGTTTTGGAAACATTCTTCAATTGACCCTTACATTAGTGTTCCAATATTCATACCTGTACTTCAAATACAGTCGGAAATAGATGTATAGAAAATGCGATAATCCATGTTGACAATAGGTGGGGCTACATTTAACACTGTACAGATTTATTCAGACATGGACTCTTAACACTCACGCCAAATCTAAGCCAGCTCAGACATTGTACGGCTGAGTTAAAACAACTTCCTGTTTACGGCAAAATATTACCTTCGGACAACTGCCGTGCACGCATGATTTAACAAAGTCAAAAAGCTTCACAATTTCACCTCTTATATGCCTTACGATAAGTTTGTAACTTGGAAATAAGCAGATAAAATCTCTAGAAGGAGTTTATTAAAGTGCGACATTTGCAAAAGTGGTAATTTTTGGAGGTTTTTCAAAATAGCCAACTTCCTGTTGAAATTATAAACACAATCCATATTACTTATAATTAAGTCTTGGTGATTTACACAAGTGTGCCAAGTTTTGTTTGACTGCGATAAACTATTAGTGCACCCTAAGCAGAAATGTGTTAGGTGGTGCTATAGGGCTATTTTACACAGATTTAAATTTTCACCAGCTCTAACGTTAACGTGCGAAATTCGACTTTTCGACTACATTTAGGCCCTCAAAAATGCCCTGAAAGACACAAAACAATTACAATAGAATTCTATGCACCTTTAGTGCTCGAGCACTAATTGAACACTTTTTGTTTTTGTGCTGATGCTGTGGAAGTGACGTTTGTCACATGATCTGTTTCAGACACCGAGCCGTTCTGATGTTACTGTTCTGGAGGTGGTGGTCACGTCATGTAGAAACAGCTGGAAACTAGTGCTGTTGGGAGTGAAGACCAACATAACGGTTATCTTTTGCTGCCAAAATCTCAGTGTGCAGAACGAGAGAAGCAGCATCAGACGGAGCTCAGGATCTTTTTAAGGGCCAGACTGACAAACTAGTCATTTTGATCCATTGACGAATACGCAACAAACCTTCCAAAAACACAAGCTTCCTCTATAACTTTTGAAAGACATCCTCAGTGGTCTATCAACACATTGAAATTTACTACAGCTCCAAAATGAACAAATACTGACGTGAAGTTTTGAAACTCATCCGACACAAGGTCATAGCATCTCAAGACCTCTTTCCTCATCCTCACTCCGCTTCTGTGTAATCTCTCTTGCTATTAGTGCAATAGCTAAGCCTGCGGGAGCTTACGCATGAGGGAACATAAAATTCTTCACATACCAGCTGGACGAACGTCGTTTGCAGGTTTGGGTTCAGCAGTGTTGAAGGCTGGTCAACATGTTTGTACTGAACCATCCCCAACACACACTGTGCCTCGAGCAAAAGCGATTGGCTCAGAGTGGTGCTAGCGCCTACTGTAACATAGCTTAGCACACTCCCAGAGGAGGAGCTGGATTATGTCATCTGCTGTTCTCTCGCTTGGACCAAAGAGAGAGAGAGTAGAATGGATGCAAAAGGGAAAGAGTGAGGAAAAAGTTGGGTGGATGTGGTGACCGTGGATGGATGCTTTTCAAAAAGAAGTCTTAAAGTGAAGACTGCTGTAGTGAGAGAGTACATTTCTTTCTTAAAATGATATCCATCAGACAAATGTGTAATACCTTTAAACATTGTCTGTTGTCAAGCCTCTGTTAAGCCTGGAGTGAATGGGATTGGCTCAGAGCAGAGTTGGTATTTATTTTACGAGCCTATTGAAGGATCCGGATTATATCATGAGCTCCACTGATCATGGGTCAGTGGTTTCGGAGAGAAAGTGCTTGAGTAATCTGGTCCAATCAGGAAATATCCTGGAAAACGTCTCCTGTTCTAAAAGGTTACATCATTCCTGTAGCAGATGTCAGTGTGTTGGAGATTCTTTTTGGACTCTGCTTTGTGAAGGTGTGGATCACATGAATTTTCACAGTAGGTGACGAGCAGGCTGCTGCCTCCAATTAAAACCCATTTTTGTGTACCTTTCAATGCCATTAAAGAAGTCGAACAACCGTGTCTTTGGAAGATTATATAGAGTCAATTTCAAAGGCCCAGAAAGAGTTGACTGTTTAAAAAAGGGTTTAATTTATTTGTAATTTAAATGTTTGACAGTAATCACTGGCATGCCATCAACAAACAAAATCAAATGGAGAAATAAATAGCATCAAGTGTGATTTTTATAATAACTTACATTCTGCGCTGCAAATCTAAGCAAAGTTGAAGTCAAGAAAAAAATCTTGATATAGATTTTCAGCTTATTTTGAGAAAAAAACACCAAAAGTTTCTTGAGAAGAAAAGAAAAATGCTCACCCCAATAATTTATTTGCTTGAATTAATAAACTTTGTTAAGCAAACATTTTACAGCTAAACTTAAAACTAGAATCTTAAAAAAAGAAATTTCGACTTCAAGATTATAATGTTTGTCTTATTTTTTGCAAAAAAATCTATTTGACTTTGTAAAGTTTCTTTAAACAGGAATAAAATGCTTGTGAAAAAGAAGTTATCCGAAAGTTATTTTTGGTTGTAAGTTCCTGTCTTTGTTTAATAAAATTTTAAACAGTTGTTTTAAGTAGAAATGTCCTTGTTTTAATATATTTTTTTTCCCTTAAAAAAACAATTAAATATATATATAAGAAAAAATCGTACAATTTTCCCAAACTTTCTTAAGAGGTGCTGTTTATCCGACAATTTAAAAGTTATTACAAACTTTAAACTTTCAGTCGAGATCGTGGTGCGGTGGATGGTGTGCTCGACTCTAAAGCATTGGGACCCGAGTTACAATCTTGAGTGAGCCAATTAAATATTAATACGGTGCACACTGCATAGAAAAAAAAGCGACTAGAATCCATGCAGAAAAAGATGAGGACTACTGGTTCTCCATACTCTAGATTGATGAGCAAAGATCACAGTTTTTGGAACTAATGGTTTTAATGTTAAGACAGATATGTCGCCAACTTGTTCATTCCATGCCTAGAAGACATGGTGCCATTCTTAAAAATCACGGTGCTCATAAAAAATTTTAAATGTGGTTGTTTTTGTTGCGGGGGGCATTCATTTTTTTAACCAATTTGTGTAAAACTGCAGATTTTGTGATCTGAGTTTGATTACTAACCGATTATTAACTTTTTTTTGTTCATTAAAGCTTTAATCAGTAAAGAGGTAACCATTGCTTTCTTTACCTCCTGCCTATTTAGGTCACACTGATTTTGATGTGCACAACCATCAAATTCCATATCCCTCAAAAGCTGGAGCCTTTGAATCCAGATACAGCCTTGGACCACCTCTGCTGCCATTCTCACATGACCAGACAACAATAGACCAAGTATTCGCATGAGAGCACAAACAATGGGCATTTTCATCCTCCACATTCTCTCCACAAGCCTCAGAACTCCACCACTCGGCTAGAAAAGACCCTCAGTGGTGTTCTGAGCCAGAGGAAAGAGAGCGAGTGCTTTGTTGGACTCAAACTAATGAATAATAAACAGGGAAACATGATGCAGGACTGAAGACATTCTTGAAACACTTGTGGAGCAATAGCCAAACTTAATGCAATACCAAATAATAATTATGAAGATGTCCCGTGGTTAGAAAACAAAACACACCAAGTATGGATGAACTTGGCCACCAATGGCTTACTTGTGATGAATACCAAACACTAGATCTGGGAATTCACTAAAAGATTCCCACAGCTTATGTGCTACGGCTTCACGGGAGATGTTTTCAAGCCATGGCGTCCAACCAAATTGAATAAATCACACACATCGCTCTTCCCAGTGAGAGTCCGGGTTTATGTAACCTCTCCTCTTTGCATTCCCTCTTAAGATGCAAGGATGATGGAGTCGAATATCTCCAGGGTGCGGGTATTATTGGACCACTCTTGTGTCTGAGGCAGAACATTAAACTTTCATCAGTCCTCCATCTCCGGACTATAAATAGAGCAGCGTTTCATTTTTTAATCTGTTGAATCAGAGCCCAAGAGATCTCTTACAGGGTATGCTAAAAGACACGTTTGTTTTGGTCAAGGAAGTGTTGACAGGAGCACTGACACGGAAACAGAAGGAGAAATCAAAGTGCTAATTGTGCTCTGTGGAGTAATAGAACAAATGGCTGCCACAGCAGCAGGCCCAGCATGCCGGGGGAGGTTTAATTACTCCTAGTATGCTGTCGAGGCTTGCTTCTAAATTTACAGGTCACAAAAATAATAAAATGTAATTTTGTAGAGGTGTAATAGAAAAGAAAAGAAATTTTGAATTATATTGTCCGGAAGGAGCCCTCCCAGGGTCTCCCCTAATAATATCTCTAGTGTTTAAGTTAAATAAAACTGCATTTTCTGTTAAATCTTCTTTACCCTTATAAGTCTGGGGCCATTTTTTTACAACTTTACATTTCATTCTAATAAATGACCTTTAAAACAACCCTTTTTCTCCCCAGACTCTTTTTTTTTTGTTTTTACAAATTTTCCACAACAAACCTGAAAAGGTACAAACAATAGTACTAACGTTTTTTTAACTGCAAAAATCGAAAACAAAGTTTTTATGTTTTATAACACCCCCCCCCCCCACACACACACACACAAAAAAAAACAAAGACAATATCAAAACAAGATTTGGGGTCTGTTAAACAAACCTGAAAGACGATTGCACATTTTCTCACATTTTAATTTGAATTACCTTGCATTACCTTGAATTACCTTATTGGTGCATGCAGAGACTTCTAAGGGTAAAACTTTGCTTTAAATTATAGTGCTTTAGTCAAAACAAGATATGAAGGTGTCTGAAGGACTGGCCTTTCTCCGTAAATTCACAGAATGACGAATTCAATGTACATCAAAAATGTAAGAAGGTCAATGCCATACACCTCGTGCGGAAAGCTTAAGAATCAACACAAGCTAAAAACCTTGGATTTGAAACAATGCAGAAACAAAAAGGATATTTCTTCAGTGATGTGTAGTTCTAGGCTCTAAACAGCAATGTTCTAACAGCACTTAGTGATTTGCACTTTAGAGAATGATATTGAGTGGACTGTATAAAGTAATGGATGACATTTGGACTGATTGAAGCTCGACTGACAGGACCTACTGCATCTTAAACTTTTTAAATATGGTCCTGTATCAGCTTTGGCAGGAGCAGATTGTCTTGTTTGCAGTGTTTGGCAACTGACCCGGTGTGTTTCAAGGCTGAGAGTGAGTACAGGAAGTGCTGATGGGTTAGTAGTGGCATATGGGCCTCACAGTGGGGTCCATCTCTTCAACCTCACACAGAACATTAGCCGTCCGAAAAACAACCATCGTAAAAACATTGCTGTGAGCAAAGCCCTAAACACATTCACTACTTATAGTTAATTCTGTAACGATGAAACAATGTGTGTGCTGGTGGCTACAAACGTACATATACACCTCTTCTGGAAATTAGCCATTTAAACAGACATCTCGTTTGTATTTCATTAAACAGATTTGAACAATGTTGTTGGATATTTAACTAATTTTAATGTAGAAATCGGTGGGTTTTAACAGCTAATCATCCTAAGAAAGAAACAGCTTTATCAAATTGAGTTTCACAGCAATACAAATGCACCTCTAATAGCATAACTCAACGACATTATATCTGTGCAACACTATTGTCTTAAATGGTTGGAATATGTGCATAATAACATCCTGCTCATTTTTTAACATGTAGAGCACCATTAACAGATAAGAATAAAAGATCTCTGGAAGGTATTCCTTGGCTCAATCCGATTCCATTGTACATGACATCATTCCAGACTATTCTAACAAGCGGTTATTTTGAATTAACTTCAAAACGCACTTGTGTGAACTTATTATCAAAAATTAATGGAATTGATAGAACAATTGTGACGTAAAGCTCTCCAAGTGGTCGTAAGCCTATTTTTCATGAATGTTTAAGTTTATCAATTTTATCATGTTATAATCCGGACATAGAAAGTTAGCTTTTGGGGTCTTTTTACTCCATAATAGTTTGTAATAAAATTGATTCGGAGCCAATTTTAGTTTGTCTGCCATTTTTGTGTCTGCCATATTGAGTTATGTAAAAAAAAAAAAAAAACAATTTCGTGAACACATTTCCTTAAAATTCTGAAAGTTGGCAGGGATGTTTGCCACCATGTTCCAAATTTTAAGTCAGTGCCAATTTTAGAAAAATGTCAGAGCCTTTTAATAGACACACACCAAATCCCCACAAATGGTTTGATCAAGGTTGAAACTATTTTCCATTTCTACCAATAGACTATAAAAAATTTCTTGTGGTTTTACTTTGCAAAATGTTTCTGCTATTGAAGTAGTTTTGTGTTTTCATGTAGCTCTGAAACAGTTATTGGAACATCACCAATAAGCTTTTTTTACCCTAAATTTTACCTAAATTTCCACTGAGCACTAAGGGTTTTTAATAAGAACATAATCACATTAACGACTCTAGATCTCAAGAGGCATTTGTTGTAATCCTTGCTAATATTTTCAAAATGAACTGTTCACAGACTGATTTATTGTTATATTTAAGGCATTTGGCAGAGTTGGTGGTCCTAAAACTGGAGGGTTGGTGCTTTGATCGCTGCAAGGTCCATTCTGCTGTTGTGGCCTTGAGCAAGCCACTTCACCCGCATTGCTCCGTATTGATGTATGTAGCTAGTGGGGTGTGTTTGGTGGTAGGCAGGAGGCCGTAGGTGCAGAACGGCAGCCACATAGCAGCTGATGGATACCAAGACAGCTTATCAAGACCACTGTGTGGATGTGCTGTGCGTGAATGAAAATTGTAAAGCATTTTCTGCTTAAACTGAAGGCATTATTATTATTATTTATACCACATCACCACTTCATTTTTACTTTACAAAAATGTACATAAACTTGCCCGATACATTTTTGGTCAATTTCAAGCTATTTGAAAAATTCTATTAAACTCGAAAAGGCTTTTTTCTTCATTCTATGCCACTTTTAAGTCACTGTTAAATGTATCAATGGTAAATGTAACAATGTTAAATAGCATAGTTTCTGAACAGTATATTTTTGAACCATACAACCCATTCAAACATCAACAGCAGAAATTTCACCAATATTTCCTTTACCCATTGGGTAAAGGAATTATTTACCCACTACTAATAAGACTACTATTTCTTTTTGGGGATTCTTAATAACTTATGTGTTTCAAACCAGATTGTGAGAATGAAAAGAACACAGAGAACTTTCTCAAATCATCAATTGGCCAAAATGTACATTTTCAACACGACCAAGTTAGATGACCCTTTAAAATTTGGTTTAATGTGTCTTCTGTAAAGCACTTTGGAGGAGTCACTCTGCTAGTCAAACCTGCTGAGCTAAAGAAAGCCACACAGAGTCTCTGGGATGTGTTCAAGTGTAACAAACAGTTCTGCTGCAGTTCATTCATGGACATGAACTGATCATGGATATGATTCAACAACACATTTGAACACTGCCGGAGCAAATCACATGATACCAGAGCTGTGTGGGAGCTGTCGGTACACTCTAGCTTCTGATGGATAAACTGTGAAAGGCATGGGCCGCGTGAAAATGATGCTACACCCAGAGATGAGATTTGATCTAAGAGAAACAAGCGTGGCATGGAGCTTCTTCCGCTGTGATGTTTAGGTCTGAAGTGATGGGAAAACATGGAAGCTCACAGATGAAGTGTTCGCTTGGCAAACTGCAAAGGAAGGCCACAGATCTCCAGATCTTCAGGGTGAGGAGACAACAAGCTGTCATTGACGGACCTCGGAACTCTGGACCAAAGCAATAGTTGAAGCAGTCTCATGTGCAGGAGCCTGAATGGAATCATTGGGCTGTAGCTGCCATATGCTCCAGGAGCCTCAGACTGACCACTTGTCTTGAAGACACTGCAGGACACCTGTTCCTGTATGCTCTCAGAGTCCAGCTCCATTCTGAGAAAAAAGACCTGTGAGGGGGTTAAATAACTCTTCTCAAGATTGACCCTCAGACCCAGACGGTCCACCAATGATGGACCCAGAGAGGGCAAGTAGAACTCATCTTCATGGGTGCTTCTTGTTTGAAGTCTGCCTACAAATTACTCACGAAGATGGCTGCACCCTCTGCCATGCAGAGGCTCTCCTGGAATGGGTTGTTGGGAAAGTGGACCTAGGCACTGGGGAGATCTAGGGGACCTAGGGAGTTCTCTGCGGTGGTGAGCAGACAGAGGGGGTTCTGACGGGGAACCATCAGCTCACCCAAACCCTCACGCAGACAAAGGCACATCCAGAAACCTTGTACGATCCTCTGGAAGCATGATCTAACCCCAGGTGGCATCCTGGACCACTATTGTGGACATGCTGAGGCTGATGTTCTACTTGTGACTTCAACCCAAAGGGCCAAGATGTGCATATACTTCAACAATGTGCATCAAAAAATGATATGGGATAAACTTTTTTTATCCGATAAGAAAAAATGTGATTGAACTACGATGGTCTAAATCAGCGGTGCTCATTACGTCGATGAGGTGCTACCGGTCGATCGCGGCGTGAAATTGAAACAATATCAGCCGATCATCCATCCCGTCACAGTTCAGTAAAGTTAGCTGCAGATTCTCGGATTCTGTTTTTTCTGCTCAATAGCTCGAGACCAGAATGTTCATAGTAAACAACTAATACCTATTATTAATCTGTGTTATGACAAACTACAAAACGTTTTTTTATCAAAACAAGTTTCCCTCTGCATTCGCAGAAACACATTAACATCTAAGCGCAACCCGCTGACATGGAATCGCTTAGGGACCGTCTGCAAATGACCAGATCCAAAATATGTTTTACCCAGAATATGCTTCATAAATAAAATTTATTGAAGCATCATTTTTATTCTTCATTATTTGGATCAAAGCTCAATTGCTCCCATAAAAATCACTCTATTACCACCAAATTCAGGTCACACACAACTGTTCTAATGATTCAATTCAGTGCAAGTCATCAAACTAAACTCACATTATTACAAAAAATGTAAATAATTAATTATTATGTGAGTTTTGTCAATTCTCAATAAAGTTGAAAATAATTGTTTGTTGATGATGTTTTACATTTTTGTAGCGGGTAGATCACTTTGACTTGGTCATTTTTAAAGTAGCTCGTAAGCTGAAAAAGTGTGAGCACCCCTGGTCTAAATGGTAATCAAAAAGTAATGTGATTTTTCTTTTGGGGCATCATTAATGGACTAACCAATGGACCAACATCTGAAATGTTGTTTATGTCATATGTGGTTTGGGGTCATCAGCTCCCAGAACTGTCTTGAGCGGCTGCGTTCCCAAAGAGTTGTCTCTCGCCTGCACGTGACTGCACATATTGCATTTCATCTACGTGTTCGGAGAGCAAGTAAGTTATTATACACTAAAAGAAGTCCTAACTCAGCAACGTCCGTTTTTCTTGTGATATTTGGTGCTAGTCTTTGACTTGTTGGATTGAAATGGTGCTTTATTAGCATTTATTTTGTGAGCCATTCCAGTTTTGCACATACTGTATATTTAATGAGCATCTTTAGATGGAAATGTGTCTAATGTTGCTTTAAGTGGTAATAAGTGCATTATTTTTAGCACTTGAGTGGTACTTTAGGAGAACTTTGAGTTTGGTTCACATAAGCAACCCTAACAATGATCCCAAGAGTCAATAACAATAAATCTTTCAGATTCTTGTACTTAGAAATCAAAACAAGCCACTGACAGAGGTGTGGACTCGAGCCATATGACTTGGACTCCAGTCATTAATTTGATTGTTTAATTTGATGACTTGCAACTCGACTTAGAATTAAACCCAATGACTCGGAAAGACTTGATTAATAATTCACATTTCAAATTTCGTTGGTTCTAACAAATCTCTAAGCAGAGCTCGTAAAGCCTCAATCGCGACAATGATATACCTAAGATCTTTTCATTTGGTACAAAAATTAAGATCTGATAAATAAAGGAAAATGGCTTTCCTAGTCAAGTCCAAACAGTAGAATCAAACACAGATGAGGGTGTAGAACCATCTCAAGATGATCAGAAATATGAGTCACAGCATACAAAGGATCATGTGATATTTCAGTTTTTCTTATTTTTTATAAATCTGCAAAAATGTGAACAATTCTGTGTTTTTCTGGGACGCTGTGTGAGCAATAATAAGCCAATAAATGGCAGCAATATAACGAATAGTGAAAATGTTCTGGAGTCAAAAATACTTTCTGTATTTACTGTATTATATTGGATTACTTGTTATATTTGGTTGTAAATATATATACATGTCCAAATAACGAGTGTAAAATAAAATAAATGGAACGTACAATAAATGTAATCTATATATATATATGCCTGTCTTGACTTGATTTGCAAAGTATTGACTTGGTCCCACCTCTGCATCCTGAAGTACTTTCGTACCAACGTCGATGATCCTTTCACTCATCATTTTGTTTGCGTTCATCAGCTTCGTTGAAGAGATAACCAGATGGTCTAATCTAAACCATTAAAAACACTCTTTCCTCCATATTTTCCATTGGTATTTGTTGCCCCACCCCGCGTGAATTTTACTCCTCTTCAGAACCATGTGACTGCAGACCAACTATGTTTTAGCTGCCTTTATTTAAACAGCAGAGTGTGCTGAGCTCAGAAAAGCCCAATAATCGTGAATCAGCTCTTTATTCATCTGTTCGGTGTCCATTTGCTGAGCTGTAGTGCGTGGTGGACACAATCAGTAAATTGATGGCCAGCCTAAATGCTTTCTTTCAGTTCCAGACGTGCCTGGCAGATGGAGGCCCCTGGTTGTGGAGCCAGTGCACTGCTCATGTCTGAATATACAGCTCTTGGCAGCTGAGTCCGAGTTCGGTCAGGCTCCCACACAAAGACCTGCGCATCTGAGCCCCATCCCCAATCGCATCCCGAGGGGCAAGAAATGCCTCTTTAAATTCATGATTATCCTGAAGTCCAGCAGCTGACAAAAGAAGCTTGGCCATTGTTTATTTTAACGACCCTTTTTGTATTGAGTCCATTTTGCGAATTCACAACCCTTATATAGTGGAAAAATGAACTCCTATAATGAATTTATTCATTCATTTTCCAACACGCTTATTCCCTTTCGGGGAAACCATTTCCAGCATTGGTTGAGAGGCGGGAGAACACCCTGGACGGGTTGCCAGTCCATTGCAGGGCAACATTCACTCACACATTCACACCTAAGGGGAATTTAGATTATTCAATTAACTTGACGCATGTTTTTGGGATTGTGGGGAAACCGGAGTACCTGGAGGAAACCCACGCAAGCACCGGGAGAACATGCAAACTCCTTCCAGGAAGGTCACCGGCGAGCCTCAAACCAACAACTTTCTGACTGGAGGCCATTAGGGATGAAAAATTAGACGGCTTTGAAGTTGGTTGCTAAAGTTTTAAAAAATAGTTAAAAAGTATTTGCGAAATGGAATGGTTGCCAAGTTGGAATTTTTGGTTGCTTTGGTAGTCAGGTTGGTACAGAAGAGTCAGTGACGTAATATAATGTCCCCTTAGTCACTACACGTATATTAACCAACCCCCAAGTCTTGTTTGCCAAAGCAGAGATCAAATATTTTGAAATTTTGGTTGCTAGGGTAAACAGTTTGGTTTCTAGGGAGCCATCAGATTTTTTTCCATAGTATGCTGATCTTCCAGTGTGCCACAACTACTAGAATCAACTTAAAATCCATTTCATGGTTCCATTTCAGCCTTTTGTTGGGTTTTTCTATGTAGCTAGGCCTTACATCACTGCTCACAGTTATTTTAGTATTGACACTTTACTCATTATTTAAATAAACTATTAATATTTGTAAATGGATGATGAAATTGCAGACATATAGACCTAAACCTGCCTCAAATGAGATCTAAAATCATGAACTGAAGAGCTCACTGAGTTTTCAGTGTACAGAAGAAGAGTGTGCACCTATAAAACATACGTTTATATAATTTTCCTCTGGAAACTTGAAGACAGAATCACATGAATCTGTTATTATTAATATTATGTTTGTGTTCATATTGTTGCCTTCATCAAAACTATCTTCTAAGATCTGTGGCAACGCAAGTGGTGCAAGAGGAGTGTTGGAGACGTGGCATTATAAAGCTCATGGGGCAGATGGGTCCGAACAGAATGTACCGTTATGACTCAGACGTCAGCCTTTGTCATGTTCCATTGTCTTTGGCAAACACTTACAAACCAATGACATTAAATCCATCCATGTGCTTTAAAGAGCATTTGTATATGCTTCATAAACCGGAGTACTGTATGTGATCCAGCTGCTTGTTACCAGACAATCACATTTTTATCAGATCTTAATTTTTGTTTTTCAGCATTTGCTTTGGACAAATTTCAAAATGGCCAACAGAAAGGGACAAGGTAACTAAATTGGACATGGATTGACTCATCATGAAGCTCAAAATATATAGACACCAATTTAATAATTTTAGGACAAACAAATGGACTTATAAGACATTTTTGTATCTCTTGGCCACTAGGAGACACTGTCATTTTAAATTTCGTAAATCCTATTTTAAGTCAATACAATAAAGCGTTTTCAGAGGAATAGTCTTTTTAGCTGGGAACAGATGAAGCTAGCCTTACGTTCTGATTGCTTTTTAATCAGAATTAATAAACAGATGTAAAACCATTTTACCGAATGTTATATGTTCGCTAATAATTCAGAAACAGTTTTACGAATCCAAATTCTTTTGATGACTTTTGGACAGTTCCAATGGAAGAACAGTCTAGGAGGAGATTGAAAAGTATGGTAAATGTTTTAACTCAAATGTTTAATTTGCAGATTGGAAAAGGATGTTTTGGGATTGAATTGGCATGAGCCAGGGAATCAGAGGAAATAGATGACATGGTTATTCACATACACTTAAGTGAAACTTTGGTCTAGTGGTGGCGCTAGAGAGCTCAAGTTAGAGGGTCCAGATAGGATCAGCTGCCCCATAAGATTCATAGGGTTGCTTTTGATTGTGGAAGAGCATCATACACATCGGGAAAGCAAGCAAATATGTTGTCATTGTGTTTAAACGTATCATTAATATTCCATGTTCATCTTCGTCCGTTTCTTCTTAACAAAAAAAAAAAACTCCCTAGCAACCAAATTCATAGAACTCTATCTTAGCTTTGGGAAATAATTGAGATATTGGGGTTGGCTTTGTATAGTCAAAAAGGGACCATTATATTATGTCACTGATCCCTCCATAGCAACCAGACTATTTACCATAGCAACCAATTTGATATGTTTAGAGACATGGAAATCAGTTTATTATATATTAATATAACTCATATTGACATTTAGGACATTGTATTATGTCACTAATCCCTCCATAGCAACCAGACAGTGTACCATAGCAACCAACTTGTCACATCACTATCTCAGCTTATGAAAATCATAGAGACATGGGGATTGGTTTATGTTTATCTTTGTGACATTGGTGACATTTTAAAAATCACAGCAGTAGTAGAAGCTAACATCACAATTTGTGTGTAAATTTAGTTCAAGTATGAAAGTGCAAGTGCTTGAGCATTTTTGGTACAAATTCCACAAGAATACAAGCATTTTAATATGCAACAACACAAATGTTGTGTTCCATTACTTGTCATGTTTGAACAGCCATTTGATAAAGTGTTCTGAAAGAGCAGAATATAAATCAATGGAGCTGTGTTTCCATTTTGTTTCTCTAAAAGAACGGAGACCACATCGACCCAAGACAATGCAACACCAGTGCTATTAAGAAAGCTCTCTTTGTTTCTCTTTCTCTTGGTTTGGTGATGGCATGGCTGGAGGGACCTCGAGTTCTTCTTTACAGCGCCACTGCTGAATACCAATCAGATCTGTTTGGACATTTCTTTCTGCACAGATCAGGATTTATGCTAAAACACTGAGAGGCTGATGCTGGAAATCCCTACAGCCACTTTCTTTCGTACACTGATACTTCTAGTGGTTACTTTTAAAGCTGAATCCTTCATGGCCAATCTGCTAAAAGATCCCTAGAGATACACTTTTAAAACAAACCTCAAATGTGGCAGCAAAAATTTATTTCACCATCAAAATGAATGTTTTCAAATGTCTGAATCTGTGCCCCTTTGTCGAGGATCAGAGCAATCTGTCACTTCTCTGCACTGATCCTCAATGATATATGTAGGTGATTATGTTTTAGAGCTCAACGCATGTAAGAGCCAAGTCTTTATTTGGAATAAAATAACAAAAAGCAAAATAGAACTGCAAAGCAGTGATGCGGGACCGACCCAGACAGGCAAATAAACATATTTCAATGAGACAAAATGAGCTGAATCTATTAGGTAAAGGACAATTAACGTTTAGTCGTGGTTTTAGATCTATTAACACAAGAGGTAGAGGCAAAGAACCACGCAAAGCTAGTGGGTGCACCAAAGTGCGTTATTACAGCTGAAACCGTGGCCCTTTTCATCTGGAAAAGTTTGCTGGAGCCCTCTCGCTCATAATAAAAGTTAGAAGACTATACAGGTACCAAACACCAAAGCAGAGCAACCTTTCTAGTTCTAGTCAGAATCCAGTTTTCAAACAGACCATGGTAAAAAAAAAAGCAAATTGTCATTAAAAAAGCAAAGTCCTATTAAGGGTTAAACATTTCGACAAAGTTGGCAAACAAAAGTTTGATCTTGATGCCAGAGATGTAGCCTTTGTTTCAAATGGTCAACACTCGGCAAAATGATAATCTCAACTTGAATGCCATTCATTTGTCAATGGATGATTTAAAACTTATTTCATGAAAATCAGATAAACGTGTTGGAGGAGCTCGCTAAAGTAGGTTTTGAAGGAAATTCCAATCTGTGGCTAGTTAGCGTAATTTAAAATGACCTTATTGAGTAACGAAATCAGACTAAGCCTAGGATTAAGAAGAAAGACAAATTATGTCGCGAAAGTATGTGGTTCAAATGTTATTAGCATAAACTTTGGACTGGTATTGGGACTGTAGAGTTTGAGTTTATCCAAATTAGATCCAATTATTCAAAAGATCTTTTAGTGTGCCAAACTTCAGAACTTTTGCACGAAAGGTTTTATGGCCGGCTGTTGCAGAAGAAAAAGGAATGGAATGGAAACCGGTAATGAAGCAGCCAGATTGAGGAATCTTATTAGACTTAAGGCCTCTACACACAAAACCAAATTTTCGTGCGACAATGCTTTTGATGGGACACCATAGGCACGAAATGGGACGGCACATCTGAGCGAAGATGTGGCGCCAACGATAAAGAATTTTTTGATTGTCACATCAGATACGTTTTCTCAAGGAGAACACCAATGAAAGCTGCTCTTTTGATGACGTGAGTAGGATGTAAAAGAACCACTATGTGGTGCTCATCCCACATTTTCATAGCGCCTTCTCTCAGGAAACAGAAAAAAACATAGCACTCCACAAATCCTCTCTTTTCTCCACATTTTCATCAAACAGATCCCATTGTGTTCTTTAATTTCTTCTCTGTTGTCGTTGTCTTCTTCTTTCCTGTCTACTACGGAGAGCATCTATACGTCAAGATGCCATCTTCAGGCAGGAAAGGTCATTGCATCAATATTTCCTCTACCCAGATGAAAAAAAATCTGGGAAAACTCTTCCTAGATGAAGCAAAAAAAAAAATAAATTCCTGCTAATGGGGCAACCAAATTTGACGTGGCAAGATTTCCTAAAATTAACAAAAATATCTATCTGACCTCAAATGCTAATGGTTCTTAAAAGTTAAAAAAAATTCTCAAAACAGATATTTTAAACTATGATTAAGTTTTAAAATGAGAAATATTAGCTAATATTTTAGGGGGAACGGCATTCTATCAAGAAAATTAGTACTTCTTTTTTCTACCCAAAATAGAGTATGCGGTCTTAAAACTAAAAAAAAAATGTATTAATTTTTTTTAACTCATACTTTTTGGGTTTGGGTATATTATCTGTTATCGTATAGGACCGACAGGCAGCAAGTTACACTGCTGGATATTCCACCACACCACGATCTTTACTGAGAGTTTATAATAACTTTTACATTTGCAGGAAACCCAGCCTTTACTCCAGTTTTCAAAAATCAACTTTTTATGATAAGAAACCAAAGCAAATCTGTCTTCTTGGATTGTGTGTGAAATCTCATCCAAAAAAAAAATTACGAATCACTGGTACAAACTCATTTCTGCTAAATTCCACCATGGGACCAAAAAACCCCAGTATTTACTTTAACTTAGGAAACGAAAAAAAAAGAAGCAAAAACACAACCAAATATCTACCAACTACTGGACTTCAGGGACAATTTTCCAAAGTGGCTGCTGCCTTCACAGATGATGAAGATAATGCCATGAACAAGAAGTCCACAGTTCAATTTTCACAGCAGAAGCAAAGGCTTTTCTAATGACACTACAGTTTATCTAAAGCAAACCTCGAAAAGAATACCTCATCATTTCTGACTCCAAATCGTGCCTCGAAGCATTGGTAAACAATTAGAAAACCCTCCCAATAATAACAGAAATATCTGAAAAGAAAATCTTTTCAGGACCTTTTCTACTGAGTACCCGGACACTTCGGAATTCCAGGGAATGAACGAGTGGACCTCATCGCCAAAGCCTCTACGACACAAGAACACACTCTATGCCAGATACCAGCATCAGGTTTAAAACCATTTCTAGCCTCTTACATCAGAAAAAGATGGCAGACTCAATGGAATAATAAACTATATGAAATCAACTATATAGTTTTTAGTAACTAGAGATAGTCCAGCTGATGTAGAGTATCTCTATCCATTAAACAAAAGCTATTTCAGTGTCCAAAAAACGTTTTTGTTCGTCTACAACTTTAGATTACATTATTACATCAAGTAGATCCAAGTACGGTATTAAAAATTGTAGGAGGAGCTGGTTTTGAACATCTTATCTAATTTAAAAACTTAAATTACTCTCGCCCTGGAAATGGCCATAGAAGCTGAAAGAATGAATCACAAAACAACATTTAAGGATGTTTGCACTTAATTAAACTGTTGAAAATGTTTTTTTAAAAAAGCATGAAATAACGACACAATTTGATTTATATTTTAATTCATTTAGCACAAAGCATTAATGAGAAATTAGCTAGTATTTAAAAACGCTGCCACTTCATCATCTAAGAGCTGGTTTGGTTCGGCAACCTTCAAAGTGGTGCCACCTAGTGGATTGGAGAGTTTTTTTTCCTGTAATGAATCAGAATGTGTGTTTCTTGTCTTTCCTCCTTACAAACACATTTATAATGGGAATTAAAGCTTAAAATAATTATGTAGCAACAATGAATACATTGTTTTTTATTGTACTTTTATTCGTGTCGTAAATGTTGTGGGCGCATGATGCCAAGTGCAGTGTTTGGTTTTACAGTGTACATGTTGCTCTACTGGGAATGGACTTTTTTAGTGCCGGAAGCCTTCCTCTGGAGCATGAATGACTAAGTGCTGTATGCACAGAAACGCCGAGATACACCCATGTAAACCCCATGTCTCCGGAGTTCGTATATGCACATAAAACAAAGCACACTGGCCCGATGAATCAGCACATTCAGAGTGAGTGAATATGCGGTTGCTGGTTAAACCAGTATCATTGCTGTGACTGTGTCCATGGTGCTGATTTGGAGAGCGTGCTCATGAATGGTGCCGCTGTCTTTTTGACGAATCCGTGCACGTGAATTAATGACAACGCAGTGATTTTTTCAAACACGTGCATATTTTAATAGAAGTCCCTGATCACAGCCGAGCATTGATGTTCGTGATGTCATTAAAAAAATGTGACATTTTGAAAAAGAACAGCTAAAATGCAATGAATCGTCTGTTTTTAAAGACCTTTTGTCTGCATCCAAATATTCTACAATTGCTTTGGCAAAATAAGATCCTCGATGCTCTCCACAGTTCACCTGTCTGGAGGAGAACAAATGATCCAGAGCAAACACCCCTTACCTTCTCTCTGACAAAGCTGGATGGCGTCCAGGCTCAGGTTCTTCATCATGTCCTCGCAGGGGCTCGTGGGGCTGCTGACACTGTGTGCCACCCGTGGAACCTCCATTGTTGAGCCTCTGTATAAAGAACGAGCAGCAGCGAGAGACCGACACTGTGACTGCAGTGCTGCAGGAGCTCTCTCTCTCTCTTCCTCCCTCTCTCTCTCCTCCCCCTGTAGTGTTTCCACCATGGGCTGCTGCTGATGATCAGCCACGTCAGCAGATCGTCACGGCTTCATCAGTTGAATCTCCTGAGACGCAGGCGGTGGAGGGTAAAGAGCTGTGACGCTCCCCTCTCCAGAGGCCCTTTCCACTGTAATTACTCTGCCATTCATTCTCATAATTCTATCGCAGCAGAACTATGAGCTGCTGATTGGTGCCATGCCTTTAATCACAAGCACTTGATTGCTTGCAGCTGCCATTCTGATCACCTCAACATTTCATAGTCAAGCACTAACGCTTGACATCTAACTACAGTCTACTTTACGTTCAGCAAATGTCAAAAGGGATGGTTGATGTTTCAATAAACAAGCCGCTGACTAACTCCGCTGCGTGAGGTTGTGATTAAAATGTTATTGTTTTCATATTTTCAGCGATGAAAACAAAACCGGAAACAGAGAACCTTTAGTGCAAGAAGAAGAATCGCTCGCATCTTGAAGAACAAACAACAGATCTTCAGTGGAAATACACAACCATTCAAGAGTTGGAGGTCACCAAGACAATTTTGTGTTTTCCAAGAAAACTCACACTTTTATTTACCACATTTAGAGTTGTAAAATAAAGAGAAAATACATAGATTTTATTTCTTCAAACTTTGCTTTCATCAAAGAATCCTCCATTTGCAGCAATTACAGCATTGCAGATCTTTCGCTTCTTGCTGTTAATTTTTGTAGGTATTCTGGAGAAATTCCATAAAGTATATCTTTGGCCTCTGTTTATTCTCTTCTGTTCTATTTAAATCTATTTACTGTCAACAAAACAACTACATCCATAAATGTACAAAAAAGTGTTAAAAGGCGTTGCCATTTTGGAGAAGGCGTGGTTTTAGACTCTTCGACGTGGGCATGACAAGACGTATGGCACAAGCCTCAGCAACCTGTACTTGGATTTTTGGGGGCTTTTAACCCTTTATGACCTGCCATAGAACCAAGTCCGCCAGAGCATATTTTACATTTTTATTTGCTGTGGAGTATTTTATTTTCCATACATCAATACAACCCTTATATCATAGATTCTAATAATATTAATAGAGTTAGTTAATAAAGTGAGACAAACACTAAAAACGTGCACATTTTGCAGAAAACATACCGTGAACAGGAGAACACAACATACAAAATGAGGCATATATGTGCTACAACACAAATTATTTACAGCGGAACAGTATTTTAAGCTTTTGAAGGACTTTTTGCGACTTCAACTGGTTTTCTTCACACCCATTCATGGAAAAACAGCTCTATGAGGCATGTTTCATGTTCTATCTCTTTCTGTTTATGATGCAATAAGAATTATTGCTCTCTCTTATGTGGTTAAAACTTTACAGACATTTAAAAATGTAAATGCAAATGTTATCGCCGGCGTTCCCGTACGTCTTAAAGGGTTAAAAGCACCAACATCTTTTATGTTTACACACCATTAAAATACAGATAATTCTTGAAAGTCCTCGACACAATGGAAATTCCATAAGAGGATCCAGAAATGTAATAAACTTTTAAACTTTTAAAATAAAAATTTTCAGTGGCAGCAGAACAAGAAGGAAACGTCAGATTTGGTCACATCCGCAAAGCCACCATGCTATGAGAAATTAAAACAGGAAAACTCACCTTGCCTTACAATTCTGCATCCTTTTTTACACGTTTTCTAAGAAAAGTCATTGTTTTCATGCTGTGCATGAAAAATAGTTTAATACTAGATTACTTGGTTTTATTTTGTAGAGATGATCAAACAAACATGATTTTAATTTTAAGATTAAATGATAAAATGAGGTTGGCTTGACACTTTTGTAGAAAATCATTATCTAAAGCGTTACCTTCCTCTGCCGGTGTTTATTTAGACCCAGAATGGATTAAAAGTGAGTGAAATGTTTAGTTATGTAACTGGATTACTGCTTGTCTGAATTCCTGAGGGCTGTTCTGGTTCAATCTGGCAACCTGCAAAATGTTTAAACCCAAAGCTTTTTACTCGTCTAATTGAAAAGCTTCCCTTGTTCTGATTCCCACTGCCTCAGAAACACAAATGCACCTCACTTTAAAGGGAACAGTTTTTCTAAACACTTCTGAAAGCTTTGATATTTTTTGGCTGTTCATTGTCTCTAAGCTAAAAAGAAGCAGAGTCGAAAAAGGAAATTCAGATGTAGAATTTTGTGCTGCTTCAGAAAACAAGTAAATGTGTGAAACAAGTAAATTAGTGAGAAAATCCTCTATTAAATGAATAATGCGATAAATGTTCTAAATTTAGCTTCTTTTTTTATTTCTGCTTACTCCCAGTAACAATATAATGCTGAACAAAAGCATTTTTGCATTTATTAGAGAGGATGGCAGAGATGGACAGGGATCCAGAGCAAGGTACAAACACAGGATTTAAGAATAAAAAAGTTTATTTATACTGCGACAATCTATTGAAAAAAGCTTCCATTTAGATACAAAATCTTGATTTTACTTTTTTTAAAGAATTATCTGGTTTAGACTTTTAGGTTATTACGCTAATTTGAGAGAATATTACTCAATTGAAGAAAAATGCTTAATTAAAGTAAAAATCTTAAATATAGAATTTTTGAAACTTCTTAAAATAATTAATCTTAAAAAGTTATTTTATTATTAGTATTTCTGGTTTTAGGTTCTCCTGTGTGTGTCAGTGATTAATCACAAACCGATTAATCGGTTTTCGTTAAATTTGTTTTATAAAGTAGAAAAATTTATTTATTTTTGGCAGGGTTTTTCTTGCTTTTTTAAACACTATTTAAAGGAATTTTTTATTATTACTTGTTTCAATACTGTTTTCCTAAAAACTGATACTTTTTTAAAATAAATAGAATGTTGAGTGGTTATGAAATCTGTTTAATTTTCAGTTATACCCAGTAGATTTATTGATGCTCCATACTAAGCGCTAACATTAAAGCTGTTTTTCTGAGATGGTGGGGTGGTGGGTAAAGCGCTCAACTCTGAAACACTGGGAACTGAGTTTGAAACTTGATTAAATAAAAACTCGCCTCACTGTTGCTATATGACAAATGCTAATACATACCTAAAAATATAAAGTATTTTTGTTTTAACACAGCAAACTCTACTTTTATGTACTGAAATAATTTACTAACAGGAATGCCATTTCCCCTAAAATATTACTATTTTATATTTTAAGACAAAATCGTAATGTTGCTGACTTGATTCGAGGACATATAAATTTATTTTAAAGCACAAAACAATTTTTTTTTGTTAACCTCTTAAGCCCGAGAGTCCCCGGTACCGGGGACTTGCCCCCTTGTGCGTTACATTTTCACTCATAGCTCACTAACCCTGAGAATAACCCACACATATTAAATACTGTTGTGTTCAGCGGAAACTCCTCTAAAACGTATCTAATTCAATTTCATATCCGTTAACGACAGCTCGAACGCCATGCAAATAAACAACAACATGTCCGGAGTATAATTCATGACCACGTTTTTGTTTATGTGCGATATGTATCCACAATATAAACGGAACACCCAAACCATGGCATCATATGAAAGCTAACAACCAGCTGAATCCAGTGATATGCAACTCATTAACATTGCATGAAGTATTTCAGAGCAGGGAGCGAAAGTTCCACGAAAAAACGCCAGCGAAAACCAAGCAAGCATGTAAATCTTGTCTTACCTTTGCCGTTTTTTCAACAAAAAGTTATTTCCATAGCGATAAAAGTCCGTTTGTTGTTATGTCCGGTCGATAGCTTCGCGAAAACTCCATTTTGGATTTTTTCTGTTGCTCCGTGGTCTCATGACGTCACCAAATATGAAATGACTCCCCGTGCGTAAGAGGTGGTCTCTCCACGCTGCGCGTCGTGTGATTCGTCGGCGATCCCGTCCGTCTCAAAATGGTTGAGCTGATTGGTTTCCATAGAATCAGAGCTTTCCGTCGATATATAGATCTTCTGGATTGGACAGATGGTCGGGGGGTAGGGACAAGCAGAAGCTCGACGTCGAAAGAATGAAAGGTTCCCAAAAGCGCAGCAAGATGGCGTAAATGAGCTTCTACCCCCCTTTTACAGCGTTTCTTTAGGAGTTTTTTTTGCTGAAATCATGTCCCATAAGCAAGAAAAGAAGACTTTGAACGTAGCTGAAGCTTTGGACAAGATTTTTTCCATATTTCAATTATTGTGCCAAATTGTGCCAAACTGTGCCAATATGGATTACGCCTGAACTTTGTTCAATCAAAACCTTTACAGAATATTAGTTTCTTGTAGTATGAACACCAAACTTGCTACAGATGTTCTTGACATGTAGTGGTTACAATTGATTGTGTTTATTTGCTTCGTTATAAGTAAAATAAGGAGATATTGGAGGAAACATGTGTTTTTTTTTTAGGCGGAGTTCATTTTTTGGCCATTCCAACATCAATTACTCTTACCCTGTGTTCTTGACTGTCAAATTAACTCATCCACACCACTCCCCAAGAACCTATCTTCATTTTGATACCAAGATTTGCAGTTTAGGCCTTGTAAAAGCTGAGAAATGCCTTAAAAAGTAAAAGTATAGGATTTTCGGAAAATAGGCCTCAGGGCTTAAGAGGTTAAGATCATTTGTGACTAGTTAAAAGTTTCAATGTTGAAGTTTAAATGCAGTTTAACAACCCTTACACAGCTTGACAACCCTTGTTGTGAAAGGTTTTTTAAGATCCTTAAGAGCATTTGTTGTCAGATAGACATTTTTGCTTATTTTAGTCACCTTTGCTCCCCCCCCCACCCCTTTGGCAGATTTTTTTGCTTGGTCTAGGTATTTAGGAGTTTAACTAGATTTTATTTATTAATTTTTTTTGTTCCAAGAGAGTGTTTTTTGCAGTGAAGCAGGGTTTTACCTTAAAAGTCGTTTTCACTAGTAGCTATTAAAAAATCCTCAAAAGACATGATTTCTGAAAACACCTTCACGATTCTGAACGCTTGATTCTAATCGACCTGGTACCTGCAACATCTTTGTGGTCTCAATTATAATCTTGTCCTTCAACAGCTGTTCAGCCTTGGTTCATGAGGTTAACGAATGCTTTAATATTCCCACAAAGCCTCAAACTCCGTGTTCGCATGATTAGGGAGCTCAGCAGACTGTGTAGCTTCACGTCGAGATGAAACAAGCTCTCATGGGTTCATGCTTCTCATTTAGATCCAGCCGAGAAGAAAGAGCATCTCAACTTGTATTTCCGCTTCCAGCTGAACCCAGAACAGCGTGTGGTAATGTAAAGCAGCAGGAGATGCACACGGTTAACCCCTGAGGGTATGGATAATCCAGTACCCCCACCCTGCAAACCATTAATAATCTGCTGGGGAAATCCTCCAATGCACCCATCCCCCCTCACCCACCCGATACATACATGCAACTCAGAAATAGACTTTAAAAAGTGCTTTTTAAGTAATCAAAAGCTATTTTATTCATTGAGACACTGCTGGCTCTGATGAAGTATGTTACACACAAGACTACAGCGTGAAACAGCTTATTTTTGATCTTTGGAAATGTTGTGCTGTATGTAACATCTGCTCTTTTTCAGAAAATAGGAATGATTATACTAAAGCATTTTTCCATTCACATTTAGTGTTTTGGTGAAGCCATTTATTGTCAAACAACTGTGTTTATTCCTTTTAAATCATAATGACAACTTTTTAAAATGGCCCTGATCAAAAGATTTCGTGATTTTGGCCGGATGCACAGAAGGGTTTGAGCGGCTGCTAAAGGAAACCATACTAATCTCGATCATCTCGACCTGTTTGCTTGGAATCGGTGTTTGTGCAGAAAAGATTTCTGAGTTTCTGGCTCCTGATTGACCCTTGCCTCTTTCATCCAGTGATGCCTAACATTTCTGAATTCTGAGCCATGGGGAAAGCAAAAGAGCGTCAAAAGATCCCCAGGAAAAGGTATTTAAAATGTACAAAACAGGAAAGAGATATAGAAAGATCTCAGAGTAACTGGGAATCAGCCGATCAGCAGTGTTCAAACTCAGATGAAGAAGTGGAAAGTCAGGGAAACATTTCTGCTGCAAAGAAAACCCCACAAATAACACAAGGAGAACAATAAGGAGACGCTTGAAGAAAAATGGGTTGGATGGTCGAGTCGCCAGAAGAAGGAAGCCATTCCTACAAAATGCCACAAAGTAGCTGCTTATGATGTGCCAAAGTTTTTTGGAGCGATGAATGAGGGATGCATTCTGGAGATGCGTGAGCTCCAAAGACACAGGAAACTTGCTCAGATGAAAGCAGCATGTTCTCAAAAGATCCTGGAGGAAATTGTGCTTCATCATGCAGAAGCTGCTCATGGGACGTTACTGAACATTCCAACACCACAACGATACAAAACACAAGGCCACGCCCACTCGTCACCGGTTCCACCAGAACAAAGTGAAGGTTCTGGAGCAGATCTCAGTCTCCTGATCTCAATATCACGGAAGCACTCTGAGGAGAACTCAAACATGTCGTTCATGAAAGAATCAGTCCAAGAAGAACGTGCTGCTTTACCAACAGAGAAGATAAAGAACTTCATCCACAACTACCTCAAGAGACTTCAGGATGTCATCGATGTTAAAGGGGGGAAAGTGAAATATTCTTTTAATTTCCTTTTTTTTTTTACTGTAAATGGCCCAGGCAAGGTGGTGCAGTGGGTAGCACTCCAGTAAGAAGGTTGTCGGTTCTAGGCTCGCCAGTGACCTTCCTGAAATGAGTTTGCATGCAGTTTCCCCCATTGAATAATCTAAATTCCCCTTAGATGTGAATTGCCCTGCGATGGACTGGCGACCTTTCCAGGGTGTACCCCCGCCTCTCACCCAGTGTGCACTGGAGATAAGCACCAGCAGACCCCCATCCACCCAAAATGGGAATAAACGGGTTAGAAAATGAATGAATGAATGAATGAATGGCCCAACCACAATAACGAAAAAATGTGGTGACAAAAACAGACAAAACTTTGTCAAAACTTTACAAACAAATAATTTAGACTCTACCCTAATGTGGAGTTGCTAAATCTGCCCATTTCTCTTTTAGCTAATACAAATCTGAGGGGAAAATGGCAGATGGCTTGATGATGCACAGGAATGATGCAAACCACATGTAGCGATGGAGCCTGATGCATTAACGGCAAATTCTGGATGAAACACATGGATACATGGAGCTGAGCTCTGAGTTTTTACCTGAATTTTATAGCACAGCGACACATCGGTAAATGTTCACAAATTGTTTGGTGCAGGGTTTAATCCTGAAACTTTTGGGGGTGGATTTTGGTTAAATGTTTTGCCTCATGCATTTTTCAAAATAGCTTTTGTAAGTAAATACCCGTAATAATAAGTTATTACCACTTAAGTAATTATCTTTCAGCTGGCAGCATGTTACACAACCTTTACTTTTACAGGAAGTTGCTGCTAATTTATTAAAAATGCACATGAGAACACTGATCTTGGAAAGCACTGCTGTATGTCAATAACTGATCACTATTCTTCACACATTGTTTGTAGTGTTTTTGCACCTGTTAGAAAACTCTGTAGTTTAAAGTAAATTTGTTGATTTATTGTATTCATTATTGTTATTATTAGTCGTTTTTAGACAAGATTATTCAAACATTTGGGAATAGTGTTAAGAATAAAAGAAAGTGAAAGGAAAGGAGAAGAAAATGGCAATTGAATGAAAAGAGAGGAGAACTGGAAAAGATGGAGAAGAAGAATGAGAAGGGAAAAGTAGGGAAGAGAAAGGAAATGAAATGAGAGGGGAAGTGGATAGGGAAGGAGAAGGGATGAGGGAGGAAACAAAAGTAAAATTCAAGTGAAGAGTGAGTAGGGTCATGAAGAAGGGGAAGGAATGAGAAGGGTAGGGCACTGCAGTGAATGAGAAGGGGAAGGGAATTAAAAAAGAATGAAATTGAATAGGCAAAGAGAAGGGGGAAGGAAAAAGGGAGGGGAATGGGAAAGAGAAGTAGAGGAGAAGGGAAGGGAAGGGAAAGGAAAGAAGAATGGAAGTATCAATGAGAAAGGGAAAGGAAATGAACGGAGGAATGAAGTTGGAAGCGGATGGAAAGGAGGAAAGAGGAAGAAAGGGAGGGGAGAATGAGAATGGGTAAAGAAAGACAAAGAGAGGGGGGTGGTAAGAGAAGGATAAATAGTAGAAGGTTTATATAATTCATAGTATGTTTAATAGTGAAGGTATACGAGTGATCACATGATGGGAGGAGTATTTATTAATTATATATCAACATGATATATAATTAATAAATACTACGATACTGAAAGATTGGAAGAATGTTTGTATCCTTCACCTATCCTTCTGTCGCACTTTAATCTATGTTACTTCCCATCATGTTATATTTTGATTGTATTGTATGTGAAATCTCATCATGAATTTCAAATGTTCTTATGCTTGTAAATGAATTAAAATAGAATAGATCAAAGTTACTGAATGACATGCGTTATGGAACCTAAAGTCATGGAGCTGATTTTTCAGAAAGAATAATTCTGTGGTGTTTCCCGGTTTGGTCCGGTGTATCTGAAGAGGTGGCATCTGTAAACAGGAAGTTTCCCTCAGTGAGTTTCCTCTCATCAAATCATGGCTCGACCAGGACTCTTAGAGGTTTGTCCCACACGAGGTAGAGCTATTTAGTCGGGTTCTCCTCTGATGAGGTTAGACTCAGGGAAGCACTCTTCCTTCTGAATGTAAACGAGGTAACCCCAAAATATGCAAAACAAACTGTTAGAAATTACTTTAACTCCATTATAACTTTCAGGACAAATACAAATTTTTGCGATAATAATTTAGATTTTGTGTTTGCCATCAGTTTCAGAAGTCTTTCAAATCCAAACAATACAACTTTAGCTACGCAGTGAAACATGAGCATGTGATTTATCGTTCTGGCTCATGTCAGTTACTGGAAATTATTAGAATAAATGGTAATTAAAGTTGCGTAAATCACCAATGAGGAGAAAAGCGTCAAAATGAGTTTGTCAAGGTTGAATAAATCAGTGCTTTGGCGCCCCCTGGTGAAAATAATTTTAAGTATACTATTCCTTGATTTTTTTGATGCAATAATTATTTAAAAAAAAATGTCATTATCTAAGCGGAACTATGGTTATTTACCGCAAGTGGTGTGAAAAAGTTTGGATATTTTCACTATTTTTCTTCATAAATTAAAGATTGTCTGGATAAGACATTTCAGTTAAATCTATCATACAGGAGACAAATATAGAGATATTTTGGAAAAATGAAATCATCTTAATTGGATTTATGGGTTTATGTTTGGATTTAATGTTGCAACAAAATGAGGCTTGTGCATAAATTTAGGTAATATTTTGTTCATCATCCTTTTGCAGGAATAACAGCCTTTCAACGCTTTCTATAGCTTCCGATCAGAGTCTGGATTCAATCAGAGTCTGGATTCTGACAGATGGTATTTTGGACACTTCTTCTAAACCTCTAGTAAACATCTCCAGTTCAGTCATGTTTGATGGTTTTCAGCATGGACCGCCCACTTTAAATAAATCACAGCACGAATGTTCAGGCCCTGGGACAGAGTTTCACTTTCCAGAATGTTCCCCATAGTTCATCTGCAGGAATGCTGCAGTAGATTCTGAGCCGTGTTTAGGATCATTGTCTTGCTGAAAGATCCAGCTCCAAACTTCAACTTTCAACTGATTCCAGATCATTGTTCTCCAGAATCTGCTGATTTTGAATGGAATTTATGTGACTCTCAACTCTAACAAGATTCCCAGTACCTGCACTGGCCACAGCTCCACAGCATCTTGGAACCACAACCAGATTTTTACTGTGAAGAGCAATGTTTTTTCTTGGAATGCTTCACCGTGGTTTTGACCCAATAATTATTTTATTTCATCAGTCCACAGAACTTTATTCTAGAATGAATTTAACTTGTCCAAATTTTCTTCAACAGAGTGAATAGCATTGTTCCGCATCAGTCGTCCATGCAGCGTCTCCTTGAGGAAGTGCACTGAATAGTTAAACGATGCACAGTGGCGCCATCTGCAGCAAGATGATGCTGTATTTATTTGGACCTGGTCTGTGGGTTTTCCGTGACACCATCCTGCACCTCTGATTATCTGAGATGTTTCTTGCTCTGCCACTTCTGGCCTTAATTAGACCCATGTTACCACTTTTTAGAGAAGATCTAAAAAGGAGAAAAGGAGAACATTTGGCGGAGATGCATTCTTCAAATGTCTTGTTGGTTCAGAAGCAATAAAAACAATGTCTTTGGACGTCTTTGGGACAGCAGATGTTTGATGAATTTCTTAATCGGACAAACATTGATTCATGAAGATTTACAGGGGATCCCAAACGTTTCTATATATTCATGTTTGTTGATGAAAGATCCCTGCATTTTGCTGAATTCATGATCAATATGAGTTTTTAAAGTAATAATTCAAACATATTCCGTCCTCCTAACGACCCCTGAACCTTCTCTTCCCATTGTATGGTCCAGACAATGTGGTGAGATCATGAGCTCCTCTGAGGAATGTTTGATTATGTTCCACTTGTTCCAGCCGCAAGCTAAACTGTTGCATTTCCAGATTCATAGAATGCACACAATCCAGAGAAAAAGCACAACAGCTTTCAGATCAGATTTCTTTCTGCTGGTTCATATCTGCTTTTGACACATAAATGGATACAGTGTTAACTCCCTGAAGTCCCTCCTGTTTTTCAGTGTTTAAACGAAATCCAAGGCATGTGTGTGACTTTGTGTGGTCATCACGGTCCTCTGCAGCTTTGGACTGACCGGGTGCGGTTCACAACATTTGGTCCCTGCTGCTCTTATTTTCAGAGGCCGTCATCACTGACTAAAGAGAACCATAAAGTTATGTGAATGAATATTAAAATTTACCAGATGTGAAGATGTTGACTTGACATGTCTATGATGTTTGTTAGATCTTTTGGTGGTTCTTTGTCGAAAGCGCAACCTCCCGCCTCCAAAAGCAAGATCACATGACCGTGTATATTGCGTTTGGCCTATGTGTTCTTATAATTTAAGTTATTATATAGGAAAAAATTTGGCACCAGTTTATCAGGAAGTTGCAATTTTGTTCTCTTTGATTCGCTGGATGGAAACAGTGCTTTATACATAAATATTTTATGCAATATTCCAGTTTTGCGTAATTGACTTAAAATTAAATCATCTTTGGATGAAAACGTGGCTTCTCTCTCTTTCTCTACTCTTCTCACTCCTCTGCTTTCCATTTATTTAAATCCTCCATTCTCAGGTGTTACTGTTCCTCTGGCCATTGCCTACCATTATGTTCATTATTTAAGTCATTAAAAAAAGAGGAGCTGAAAGAGAAGGGAAGGAGAAAGGAGAGGAGAATGGTGAGTGAACTAAATGAGAAGGGAAGGGATGGTGAAGAGGAGGGAAAACTGATATTGAGGAAAGGAAAAAGTGAGGAAGCGAAAGGAAAGAAAGATAAAGAGAAAGGAATGAGAAAAGGGATATGAGGGGAAGGGGAATGAAAGGAGCGTGCGATTGGAAATGGGAGGAAAGGGGAAGCAAAGGGAGCAAAAAAGAGAAGGGCAAGGGGAAAGAAAGGAGTAGGGACAGAAGGAAACGAAAAGACTAGCAAAGTGAGGGGAATGAAAAAAGAGGGGAAGGGAATGAAATAAGAATAGAAAGTGTAGGCAAGGAGGTGCAAAAGGATATAATTGGTGAATTGTAAAGGGAAGTATGATACAGGGGAGAATAAAGAGAAAGAGAATGTGAAAGAAACTGTTCTGTCACTTCACTGCCTCGTGCTTTACTCCCCCCCCCTCTCTCTAATTAAGGGCCTTTCAACATCACCTTAGAAGAAAACTTGGACAATGCTTTGTTGAAAGGGTTTAATAATGTATCGTTTCTATTGTTTGTGTGTGAAATTCTGATACTCACTGGAGAGAACATTTACAAATGCCTGTAGAAAAAGTACAAGCCCACACTCTCCTTTGTACAAGCCCACAATTGCTTTAAGGTCTCTAATGGAGGATACGTCACCACACTGTAGCAAAAAAACAAATCTGCGTCAAAATTTAACAGAATGTTTTTTTTTTCCGGTTTGTCCTTTTTGTAAAATGGCTGACCACTGTTTATCAACTCCTTTATTTTAACTTTTGGAAAAAGTATTCACTAGACTTGGACTTGTAAAACATGTTCACCCCAGGTATAAAAAAGAATGGAAAGCACACTCCATTTAAAGTCACAATGCCGAATTACTTGGAATATTCAAATCTCTAGTAGAGGGTTGGGTAACAGTTGAATTTGCATACTTAATATTAACAAAACATTTTTTGATGTAAGGTGGAGTGTAAAAAATGAGCTTGTTTTAATGAACAGTTTTGCAAAGCTTTTATTTGAGGGCTCTCTCTTTCTCTCAACAAAATAATAGTTGTGTAACCCTTAGAAGTTGCTGCATGTCATTTCTATTTTCTATATAATGTGTAGGTTTCAAAAAGTTTTTGTTTTATTTTAAAAAAAACATTACAAGAGTTATGACACATAATTTGTAAGGTAATTAAAATTAAAATGTAAGAAAATGCTTTTCGTCTTTCAGTGTCTTTTTTACAGACTCCAAATTGGTCCATCGTTGCCACCTAGTGGTGAAAAGAAAAAATAACCCAGGACATACAAGACCTGTGATATTGCTTGGATTTTTAAAAATTTTGCACAAAATAAAAGCACAATGGCTCATAAAATGCTTGGAACAGCGTATAAGGTTTGGGAGAGGTTTGTCAGGTTTTTAAATATACTTTTCACATTGTTTAGACCTTTTGCGGGGATGTATTGATTTTTATTTTGTCTAAACTCCTTTGATTTTTGGTAATAAACACAAAACCTTTTTTTATTTTTACAGTAAAAAAAATTAATAACTGTTATATAATTGAAAATTCAACTAATGTCCTGGAAACAATAAATGAAAATAAACGAGTTGTTCTTACAAAAGTTTCTATTTCTACTGATTGTAACCAATCCAATACTCTCGAAGCAATACATTCACTTGTTTTTTGGGATCGTTTCTTTATACAATATATGATTGGGTGGGGTAGGTGTCATTCACTGTAGAAATAAAAATGCATTAAACAAACAAACAAACAAACAAAAAAATAAAGTAGTTAAAGGCAGAAATTTTACAAAAAAAAGTATACATTTTTAAATCGACTTACTAATTGACAATTTCTTCTAATTTGTAGTTAGTTACTTTACACCACTGTCTACCTCTGCTTCTTGAAAAAGGATGGCCGAAAGTACAGGTGCATCAGATTTAAAAACTTTATTTTTTTTCTTAACCTTCAACTTGTAAAAGAACATTCATCAGCACTTAACGGCATTTATACAAATCCATCGCTAAAATACAAGCATGTATATTACAAGATCTAAAGGCACATTTGGAAATCACTGATTAATGTGCTTAAAATCCCTTTAATGTGCTCTGTACATGTGTTCACATGATGTGTGGAACCTCAAAACCAGAGGTTAAACTTTGGCGAGTGACGGCCTTGTGAGGACCATGTCAGAATAGCAAACTTCATTTGTCCCTTTTTCTTTTTTACGGAGAAAACTATACAATCAATCCTTCACTAAAATAGCATCTGACGCATATAGAGCACTAATCTAAACAATACAAAGTAGAAATTCGCTAAACATAAGTTTGCAGAAACGTATAGCTTGAAAATAATGCGAATGATTACACGTGTTTCGACTGACCCATTGGAACTGGAACGGCAAAGTGATTCTTTGCATTGTCTGAACAATTGAATAAAACACAAGCTATCGTTTCACTCATTTGTCTCCATTTAGGAAATTACCTTAAACATATGCAAAGCTTGATTAGTACAATCTTTACGTTTGCAATCTAATTTGTTTATAAAAAAAGACAATGTTCAATTATTTAAAAAACCCCTGTCATGTGAGAGGTAACATTTAATCCCACTTTGGCTAGACAACCAGCTGTGCACCACAGTGACTGGCCTGGGTTACTAACATATGCCAAAGTACATACACTCACTGGCCAATTTATTATGTACACCCTACAAGTACAGAGTCGCACCCTCTTTTTCCTTCAGAACTGCTTTAATACTTCAGTTGGTACTAGTGGACACAAAGTGTGCCGAGAAAACATCTCCCACGCCATCACACCATTACCAGCAGCCTGAACCGTTGATACAAAGCAGGATTGATCCATGCTTTCGTGTTGCTGATGTCAAATTCTGACCCTAGCGTCCGAATGTGGCGTAAAGCGAGACTCAACAGACCAGGAAACGATCTAGTTTCCAGGAATCTTCTATTGTCCAATATTGGTGAGCTTCAGTTTTTCTGTTCTTAGCTGACAGCAGGGACACCTGATGTGGTCATCTGCTCCTGAAGCCCATCTGCCTCAAGGTTCGATCAGCTCAAACCAGTCTGGCCATTCTCTTCTGACCAACAAGGCATTTGCTCCCACAGGATATTTCTGCATGAGCCATCCTTGGAGGCCCGAGGAAGGAGTCCAAACAATACCCTTGAGTGCCTGATAAGTACCCCCCCACATTCCAACACCTCGGCCTGCTTCTCTCCACCGTTGTAATCTGGGCAGCTCATGAGTACGGCGCCAAAATGGCTGCAGGAAAATGTTGGCTGCTGACTGCAGCGCTCCATCACATCCTTCCCAGCCTACAATGTTCTTCCTGTATTGTCTATAAGTGCTTGATGCACAGGCTTTTTTAACCTGCTCCACACTGCCCTTCGAAGGACAGAGCGGAATAGGCTCTTTTTGAGCTACTCTACCTAATGTATACCCATTTCTCTATTTCTTTCTTTCTAAGATGGCGCTGCAGATGACTGCCTTGGTCTGTCACCAAAGTAAATTCCTTGTATGTGCAAACCTACTTGGCAATAAAGCTCATTCTGATTCTGATTCTGAAAATTTCGTTTGAACTGCAGAAGGTCGTATTGACCATGCATAAATGGTAGAGTTGCTGTCGTGGGATTGGCTGATTGGATCAGTTTGACAGGGGTACCTAATAAAGTGGCCAGTGAGCGCATGCCTCTTTTCTGCCAGACTGTGTGAATGAATGCAGTCTGGGATGTACACAAGAGCTCACTGTGAGAGTGGTGCTTCCTATGAAATCGTTTCTACCCCGTGAGCTTGAGGCTCATTGTTTACTTTGGAAAAGGTCTCAGTGCAAAGGAATAAGGCACTTGGTGGTTTTGATTCTCCAGAGCACACCTGGCAACATTCACAGCTTTAGAGTTAGTCCAAACTGAAACTTGCTTTGGAAGCATCTGAACTGTTGAAAGATGCTTTACGCGACAAGGGAGCGCCGAGCTCAAGAAGTACAGAAAGTTGTGTAAAAAATGCTGTAATCGACAAAAGGACGCGATAGTCATCCTTCCCCGTCAATCCAGCAAATGAGCTGAAACTAAATCTACAAATCAATATTTGACGAGTCCACCATTTGCCTTCAAAACAGTAGCAGGTCGTCTAGCTGCTCTACGCTGGAAAGTTGTTTCAAACGTCTTGCAGAACTAACTCCAGATCAGTTCTTTGAATAAAGGTAGACTTTGTCTGTAAAATCATTTGCCTGCCTGCATGACAACAAACTGCATTTGTCCACCTTGGTAGCAGTTCCTAGCCCAAATTTAAGCTTCCTACACAGCTGTTTCTGTTTCATTTCATGACTGCGTTTCAACCTACGTGGGTAGACCTGACAAAAATCCTGCAAAATCCTTGATGTAGCTGTGAGAATTGATGCTGGTTTGAATGCGAAAGGTATTAACTGCAAATATTGATTTGGTTTTTATTTTTTATGCTCACTTTGCATAAATAAATAAATAGTATTTATGTTTTGCATCCTTGATTTTCATATTTTAAGAAGAAATCTGGCTCGGTAAGAATTCTTGAAACAAGAATAAAACGTGTTTGTTGATCAGTTTATCATTCAATTTGTGCATTTACTGCGTTTCAAAAGAGAAATCTGTCAAATTTTGAGCACATTTATCTAGTTTTAAGATTATTTTAAAGTCTAGTATTAAGTACAAAATATTTAATTATTAAAATGTTTATAAAAAAGAAAACCAGTTTAATTTTAAGCTACAATATGTAGTTTTAAGGCTATGCAATATTTCTTGGTGCTAAGTAGAAACAAAAGGTGTAAAACATTCTTAAGTTAGTGCTATTTCTTCTACAATTTAACATTTCTTATAAACTCTCAGTCGAGGCCAGTGGTGCGGTGGACGGTGCGCTCGACACGGGTTTTGTGCTGCTGACTGATTGATATTCGTCACCTTTTGCACATATTTCCATTTTCACTTGCACAATTAATGTCTATTTTTGATTTTATATATTATGTCTATTTTTTATTTTATACTGTGTTAGAATGTCTTTTTGTAAATTTTGAATGTCTATTTTGTAAATTGGATTTATTTTTACATTTTATTAGCTCTATCTTGTCTTGTCTTTGTGAATCTGTTGCACTGTAGTGCCTCTGCGCAAAAACACATTCCTTGTATGTGAAAACAAACCTGGTAATAAAGCTCCTTCTGATTCTGATTCTGAATAGTGAGCAAACAAATAAATTTGCTGTATTTTTCTGTCTGTCCATACTGTCCCATCTAATAAACGCAAAAATCAAAGCCAACAAAGTACAATGGTACCCCGAGATACAAATGCTTCGAGTTACGAAATGTTCGAGGTACGAAACGTCTCGTGGGAAATTTTTTTGCTTCTAGTACAGCTGTTCTGCTGTATTTTCCGCTTGACGTCATGACGTCACATTGCGCTTCCAGGTCCTGGTGTTCCATTCCATGAGTGCAAAAAGGGTCTGATACGCTTCAAAACACTTCAAAAACACATTGAAACTTTATGTATAGATACATAGTGCCGTAATGTTTTCTGCATCCGCTCCACCTCCTCCGACACGGCACCTCACTCAAGGTAAGGTTTCACATTTGTGTACATATTACCTATTTTGCATGTGTTTTATTCTGTTTTATTATCATTTATTACATTAACAATGTGTACATTTAAGGATTGAAGAAACGTTACTTGATTTTTCTCTGGTTTTCCATTTTTTTTATCAACTTATTCTGTTGTTTCTGAGAGCCGCTGCACGGATTAGGCGTTTTACATGAAAAACTTGCTTTGAGATATGAAATGTTCCAGATCTGAACGTCACCCTGGAACGGATTAGTTTCGTATCTCGGGGTACCACTGTATAAAAGTCTTAAAAACAGCCAGTATAAAAACAGCCAGAATTTCTTGTTTTAAGAAACTCACACTCTATTTAGAGTACTGAAATGAAGCACAAACATTTTTGAACGAATGCAGTTTCTCTAAAATATTAGCAAATATTTCTAAATTTAAGGCTAAACCCTATTGTCGACTTGATTTGACATACAAACTTGTTTTAAAGCAATTTCCTCACAATGACCCTTGTATTTTTAAGATCCACCCAGAGATTGTTGACTATACTTTTAAGAAATCTTACCAAGTCAAATTTGCTCGACCCATTGGCACATATTTTTCATGTTCTATGAGAGTGTTTTTTGCATTTTCCAAACTTTTGCACAGTACTACGATAAGGTGGTTTCATAAAGCAGATGTCATTCAAAAACAGACATCAAATAAACTTTAATCTGATTAATATCAGCATAGAAAGATGTTATCTTAACTCTCCAGTGCTGATCAGCTTGAAATTTTACACTGGATAATTTGCAATGAACGCTTTGGCTTTATTTCCATTTAAGTGCTTAAAGTGAGGGTTAATGTAAGAAACGGTTAATGTAAGAAGAATTTAGCATTTTTAAAGTGCAAACTGTTTGTATGAGAAGGCCTATGAAAAATTTACAAATAAATGTGGGAACTCCAAAGTTCCTCAAACTTGACCCTTTTCCCCTCAATGTTAAACTAGTACCCCGCTGATCAACTCTTCAATCCTTCACCTCTGTTCCAACTCAGTTTATTTGGCACAGTTCAGAGGCTCCAGGATTTGGTCCAGTTCTATAGGAAATGAAACCTGAACAGTTCAGGCTGTCCATTGGTGCTCTGCTATGGGCTCACCATCGCCCGCTCACACTGGCAATGTCTGTATGGAACTGGCGTGGCAGCCGACCGCTGGCGCCTCCTTCCAGGAATGAGGAACGGATGTTGGGGGGCTCAAAAAGCTTCCTTCGGTTCTTGTTCAGCTCTGGCAAAATAGAAGGATGGGTTTGATCATTGTTCAGCTCAAGCATAAGAAACACAAGATGAGAAAGAGATTCTCACTCTCTCTCACTAACTCACTGACTCTCTCACCCCTCTCTCACCCCTCTCTCTCACTAACTCACTGACTCTCTCACCCCTCTCTCTCACTCACTCACTGACTCTCTCACCCCTCTCTCTCACTAACTCACTGACTCTCTCACCCCTCTCTCTCACAAACTCACTGACTCTCTCACCCCTCTCTCACTCATTACCTCTCTCACCACTCTCTCTCTCACTCACTACTCTCTCACCCCTCTCTCACTCACCGACTCTCTCACCCTTCTCTCTCTCACTCACTGACTCTCTCACCACTCTCTCTCTCACTCACTGACTTTCTCACCACTCACTGACTCTCTCACTGACTCACTAACTCACTCACTCATATTTATTTTTTAAATGCTTACATAATGGCACTATGTATTATGTTTAATATATTCAGAGCTTGTATTCAAAGCAACAACCATGTTTCCAGACCATACTAACCTGATATGGCAAGCAACATTTTCCTCCGAGCTCCAAATGTCGTGATGCCGAGCTCTTTCAGGTCCTGATCTGTCAGTGTCAGGAACGTCTGGAGGTCTATCTAAGAAACAAAAATGACTTTTGAGTGAAAAAAAAATCCAGAATCAAACCTGTATTTGTGCACAAACCTGTGACGTTAAAGTTGGACTTCGAAGTTCTCTTCTGTATTTTAAAATACTGGACTTTATTAGGAAAATAACAAAGATCAGAGATGAGCTCTGGCTCTTTCTTCAAGAGGTTTCAGGTTTGTGCTGGAGGTTGCGTCATTGCAATCTCAGGCCAGCTTTACTGTGTAAACTCCAGAGACATAGAGCTGTCAACAGGCTCTGCACAGAATATTGTCTCCGGGGAGTGTTTCTGTGGAAGTCTTTAATGATAAAACTGGAGTTACATGATGTCAATTTTAAAATAACTTCAGTGAAATGAATAAAAGAGTTATGAGATGAATAATAGTTGAGTCCCAACTAAAGCCAGGGATGATAATGACGAAATCGGCTGTAATCCTATCGACACATTTAAGTGGTTCATTGTTGAAGACGGTTCATCTTTACCTCTTGCTGCTGGAAGACATCTGTGTATTTCCCCAGTCCGAGTGTGCTGAAGAGCTCTGGTAGATCAGAGCCTTTGAAAGACGTGTTGAGATTACAGCCATTGGTTCCAGTCACCGAAGAGATGCAGTCTATGTAGTTGCTACTGCTTAAGTAGTGCTCTGACCCAAAAATAAAAATATTAGAAGATGTCAGTTATGTTTACCAGTATGTCAGTTATATTAAACACTATTTAATACAAGTATCAGAAGAATGGAAGAGAAAGAGTGTTTGACGTTGAACTTTTAGTCACTTTAGTTTAAGAGCACAAAGAGCTTTATGACGATACAGCCGCTGCAGTTCAGCTGATGCATAGGTGTGTAAAGGCCTTTACTTTGATAACTATAGACTCGTGAAGAGGAATAAGTGACAACATAATTTTTACATAACAACACAACACAAGCATTTAAAAAAAGCAAAACAAATTTAAATAATTAGTATTTAGCTCCACCAAAAGCTAGTAGCACAGCCAAACTTCTGTCTCCGTTAATGCCTTAACCAAAAATAAGGCCACACCTGTTTTGTTCTGCTTCCTTTTGGGGCTGATGGGAGAGGGGAAGTCACAGTGGGTTGGGAGCCCGCTCCCATTTCTTTCCCTCCAATTCTCTGATTCGCTGCCGCTGGCCACTCCCTCTCTGCTGCTGGAGCGGGACAGGGACAGAGGAGACCCCTAACAAACAACTGATGATTAGCTACAAGAATCTGCCGTCAAGTTGTGTTGAAAACGTGCGATTGCATTGTGCAACTGAAAGTAAAACTTCTGGTAAGTTGGTGATGCGCTATGGGGCACTACTGGAGACTCTGTTTATGCTAGATGGAACTAAAAGCGGAGTAAAAAAAGAGAAGGTTCAGTTTTAAGCGAGGAGTCATGTGATCAGTTCATGAGAGTTCACCTCGTATGTGGTTGACATGGTTGGTTTGTAAGACACGTGGTTGGCTCTGCGCAGTTCTTTAATGGTTTCTGCCGGCATGGACTTTGAGAAGCCCAGGCCGCTCCATGTGTTGGTCGGGGTCCGGACCTCTGTCACCACAGGTTTCTTTAACATAGCTGTACACACAGCAGAGAGAGATGATGCATATTTCAGACTCGAGAGGTCAGAACTTGGATTTTAACTGAAAGATCCTCAACAGGCTATTTGTAAAGAAAATCCATATGCTCTTGTAATGTGGTGTCCAAGTGGCCACCAAAACAAAAAGGTCCAAAAACAAACAAACAAAATGTACAAAATTCTGACAAACGAAACACTGGACTTGACAAAACCTCTTCATTTGAGGCCCAACTGTAGACTCAATTCGGCCTGTACGAATACAGATTCCTTCTGTGATAGATGCTTTCATCAATCATTTATAGATTATACTCACAATCAGCATAGCCAATCACTTCCTGTTACTCATCTTCATCAATCTATCATTCTACCTCACGTCTTTTCTTTCTAATGAGGTTCACTTTCTCCTTATACAGTTGTGCTCATAAGTTTACACGCCCTGCAAAATGTTACATTTTTCTGAAAATATGAATAATGCCACAAAAGCATTTTTCCACTCATAGTTAGTGGTTAGGTGAATCCATTTGTTGTCAAACAAATGATGCTGATCAAAAGTTTCCACGCCCCAGCTCGTAATATTTTGTATTCCCCTTTTCACATCAATGACAGCATGAAGTCTCTTGAGGTAGTTGTCAATGAGGTTCTCTGTTGGTAAGCATCACATTCTTCTTGGATTTGTATTCTCTTTCCATGAGTTTACCTCGGGTTTTCCTTCCTTCGATGATATTGACGTCAGAAGACTGAGATGGCCGCTCCAGAACCTTCACTTTGTTCTGGTAGAACCAATGATGAGTGGATCGTTGTGGTGCTGGAATGTTCAGTAATGTCTCATGAGCAGCTTCTGGCAGATGATCCACAATTTCCTTTGAGAACATGCTGCTTTCATCTTCCATAAATTCTGACCAAGATCCCTGTGCACCAATCACCAGAACATCAGTGACCCGCCTCCGTGCTTCACAGCGGGGTTGGTGCTCCATTCATCATTAATTTGTTCCAGAAGTTTGGAGCTTGTCTGGCTTTCTTCTGGCGACTGGACCATGCAGCCCATTTTTCTTCGAGCGTCTCCTTATTGTTCTCCTGGAAACAGGCGCACCAAGTTTTTTCAAAGAGCCCTGCGTTTCAGCTGAAGTTATTTGTGGGTTTTCATTTGCATCTGTCACAGTTTTTCTGGCAGTTGTAGCAGAAATGTTTGAACACTGCTGATCGGCTTTTTATATCCCTTTCCAGTTTTGTACAATTCAACCTTATACACTTCAACGGCTCTTTTTCTTTCCCGTCGCTCAGAATTCAGAAATGTTGGTGCATCACTGGATAAAAGAGGCAAGGGTTGATCAGGAGCCAGAAACGTGGTTTCCGTGGAGGATGGTTTCCCTCACCAGCCGCTCGAACCCCTCTGTGTCAGGTTTGCTGCTTGTTATCATCCCAAAACAAACTTTTTCTCAGGGTCATTTGGAAAGTTTCTGTTATTATGATTTATAAAGATTAAACACAATTGTATGACAACTGGCTTCACCCGTACACTAACTCACACAATTCCAACCAACATAAGTCATGACCAAACGACTATTTACATTTCAAGTAAGAGCCAAGCTTTAACACTAGGCACATTCCTCAATCTCAAGCCGAGAGTTTACCGAACGAATGCTGGACACGGGATGCAGGGAGCTTTATGTGTATTGACAGTAAATGTGAAACAGGGCTTTAATGGCTGACTCTCTGCCAGACATTCAGCTTATGAAGACACTGGAGTCCTGCTCTGAACACCAGACTAAACAGAACCTCTTTCCAGTTTTCCAAACCGCTACCAGATGAGCTGCTGGAACAATATGCTGCCATTCAAAGCGGTTGGCCAAGGACACTTGTGCAGCAGACAAAAGACTAATTACATTTTGAAATGGAAGATTTCAAGCAGCGCCATCAGATCAGAACTGGTAAAAACCAGTGGAAGAGTTGCAGCCAAAAAAAACATACCTCTAAACATGGGAACAAGGCTAAGCAACTCAAGAATTCCTGAAAACATACGAACTGGGTGCAGAAAAATGGCAGCAGGTGTTCTGGACTGATATTGGCTGCAGAAGACAGGGCTGGGGAGAAATAATGGGTGTCTGCAGGCTACAGTGAAGCACGGTGGAGGTCCTTTGAAGTTTTTGTCAGGATTGATGGGGTTCTCAGTGCCGAGAAACACATTCAGATACTTATCCAACATGCAAGTATTCTGCAGCAGGTTGATTAAGAACTATCTTCAGCATATAGAAGAACAACAAGCACTGAAAGTGATGTATTGTCTCCACAGAGCCCTGATCTCAGCATCATTGAGTGTGTCTGGGAGAGACGCGAGAGAAAGCTGCATCCACAGAAGATCTGGGATTAGTTCTCCGAGATGTTTGGAAAAATCTACCAGCAGAGTTTTTTTTTTTCAAGAACTGCGTGAAAGGGCAGCTAGAAGACTTGCTGTTGTTTTGAAGGCAAAGGGCAAGTATTGATTTAGATTTAGATTCCATTCATTGACAATAAATAATACTTATGAGACATTGAAAGGTGAAAGGGATAAAACTCAAACCAGTTCCAAACCAACAATTCCACAACTGGTCAAAAGTTCTGGTTAAAAGTAAAGTTTGGGTTTAAATTCTTTTTTGGCCAGGAAACACAGATCTGGCTCTGTTTTGTTCTGTCATTCACATACCTTTAGTCGCCATTAACTTCTTTTGCTCGTAGTCGAAGGCCTGCAGAGAGAAAGCAAAGATCGTTCAGGCTGCTGGAACGGAAACAAGAGTAATGTCCCTCATTTCTGCTGTCAGCTTGGTTTATGAAACGAGAAAAACACGCTGAACATTGCCTCATTCTGTCAAAACCATTTATCTGGCCGGGCCGAGCTGAATGGTGTCGACTTTCTGTCGATGCAGAAACACAGTGTTGTCTTGTGACGGTTCACGACACGAGCGAAATATACACCGCTGGTCAAAAGTTTGCAATAATAAAGATTTCTGTAAGACATCTACTGTTTAGAAGCCGTTCGTTTAAAGTTAAAGGTTTTTTTTGTTATAAAATCTTTGAGCTCCTGCCCTACTTTTATTGCTCCCTGCAAGATTTCATTGTACTCATCAACTCTTCACTTAATCCAAAAGTAAATGATTTGATAACATAATGCAATTTTCAACTTTCTGTGGCTTTCATTGTTTTTGTACAATGTACGTGTATCCGTCCTGTAATAGAAAAATAAATTATAATCCAGAGCAGGAAATAAAATACAAACAGTGTTCAGCATGAACGTGTTCACCCCACGACACCCTTCAGTTCCTTTCAGAATCAACAGTTTCTATGAGACACTACAGAATAATAAGACACTGATTACAAACTAGATAACCACAAAAGTTATTTACCTTATAAATGTATTCATTCCTATGAGTGCACCCCAATTATATTCTTGAGAGAAAATACACCCTTTATGACCTGCCAAAGAACCTGCCGTGGCGCCCTTTTTTGAAGTGTTTTAATTTTACATCAATTACATCAATACAATTTTAATTACATCAATACAACCTTCTATCCTAGATTTTAATAATATACATGGAGTTAGATCAATCTTAACTGAAGAAAGTGTAAACAAACCACAAAAAAATTAAAAACCTTTTTTTTTCTCCACAGATTGTTTCTATAGACATACATTTCTGATCTTTATCCTTCAAAATTTGAAAAGTAATAAAGTTGCACTAAATGCTTTTTTTCTGGGTGAATTTATTGCTTAGTTTTTGAGATACACTTGAATTTATAAAGTAAGTCAAAAAATGATAAACATGCACATGTTGCAGAAAACATATTATGAACATCACAATAAACTGTTTAAAACTGTGAAATCAAATTGCAAATTGAAAAAAAAATGTTTCTAAGATACTTTCGATTAGAGACAGCTTTGTATTAGACAAAACATATCAATATACAGAGCAATAAATGGATTTTTGCTGTGGTGAAACTATAGAACTGGAGAACACAACGAAAGTAAGCTATTTACAGTGCAACAGTATTGTCCTGCACTCAAGAGCTGTGACCGTCCCTGATGCACGTCACACGCCTCACACATGAATGGATTTCGTTTACCACTTTCTTCGCCCCTGTGTGGGTTTTTTTGAGCCTGATGCCCCTCACAGATGGCAAAAAAGGGATGTTATGAGATGTTTAGGAGAGATTTAGATACCGACTGAGCGAGTCTAAGCCAAATGTTTTTGCTGCGGTAAAAGTCCCGGGAAGATGGCGTCATGTCGCTGTTCGTGGGTATTTTTCAAAGGTCCACAACATTCTAATGAAAAGGCATCATCCACAGTCTAATGAATCATTTCAGAGGAGTCCAGCAGACAGGGGATAATTTAAGGGCATTACTTCGCACAGAAAAGCCCCTCCCAATTCATGCTGTTAGCAATGACTCCCTATGGAAGAAAAATGTCACAAAATCTGAAAAAAAAAAGTAATGTCTTGACTCAAAAAGTTGTGGGCTTCAAGAAGATCAGCAAAGCTTTACATATAAGTCAAAATACTATACCAAACGTGCTTAAAATCTTTTATGAAAGACGGAAGTGCAACCATCTTACAGAGACCATCCACAGAAGTTAACATCTGGACAGGAGTGTCTTCTGATGAGAAGGTTTGAAGAAAATCTCCTGCAAGTTCACTGCAGTTATCTAAACCTGCGGAGAATTCTGAAGCAACAAAAAGATCGATGCTGCAATCTGTCGCCAACTTGTTCATTCCATGCCTAGAAGACTTGGTGCTGTCCTTAAAGAGGACAAAATACTAGATGTAGTAGTTTTTTTGTGGGGTGTATTTATTTCTGCTTCTACCAATTCTACTACACCTGAATATCTAAGTTCAATTATTAATCTTAATTTCGTGTTATGGAGTTGTTCAATAAAAGTGTTCAATAAAATTGAAAGTTGCAGTACATCAACTAGCCACTTGAGACTAGTGTCAGTAGTGAACAGACTCCAATGGTAAAATGTTAAATATGTTCCCAGATGTGTACCCTTAAAAGTCTGGGGCCTTTATTATGTTTTTTACTACTTTACAATTTACTCTAATTAATTATCTTTAAACAGTTTTTTTGAAGCAATGCTCATTTTTTAGTATTTTTGTACAATTTTAGGATTGTCGTGGTATTATTTGTAAGGGCAATCTGAGGTTTTACGATTCCCAGTTGTCATCATTTTGTTCTGCAAAAATTGAGAACTTACAGTTTTTATGCTTTATTATAAAAATCAAAAGTGTTGAGACAAAAAAAAATCTAAATCCTTAAAAAAAAGCAAAGACAAGGTCAAAACAATGGTAAAAAACTATGAATCTTGTTGGAAGCCTGTTTCAAGCACTTTTTGAGCTATTGTGTTTTTTTGTGCCAGAATTTTGAAAATCACAAGCCATATCACAGGTCTTGTACTTCTAATGGTTATCTTTTCACCACTAGATGGCACTGGTTTGTGGTCTGTAAAATAAAACTGAAAGAGGATTGTGCATTTTGTCACATTTGAATTTGAATTACCTTACAAATCATCTCTTGTAATGTTCATTTCAAAAACACCAAATATCCAAACTAATAACCTTCTCGAATGTGATATTTATAAATGAAAATTAAATAATAGTTGTCCTGTCATTCGTTCTTTATTTGTACTAAACCGGTGCATGCCGAAACTTCAAAGGGTTAATTCACAGCCGACCACGCCTCTTTTCCCAGGGTTTTTATTTCAACTGAGACGTGAGAACACCTGCTAAGTCAGATGACTAGAGCAGGAAGGAACGTTCCAGAAGGTTGTTCACCTGCATGTTGGAGAAGGACGATTGTGGAGTCAATCGTATTCGCTCCGAATTCTGCTGAGCGGCTCGTTCTGCAGCTCTCTCGCTGCCCGGAGCACGTTTATCCGCCACCGGCGCGCTCTCAGAAGCACTCGAGTCCGAATCTGACAGCAGACACTCTGAGCTTTGGAGATAAAATATCATTACTCATTATCCTTGAGTGTTTTTGTGACAGCGTTACATGGTGTTGTGTTTATTTTTATCCGTACTGTAAGAGCGAGTTCTTGGCGCCCTGCAGCAGCTCCAGCGCTTGTCTCTTTCCTGACGTCGTCTTGCAGGATGCCAACATCTGCTTCAGATCATTACTGTTCCCCGAGTGAGAAGGGCTCCGGGGCATGCCCACCTCCACAAATGTGTCCGATCCTGCAGCACACATCACACGTTTTTCCCTCACGCAGACGCTTGTATTTATCAAGTCTTAGAACTCATCCCCGGAGCAATTCATTTAACAAATAAAGAGATGAAACGACTTCGAAAATAAAACACCACTGCCCTAAAGTTGCTGAGCCAAATCGAAGAGATTGGCAATAGGTGCCACTTTAAATCAAAAAGGTTGATGTGATTCAACAGTGAATGTCAATGGCTGCATTAGGCTAAAACGCAATAAACCTTTCAAATAATAAAGTGTTGCTAAGAGACAAACATCCCCGTTAACATAAAGCTCACTGACCTCAGTCTGGAAGAACATGGCATTACATAAACAATTGTTTAATGCACTCGAATGATCCCATTTTTCAGTCCCCAAACTATATATATATTATAGCGGCCACTTTATTAGGTACTCATGTCCAATTGCAACTCAATGCATTCATGCATGCAGATATGAGCTTCAGGCATAAGGAAGATTTAAGTGACTCTGAACGTGGCATGGTTGCTGGTGTCAGATGGGCTGGTTTAGTATTTCAGAAACTGCTGCACTACTGGGATTTTCACACACACAAGAAAATCAATAACACTGAAATAGAGAAATATCCAGTGAGCTGCAGTTCTGTGGGAGCAAATGCCTCGTCAGACTGGTTTGTGCCGATAGAAAGGCAGCAGCAATCGAGATCTGCAGAAGAGCATCTCTGAACTCATCAAACCTTGAGGTGGATGGGCTACGCTGGTCTCATAATGTTGCAGCGCTATTCGGATGGTAGGAGCAGAATTTAGCGTCAACAACAGTAAAGCATGGAACCATATCAACAGTTCAGGCTGGAGGTGGACACATTTTCATTTGAATGACCTTGTGTCATAACGCTTGTAATGTTAGTTTAAAGCCAAATATTTCAAAACAAAAAACCTTTTAAAAACCCCACATATTTCAAATCAAAATTAAACAATAGGTGGATCCTTTCCTCCTCAATTCAAAACAGCCGCTGTGATTGGCACGTGCACTGTTGCGTGCAGGGACTTTTTAAGGTTATAAATAAAAAACTAAAAATACAAGTATACTAACTATAAATAAGGGTCAATAATAAAAGTATAGAAGTTGCAGAAGTGACTAGAGGCCCCATCACTCCAAGAAGTGAATACACCTCAGTTCTTGGATGAAATCTCCCAGTAACGCCATGCAAAAGAAATATTTATTTATTTTTTGCAAGACACATTTTGATTGATTGAATCAGTGAGCCTCCACTTCTCATGGATCTAAGTCGACCTCAGACATCGTAGATTCATCATTTGGTATCATAGTACTGGTAAACAGAAAGAATAGTAGTTTTTTTTAAATATTCTAGCTTGTAATTATTATTATATTTACTACATTTGCACCAAATTGCTTGCAGAGTCCATAGCTGTGAACTTAGGAAATTGATTTAATAAATTCTATTAAATTGTTTCAATACTTTATATATTAATACACAAACTATCAATGTGCAAACTTTTGTTGCATTTACAAAGCCATAAATGTCTAAAAAAATCTACAAAATCAATGTATGTAAGCTATCATCTTAGCATTTTGTTTATATATTATGGGATACATTTCTATGAAGTGCATTTGTATATGAGTTGCACGCATAAAACATTTTGATCTTTGTGGAATGCAGACCTTGGTCTTGGCTAGACTTGCTGGACAGTGGCTCAGATGCACAGTGAGGACTGGGTTCCTGCACAGAGTCCCCATGTGATGCAGTTAGAACTGTATCTGCCAGCGATGCTGCAGACATTCTTCTGTACATGCCGCTGGACTGCTTCACAACACAAGATTCAGCTCAGAGTTACCAGCAGACGAGAGATTTCCCTCAGTGTGATCAACAAAGGAGCTTTCGTACTTTAGTGCTGAGAGGAGATACTGCTTTGCTGCAGTCGGGCATGCCGTTGACTTGGGCATCAATAGGAGCGAGACCGGGTGGAGGAGATGGCGTGTTCTGGGTGTAGCCTGGCACCCCTGACAGCAAAATGCTCGTCAGAGATGCTGGGGCCGCAGAGTGCACCATCAGTGGCGAAGAGAGCCCTTAAATATGAGAATCGATATTAAACCAATCGGAATAAAGTACAGTGGTCCCTCGAGATACGAATGCTTCGAGTTACAAAATGTTTGAGATACGAAATGTTTTGCTTCGAGATGCGAAGAAAAATTCAAGATACGAACATTTACAAGCTGTCCTGCTGTATTTTCCTCTTGTTTGTCTGACTTCGCGTAGCGCTTCCAGGTCCTGGTGCTCCTCTCTCCCTTTGAAGAAAGTGTGCTTTAAGGGCCTTAAAACACTTTAAATCAGTTTTAAATCGAGCTAAACATTATGTATAGATTACCAATAATGTACTATAACAAATGTTAGGTGTCGTAAAAGAAATAACGTTTATAACGTGGAAAGTGCTGTTCTGTAGCGCTGCTTAGAGAAACCTCCTCTCTGAAGAGTCTCTCCATCCCTTCTCACACGCTTGGTATTCCTTACGCTCGTGCTTGAAATCGTGTTTGTGTCAGTAATTCATGAAATATCTCGAGAAAGTTAACTTTCAAACGTAGTGCCGTAATGTTTTCTGCATCCGTTCCTCCTCCTCCGACACATCGCTTCACTCTCAAGGTAAGGTTTCACATTTGTGAACATATTACGTATTTTTCATGTGTTTTATTCTGTTTTATTATCATTTATTACAATAACAATGTGTAGATTTAAGGATTGAAGAAACGTTACTTGATTTTTCTCTGGTTTTCCATTTGTTTTATCAACTTATTCTGTTGTTTCTGAGAGCCGTTGCATGGATTAGGCGTTTTACATGAAAAACTTGCTTCGAGATACGAATTGTTCGACATATGAATGTCACACTGGAACGGATTAGTTTCGTATCTCGGGGTACCACTGTACAATCTTTGAGAACAAGACGTGAAGGTAAATGGAGAGCTCTTGTACCTGGATTGCTGGCAGCACTGGTCAGTGAGTTGGGCCAGAGACTGGGGCCGGGGGTGCCAGAGGCGGGCGTCTGTAATGGGCTGATGGAGCTGTTGAGGGCGTTGAGAAAGGAGTTGGTGGCTGGTCTTGTCATGGAGGCTGCAGTAGCTCCCAGCAGACCTGCAGGTCAAATAAAAAATAAAACAAGAACTCAAAACCAGCTTTTTTTCTGTCATACACTTCCCTATAAATTACAGGAACAGTATTTGCAAAAAAAATACACACAAATATTGAAGAGTTGTTTGTTTTTATGGAGAAGAGGCTTGAACAGAACCATGTCACATTGGGGTGTTAAAGACCGCTATCTTACCCAAGCTGGAGAGGCCGAGGCCAGCAGAGGCCAGGATGTCGAGGGTGATGGGACAGCCGAGAGCTGGTGGGGCTGTGGGTAAATGTCCTGATGGAGGATTACTGCTGCTGCTGGGCACAGCCACACCACTGCTCTCCAACCCCAGCAGATAACGTCTGGCCTCGTACATGTTCAGAGCGTTCCTCTCCACACTCTTCACAATCACTGACTGAGTCACAGGAGAACATAAGAAAGACCTTTTTCAGGTGTGAAAACATTTACTTGTTGCCTGCAAGTGCGTCACAACGCTAACTCTTTCACATTCAAGTCAATGCACTTGTGCAGACCGAAAAAATTCCTCTTCAGTTTGTTTCTTTTAAAACCTGGTGATGGTTATCTGTACAGTGGACACAATATGAAAGTAGATTTTTAATTGTTTATTTGTAATTTACGTGATCTAAAAAAGGAGACTTGTGATTGGAAAAAGTGGACCTTCGAGCCGGAGCCTGATATCAAGACTTCTGAGCATGTGCGGAACCAATTTTAATGCAGGAGCATACATCCTGAATAATTTTTTCAGATAAGGAGGTGTGTTTGCAATCACATACGCTGTTTTAGTAAAGACGCAACACATTTTATGTGACACAACTTTAATTTTGATTGCAATGAGAATGTGTTGGTTTCAAAACCATTATTAGCTTTGATATTTTTAATTTTAAACAAACATTACAAGAGTTTTTTTCATTCATTCATCTTCTAACCCGCTTGTTCTCTTTAGAGGTCACAGGGGTCAGCTGGTGCAAATCTTCAGATTACATCGGACAAGAGGTGGTGCCACACCCTGGACCCATGCCGTCAGTGCCATCTAGTGGTGAAAAGAACGGATAACCCTTGAAAGTACAAGACCTGTGATGTGGGTTTTTTTTTTTCCGGGACAAAAAAAGAACACAATATCACAAAAGGTGTTTGGAACAGTGTATAAGGTCAGGAGAGGTTCGCTTGTTTTTTTTTTTTTTTTTCAACAATTTGCAATTTTTTTGCACTTTTGATTTCTGATATAAAACACAAAAACTTTCAAACATATTTGTTGGGGTTGTTCTTGAAAAATGATGTTAAGCATTGCCATAAAAAATGGTTTTAAACATAATTTAAACATAAAAAAAGCTCAAAAAGGCGCAAGAAAGACTTCTAAGGCTTGATTCTAATATTTTGAACAAATTCTTAGTACAGTTATCTTCATATTTTCAAAAGTACAGTTATCTTCATATTTTCAAAAGTACAGTTATCTTCATATATTCAACTTTTTTAAAATGACCATTTTTTTTAAAGGCTCTTCCTTCAAATCCTCTGGAGATATAGTGTTTTCCAGCTTTTTGCATTGTTTAGCATAGAATTCAATCCGACTGCTATCATTTCCATTCAAAATAACATGTTTACATTTTATACAAACTTTTTTTTTTGCCTCAATTTTTCAATCAAAAAAAATTTAATTTTCTGACGCTAGAGATATTTTCATTGGTCTTATACTGTCAGCAATCATGTACTTCCTGGAGATTAGCTGAAATTCTCCACTACCTCTGGAGAATGAACGCCATGTGCTCTCCTTTATGTATATGTGATGTACAGTATTTCCAAGCAGGAAACAGTTGAGTGTAAGAAGAGAAGCCAGGGACATGGACACAAACTACTGAAAAATACTTGATTATTTACAGTGCTGCCATTCAGTCTAAAACACAGGGTTGGATTTCAGTCTTGATCACGAGAGAATTCGAAGCATTCCCAGTTTCCACATCCATGTGGTAAGCCACCCACACATCCTATACGTTCCATACATTGCTTTTACAAGACTAGGCGCCTTAATTCTGAGCCTCTGTACAAACCAGTAAGGGCGTCTCAAACCGCAGTGCCCAACATCCCCACAATCTTCCTAATACACAATAGAACTTTATATCTGTATAGATCACTTTTTGTTGAGGACTGATGCTTTCTGACATGCAAATGAAAGCGTGCAAAGCCTAACATCCACCTTTTCTAAACACTGCACCTTTAAACGTTGAATCAGCCATCTCTACTTTTAGTATTTAGCTTCTAGACTTTTGAGGGAAAGTTTTCCTGTAAATTTAAAATATCAAAAACATTATAAATTGATGTGTATTTTGATGAAACGTAAAGATACTGATTCGAATTGAGATTCGCCCAAATCAGCAGGGTGCTCCTCGACCGCTTAGAGGAAATATTGAAGCAATGACGCTCCTTGACTGAAGATGGCTGTTGTGGTACAACAGATGCACTCCACGGCACATGGGGAAACAGGAACGAAGAAGAAGATGACGAGGATGAAGAAGATCCTGGATGTCGAGTGGTATATTCTGTTGGTTTATACTGTGTGCTATTTCTTTCCTTTTTCCTGAGAGATGTGCACCACCAAGTGGCTCTTTTACATCCTACACACGTCATAAAAAAACAGCTTTCTTTGGTTGTTCTCCATGAGAAACGGATCTGATATGGCAGGGCGAAACATTTTCGTAGGCGGCACTTCGTAGGCATTAAACTTCGGATCGAAAACTCTGATTAGTGTGTAGCTGCATTTTTACGGCAGAGGCAAAACCTCCTCACCCCATCTCTAATTTCACAGTTTACTTTTGTGTTTCCTTTTCATATCAGTTTGGGGACATTGTAGCGAATTTGCAACCCTTAAGTTAAAACCAAAAGAACAAGAAGAAAAACACAACGTTGGCTGCACACAATGCAGAAGAATTGAGACCATTGCAGGACTGCGAGAAGTTTAGAACCTGCTGACCTACTGGGATTTACAGAGAATGGTCTGAAAAAGAAAAAATATCCAGTGAGCGAAAGCCTTGTTGGTGCCAGAGAAGAATGGACTGGTTTTTGCTGAAAGGCAGAAGTAACTCAAATAACCACTCAATCGAGATCTGCAGAAGAGCATCCCCGAACACATCGAACCATGAGGGGGATGGGCTACAGCTGCTCCTGTCAGCTAAGAACAGGAAACGGAGGCTACAATTGTTGCAGGCTCAACCAAGCTGTACAATGGAGGATTGGAGAACATTTCCTGGTCTGATGCGACATTTGAATGGTACGGTCAATATTTGGTGAAAACATGGATCCATCCTGCTTTGTATCAACAGTTAAGGCTGGAGGGGGTGGTGTTATGGTGTGGGGGATATTTTCTCTGCACACATTTTGGTTCATTAGTACCTAATGAACATCGTATCACCACCACAGCCTCCCTGAGTATTGTTCTGACCTTCTCCATCTCCATGACTACAGTGTCCCTATCTTCTAATGCTACTTCCAGCAGGAGAACGCTCCATGTCATAAAGCTGGAATCATCTCAGTCTGGTTTCTTGAACATGACAATGAGTTCACTGTACTCAGATATCCTCCACAGTCACCCGATCTCAATCCAGTAGAGCACCTTTGGGATGTCGGGGAAAGGGAGATTCAGATCATGGATGTTCAGCCAAAAACTCTCAGAGGAATGTTTCCAGTATTTATGCCATGAAGGATAAAGGCAGTTTATAAAGTCAAAAAGGGTCTTACTCAGTACTAAAGGTGTTCCTAATAAAGTGGCCGGTGAATGTAATTGCAGGGGGGGGGGGGTCTTTTTAATAAATGCTTCAAATCAAAATGTAGATTTGATTTTTTTGTTATTTTTTGAAGTTATTATGATTTTAAAACATTTATGGATTTTATATCGTGAGCCATCTGGCTATGAATGAGCGTGCAGACCTTGCTCGGTTGCTTGGGCTTTGGTTTGATGCTAATGAACACGTCGAGAAGTTCCATTAGAGAAGTGATGCACTGCGGCTCCACCTCGATGTCCTCTTTGATATCGAACATCAGCACCAGTGGCAAGCAACCCTGCAGAGCGAGAGAGAAAGAAAGTTTTTCCTCAGCTTTGTAAATCATTCAATGAGCTGAACTTTCAAGTGTTTCAAGGACTTTGCTGGCTTTCGTCCTAAAGCTACAGTAATTCAGCGGTGATCCATCACCAACTTCTAATGCTGAAAAGAAAAACAGCAGAAGGCACTGCTGGCGTACGGCTTTCATTTACTGGGCATTCATTCCTTCCCCGACATCGCTGACTCAGCTATCAGTGAAGAAAAGGTGCAGCAAAGGATCTAGAGGCGAGATGCTGTGCTAAACAGCCTCCGCTGACATCTTGTCTTCTCTCTCTGCCTCCAGTGGTGTGTTCGAATCAGGGCTTGCAGGAAGAGACAGAGCACTTTCTGTCTCCGGAGAGCACCGCAAAGTGGTGAAAAGCGAATAATTTTGCTTTCAGAGCAGGGGAACGTTCACTTCTTGTGTGTTCTACAAAAGGGCTGTGTTTTTAAGCTTCTTCTGGTTCAAGCTTTTTTAGTACTGCATGGAGACTACTGGTTTGATCTGAGTGTAATGAGTTCCTATTTCTGTTAGGGTTTAAGAAGGAAATCCTTAGGAAGATTAACTTAAAGTAGAGGCTAAAGTTTCCACACAAACTTGTAAAAGTGTAAAGCCAAAATCACAATAAGCAACATACAGCAACCCCCTCCATTTCTCAATAGCTTAATAGAGGTGTCCAAAATTGGTTGCTATGGTAAACAAACTGGTTGCTATGGAGGGGTCAGTGACATTATACAATGTAGCCTTTGTCACTGTGAGCTAAAAAAACCAACCCCCATGTTTCTATCATTTACCAAAGCCCAGTTAAGAGTTCCGAAAATTTGGTTGCTAGGGTAAGCAGTTTGGTTGCTAGGGAGCCATCAGTGATATTATACTCAAAATAATTAAAAGCAGTCACTACATATGGCACCATCCCCATTGAGCAGAGGTGGTGTCTGGGTCTGAGATGAACGTGGGGCGTGTTTATGCAAAAATAAAGTTTTTACAGCCCTCACCATCAGATACTGGCGTGCCAGACACACAGAGTCAATGGTTCCCTGTAGGTACACGGTGGATTTCTTCTGTGGACAATTGGGGTCAGGGAAGTGGATCTGTGCCCCGGTGCGCTGCATGATGTGTTTGATGTTGCTGCCGTTGCGGCCCATCATGAAGAGATGATGCTGGGGGGCGATGTCCAGCTGGGTGCTGATGGTTATAGCGCTCGCCAGGTTGCCTGCCAGGTGCTCCAGTAACACCGCGGTACCCCTCTGCAACAAGATACTCACAGAAATTAATCGCCGTGACAACTACTTGCTACACAGATAGGAATGATATAAGATTATTTCCCCTACCATTCAATAGGAAGGGAGCCAAACCCTTTAAGAAAAGTTCACTAGCAATATTTCAGCAATTCTTTTACCACGCATAAATTAAGTGTACTTTGTCACTGGATTTGGTAACTTTTCAGAACCCCTAGAATTTTTAATTTAGCGACAAGCGAAAAATCCACCGAGCTTTTCTGGGGTTCCTGAAGACTTTTGTTATGTCTCTAATGAAGCAGCGATGTCTGTCTTTTTTCAGTAAACCTCAAACTGTGACAATCTCAGGCTGCATCCCAATCCATGCACTATCCAATCTTTTAAGCATAATGAGAATTACTCACTATCTAATGCAAAAACACAATTTCGTGCTCTGTTCTCTGGAGAAACGCAATTCAAGATTGTAGCTTTTGATAATAAAAACAAGGAATATTGGAGAATTTTAACAAAAATAGCTTACCAGTCTTAAATAATTTCCGGGCTCTTTCTTTCTCTTTCATATCCAATGATCCAACGTTATTTAATAACCACGAATTTTTCAGGTTAAAAATGATAATTTAATTCTTAATGAAATTAAATTCTTAAGGAAAACCGAAAAATGATCTCTGTATATGTCTAGATTAAAACCACAGATCTTAAACCAAACTTGCCTTTTATTTTACTTACTTCATGTTATTTTGAATTATTCTTAAACATCTTCTCATTTTGCACTATAGGTTTGTTTTAATTATACTGTAACATTGTGTTTATTTAAATATTGGTTAATACACAATACTTGTATTTTTTTGTGTACAGAACGCATTGGAGGTTAAAAAATATTTAATCCGTACAATATGCAAATGAAACAACAACATCAAACTAATTAATAATAGTTTCATCAATCATCAGGTTAACCAATAATACCCCTACACCATTAAAAGCTAGGAGAAACCTGCTGAAATGACTTCAATTTTGACCCTACAACCCTATTCTTCCTGGCTCTTTCAGTCTAGAAACCAGCTGAAGCAAGTTTAAATGAGGAGCGGCATCACTGGATTCAAATCTTCAAACAGATTTAAATATTGCAATAGACTATGGATATTTAGTGTCAAAACTATTGTTAATAAATATAGATTTATAAATATTTAGAGTCCCAAATAAAAAACACCTTGGTTTCAATGCGCATTAAAGAGCTTTTGGAGAATGTTTGATCAAACTCTTAATGTTCTTGTGTTTCAATCTGGCCTAGGTGACCCGGAGAATGGCCTGTTTCTTTCAGCAGATCATAAAGGCGGAGGGGCTCTTCTGAGGTTCCTTTCTGGCTGATTACATAGGTGGTTTTGGCCCTGGACTCCTTACCCCAATTCTCAAGACATACCAGGCATAGTAAGCAGCCCGCAGGACATTTCCTCTGCTCCAGGGATGGAAGAAGATTCTACTCTTCTGAGAAGAATAACAAGCTCTTACCACAATAGACTCTCTGTCTAAAGACGGCCTCATTGGTTTTGGATGAAAGTGGCAAACACCACCAAACATTAGTAGAACTGAGCTCCTGTTTAAGAAACAACCCCCTTTTTCTGCTCATTCTCCATCTCGACCCACCATATACAGTAGTGGTGCACCATCTTGGACTCTATTTGCCAGATCATTCAGCATTAGCTTAGCAAAGATTGATAAATCCCATCAGAGAAGTAGCGTTTCAGCTTCAAATGGTGAGTAGCTGTCTCCAATTAAAAAAAAAACGGTAAAAGTAACGGTGCAAAACTCACGTTTTCCTCCGAAAAAGGTTTTTCTTAGTAAACAAGTAAAAGATATGACTTTCAAAATTAGGGTACCATGACCTGAAATACCTTGAGGTGGTGCTAAAAAGGTTTGAGTTTTGCGATTCATCAGAATTCAAACCAGAAACCATGGCCGTAGAGCTAGGGTCACGAATTGGATGATTACGTTTAAACCTTCAGTAAATATACAGCTAGTATCGAAGGTGAGGGTGTTGCCAAAAACATGTTTAGGTTGGTTTGTTACTCTAAATTCCCCTCAGAAGTGGATGCGTATGGGGCTACTATTATTGAGTCAGGTAGTTAAATAAATAAGTTTTGGATCCACAAATAAATCTGCTTCATAAACATTTAGAAATGAAAACACAATCCACAAATATCTTTTCAAGAGTCACAGATACAAATTTTGTTTCGATTTATTTGTGCATCTCAAAAAGGTGAGCAAATAGGTGAGCTCCGCCCACCGCCTGGTAAACCATCCAATCATGTCATGCTTAGGGGTAGGAATAAAGAGGAATGAAAACAGCTTCAAAACATTTATGTGTTAAATTAATTCCACTCACCTCTCTCACCTGCTGATTTGCCTTTTTCTTCCTGCCCCTAAGCATGACGTGATTGGATAGGAAGAATGCCAATCCGTTACAATCTGATTGGTTTACCTGGCGGTGGGCGGAGCACACCTATTTGTGGATCTCTGGCTCTTCTGATGGGAGATTTGAGTCAAGACGCGCAGCGAGAGATTGACATTAATCCTAATTTTCTAAATTAAATTCTTCATAGTCAGGAATAAAACCGGTTTGTATTATATCCATTTTCTCTTTTTCAAAATCAGAGGCACATCTGTTCAGGCAACGTTATTGAGCTTATCTTTGCATTTATCAAAGGTATAGTTCGCACAAACTGCTGCAAGTGTCTAGAATATGATGACTTCAGGTCATACAATTGTTTTGACCTTTCACCATGCCGGGAGGTTTGTAACATGCGTCCTCTCGCCAGCAAAGAGCGATTGTAAACAAGTGGGTCCATGAATATGCAAATCCTGGCCAGATCAGGTTACCGCCACCTTTTCAGAAAATCTAGGCAGAAAGCATTTAGAAAAGAAATGCTGTTTTATTGTAAATCTGCGCGGGGGATGTGTTAGAGATTAGATGTTACAGATCTTATTTGAAGTGCTACACTTACTTGTTTTATGCTTTATATTCTATCTATGCAGTAACTCACTGAATATATATTATTTTTTTACTGAACAATACTGATCTAATTGGATTCAATGCTGTTACATTCAATACATCTACATTTTTTATTATTTGGGACCTATTTCATTTCTCGATCTCGATCGTTCATGTGAGAGAAGGTTCTGTCGAAAATCCCCTGAACGAGCACACATAGCTACATAGCCCTTCAGACGAAGCATTTCATAAAAGTCTAGGCAGCCCTACACCTCACAGAAAACCACAAAATAGAGAAGAAGAGTAAAGGGGGAAAAGCGAAATCGACCAATGATGAGGCCACGGCCGTTCCATCACACTTTTATTTTGAGATCCCACCTCTGACAAATGATGCTGAAGATAATAGCAGTTCACCTTCACAGCCACAGCATTATTCTGTGAACCCCGCACTACTCCTGTCGCTCCATAGAGCCTGGATCTCTGTTTGAAAGCCACTGAGATGTTGTACGTCTGGGAGATGTGCTGGATGGCTGGAGAGCTTGGGTCTGGGTTCGGCTGCACCATCGCCGGCAGTTCAAACATCAGAACGAGTGGGAGTAGCTCCTATAGAAAACACAATACATGGTGAAAAGATTCATTCTGTCTCTCTTGTCCTTGCAGTGCCATGTAAAAAAAATGACTTTCAAAAATGGAAGTGTTAATGATCAATGAAGAAAAATCGATATTTGGTGAGATCCCCATTGCTCTAAATACATTTGCTCACAGTTTCTGAAGGAACTGGTCGGTTGTTACAAACACCTTGGAGAAGTAACCCCAGATCTTCAGTAGATGTAGCTTTCTCTTATCCTTCTGTCTCTTCATGTAATCCCAGACAAACTCGATGATGCTGAGATCAGGGCTCTGTGGAGGCCATGTATCACTTCAAGTTTTTGTTGTTCTTCTATATGCTAAAGATAATTTAAAAGTATGTTGGCTGTATGTTTGGGCTTATTGTCCAGCTGCAGGATAATTTTGTGTCCATCAAGCACCTCTCTGGTTACACTTTACCTTTCCACTCATAGTTTGTGATTGGAGCCATTTATTGTCAAACAACTGTGTTTACTCTTCTTAAAAGTGGAAAGTGAGGGATTCTGGTGAACCAAACATTTCTGCTATAACTGCCAGAAAAATTGTGAAGGAAACAAAGAAAAACCCACAAATAACTTCAGATCACTGAAAAAATGAGGCGTGGCTTTTTCCAGGAGAACAACAAGGAGACCCTTTCTTGAAGAAAAATGGGTTGGATGGTCAAGCCGCTAGAAGTAGGAAGCCATTACTACACAAATGCCACAAAGAAGCTGCTTACAATCCGCCAAACAGCTCCGAGACAATCTCCAAACTTCAGGAACAAAGTTATTTGGCCACCACCATAAACTCTGTTTGGAGTGGAGTCAACAAGGCCAATGTTGAACGCAACACCATTCCCAGTGTGAAGCATGGATGCGGGTCACCGGGGATATGTGAGCTCCGAAGGCACAGTAAACTTGCTCAGAATTGCTGCTCATGGGACGTTGCTGAACATTCCAACACCACAACGATCCAAAACACAAGGCCATGCCCACTCATAATCGGTTCCACCAGAACAAAGTGAAGGTTCTGGAGTGGATCACAGTTTCCTGACCTCAGTATAACTGAAGCACTCAGACATATCGTTTATGCAAGAATTTAGAAGAGTACAAGACGAATGTGCTGCTTTACCAACAGAGAAGATAAAGAACCTCATCGACAACTACCTCAAGAGATTTCAGGATGTCATTACCCATGTTTCCATCCCAAGATGCGACATAAAATTGGTTTATCTCATATGGTACTTGTTGGTCAAGACAGTTCTGGGAGGCGATGATTCCGGAACATTTTGATGACAAACTTTGGGTAAGGAACTTTAGAATGACCAAAAGAACGCTTCAGATGTTGTGCAATGAAATCGGTCTTTGGTTAGTCCATTAATGCTGCCCCACTGTGTTATGAAGCAGACGGGACAGACAGGGTGAGTAGTGCCAATATATAGTTTATTTGTAACAGGTGAGCAGCAGATAAGGAATGACGTGCAGCAACAGGTGAGAATGGAAGTCCCGTGATACTGGGTGCTTCGGGAATGGAGAGAGTGCTGAGATGAGCTGGTTTCTTCCACAGGGTTGATGAGAGATGAACGATCACTCCAGAGAAGACGAACAGGAAGAACAAGCTGAAGACACACAAATCACGATGGAACACAAGGAGGACTGGACAGACTGGAACAGAGAGATCAGGTAGGTTAGCGTTGCTAAGGCGTTATAGTGAACACAAGAGAGTCCGCTTCGTAGGAACGAGCCCGGACCGTGAGTGGTGAGGGAGAGTGAGGATATATAGGGTGTGTCTTGATTGCTTCCATCCGTGTGTGATTAGAATTCAGGTGACGGTGATCTTTGGGTGATTGATGTGGAAGAGGCTGGCTGATTCGTGACACACTGCACCCCAATTCCGACAGAAATACCCATTGCCATTGGATTTATTCTGTAAACGCATTTCCATCAAAGTTTATGCGCTTTCTAATCTAATAAACAGTTTATTCGCATAATTTGCAAAAGTTTGTGCGCCTAATTTTTTTATGTGCATTTCAAAATGTATGCAGATATTTTGCACATAAATGCACATAATAAAGCTGGATGGATACATAGCTATTGATGTTAAACGGGGGAATACAAAATATTAAGATACATCTTTTGATCAGGATCATTCTGAAATTTTCTTTGTTATGATTTAAAAGAATAAACACATGTACTTGAAAATAAATGGCTTTAACCAACCACTTTGTAAAAAGAAACTTTGTATTTTCTGAAACATCTTGACAGTGTCAGTAAAACTATGAGCAGAACTGTATAGACATATTTTAATAGGTCCATATACCCCACACCTTTGTCCTGCACTTTACTACTATTGCACCTCTGGTTAGACTCAAACTGCATTCCATATTCTTATTCTTGTGCTGTTGGACTGACATTAAAGTTGAATCAAATCTAATCTAATAACCACAGGTCCAGAAAAATGAACCAACAGAACCAATGGCCAAGCTGTTAAAATGCAGCTCTGATGAGTCCCACATGTACGGGACCTTGGCTCGCCCTTTTGTTCTGCACTGGGGCAAATATTAAAGACATTCTCCGCACCATTAGATGTGGTTGGGACAGTCGCTCTTTATTTACACTAAGAGATGTTTATTAGATTCAACATTAGCCGGGCGAAAGAAATCCATCAAGGATAACGGTCTGGAATTCCAATCATCCATCTTCATTAAAGGCTCCCCTCATTCTTGAGCTATTAAAACCATAACCATGGTTATTTATAACCAAGGACTTATACATTGGCTAAGAGCACAGCCATCAAAACAAAACCTCCCGTGCTTGTGTTTGTAAAGGATCAGATTGTAAAGCGTTCCCGTCTGAATCCTTTATTATTATCCAAACATCGTCCCAGCTTTCCTCTGACTTTCTGTAGAATCAGTAACTTCTGTGTTTACTTTCTCTGGGATTTCAATGAAAACATGCATTTTAATCCAGGAAGATGCTCTGAGGATCATTCATGTGAGGAACTAGGGTAAAATTGAAACAGCTAATCGGTCACTTATAAAACCATGGTAAAGATGCAGGGGGTTAAGCAGAAACATGTAATAACACGTGTTTCTTGAGGACAAACATATTTAATTCAATTTAAATTCAAATGTTAGGATCATACATGGGAAAATAGAGAGGACTCAATGTCATGGCATAATCCTTACTCTTGTATTGTGGTAATACAAATATCTATCTGCCCTTGGTTTCTGTGACTTCCTGTTTCGTTACGCTTCTGGGGCGGGCACCTGGCAGTCTGAATCGTCTGGATGCTGGGATTCCTTCTCATGCTATGAGCTTTCTCATGTTCTCCAGCTATGTGCTCATTTATGTTGCATGGCTGGTTTGATGTTATATTTATCTGAGCACATGGCCTAGTATTTCTGTATGGCTATGTGCTTTTTCTCTCTTGACCCGTCATAAGTTGCTAACACTGATTTGTCTCTGAGGTTGGATTAACAGAGGCCGTGGGTTGTCCCAAAGTCTGGATTAAAACCTGGGGTGATCACACGTTTTCAATTGCTGCCTTTACAAATCAGATTTGCACTATCATTGTCTGTTTTTAAATCCAAGCCAAAAACTCTGCTGCTCAACAAAGTCTGCGCATTTTATTTCTTTTACGTAGACATTACAAGTTTTCAACTACTTTTACTCATTCATATTCTTTTTCTTCTGCTGCCGGGCCAGGTCGTTGGGGGAAGAGTGTCCTGGCGCCAAGGTACCATACCTGAGCTCTCCGGCTTGAAAGGGGATGGATATCTGCACTCCTCGGTTGTTGACATTTGAGCTATGTGCTCGAGGGACTCACTGAGTTCTCTGCACCAACAGGTTCCATACGCCAAGTCTTTCAGCTCCTGTTCTTCCTGCAGCTCCACCTTTGGATCCTCTGGTGGTTCCAGATCCTTCTGCGGCTTCGACTGCTGCATCTTTTGAAGTTCCTGATCCTCCGGTAGGTTCTGCTCCTGCTTCTCCAGCAATCTCTGCTCTTCCAGTGACACCAGTTCATGATCCCCTGGCTCGACATATCCTGGAGCCCCTCCAAGGAAAAGAGACCCAGCCCATCTACCCAATGGTCAAGCAACTTCTATGTGCATTGTTTATGGAGATCATCACATCAGCCATGCCACTGGCCCCTCCTGTAGCTGTACCATTATAGGGAACCGGAGATTCTGAGCCTCCTCGCTCTCCTCTGCCGTGCCGGTGGTACAGCAACTCGTCTGAGCTTTGTCTGGACCTCTCCGAACCACGGGGATTCGCCATACATGCGTCCCCACTGGGAGTTTCCTTGCCTGGCAGAACTTTTTTGGACTTCTTGCTAGGGACTTGAGTGGTCATGTCCTGTCCGAACCTGTCCCATGTTCATCAGTTCCACCTGCCGTGTCCCTCGTTTACCCTGATGCTCTTGTGTATTGAAACCCCTCTGTTTCTTATTCCAGTGGCCAGTTACTGATGTTTCTTAGGTTACCTTCCCCAGCTTCCACTGTACTCTGACATGTATAAGAATGTTGTAGGTGGGAGTATAGATGGTGAGCAGGTCTCTAAGATAGGAGGGTGCCATGTTGTTAAGTTATCAGTAGAAATTCAACCCGAAAGGTGAATCACCTAAAAATGTACTCTGTTGGGAGATGGCTAGGATGGGAAAAATGCTCATAAATGTTATGAGTGGTGAAAAAGTCCCGTAGCTGTTTAGCTACAATACATTTGTGAGTTTTGCCAAGAAATGGCATGTTTTGAAACTGGACGGTAATCCTTCATTCGTCCCCTGGTTTCTTCAGAATAGTAGTGCACCGTGTTGTAATTTAGATGACTTTTATTTTTAATTTTATAACCAGTTTGAATAAGCAGATCCACATCAAAACATACCAAAATTAAAGTTATTTAAAAAGAAAAGTACAGCATCACGTCAGTTTTTGTTGAGCATTTGTATTGTTCTGTTTTGAGGGTTCACTGAGTTCTCTCAGTGTTAAAATGTATTTAACTCAATTGTCATGAAACATTTTGGATCTTGACATTAAAATAAGAATTACACTCTTCATTTTGGGTGCGACTGCACAAAATAACTCTGCATGAACATCACAGATAGACAGAAAAGACGGAAAAGATAATTATGCGGTCGAGAGATCAATTCCCAGCAGTTCTGGTCACGCGAACGAGGAAGAAACGCGAGGCTGCCCTACTAACATCCTGCCCTCAAATGTACACTCTTCCCACAAAACTTACATAAATAATAGAGTGGCTTGGCATTCCTAAGCTGCTCATTTTATACAAATTGCATTGTGAAATAAAAGACAAGGCTCCTGAAGTTTTTGGTGGAGAATGTCCTCGAGTTTAATTGGAGCTGGGTTTTGTGCAAACACTGAGGAAGCAGAGAGAAATGCTCAAATGCTTTGGTTTGTTATCCTTGGTTCTCTCTGAGGAGGAAGCACGTGTTTGTGATGGTGAAACCAGAGAAGAGAGTCTGGAACGAGCCGGAGCGTTCGGGTGTCTTTAAAGATTGCACTGAAATGGTACTTTTCAGACCAGCTTCAATAGGCACCATGTGTTCCTCTTCAAGCCCTCAATAAATCCGGCCTTTGTAGGGAGGCCGCGGTAAAAATGTTTCCAATTTTGATTTGATTTTCTTCAACGGAAATATTCAGAATTATCATAGAAACTTGTAGACAGTGATTTCCATTGAAAGAAAAATACAACGTAAATCAATCCCTCCTGTAACATTCTCTCGTGGTGAACAGGGGAAAAATGTAAAAATAAACTCAATAAGAACCTTTTAAAGGAACACTACACTTTTTTAAAGTTTTAGAAGCTTTAAAGCTTTTTAAAGTTTTAAAGCTTTAGAATTTTTTTTTATTCAGCATCTGACAATAACACTTGAAGCGAAAGTGACATTACGACCAGGTATGGAGGGACCTATACTAAGAATTTGTGCTCTGCATTTAACCCATCTAATTGCGCACACACAGCAGTGAACAAAAATAAAATCCGGAGGAGCAGTGGAGGAAACTGGTGACTTGCCCAAGGCCACCACAGTTGTTGGGACCAGCAACCTTTTGGTCACCCGTCAACCTCTTTATCCACTGTGCCACAATTTCCCCTTTTAGCATATCTTAGCGTAGACCAGGAGTATTCAAATAAAACTGAAAGAGTCCGGTTTCATGATGCTTTCTGTAAGCAACGGTCCAGAAGCTCATAATGTCTGACTATTTACTGCAATATATTATTAAGTAGCTGCATGTGATCAATACTTGATAGAAAAAATTATTCCTTAAAATTAAAACCTTAAAAATTAAACCTTTTGTCTCATGATGCAGTTTGACTTTTAATCAAAGGTGGTCTTTGGTTTAGTCCCGGTGGTTAATTTTTAGTGCTCACAAGTACAGGGTTCTCAAAATTTGGTCATTCTTCTGCATAAGATCACCACCCCCCCTCCATTTCATTAATGACAGGGGAAAGTGTTATTATAAGAGATAAATTGATTTGTATTAAGAAACTTAACTAACAGTAGCATTATAACCATGTTACGTTTAAAATTATTAGATAATTATTGTGTTCTTGCCATTTCATGAGTAAAAATAAACTATAGAAAGTACAAAATGAAAATAAACTATTGAAAACTATAACAAAATGCACTCTTGAAATAAAAAAGTGCAAATGTAACATTTCAACTATGACCCCTATACCATGGAGCTGAAGTTTCCCTTTAAAAAGCGTTCCGGTTGATACACGTTTAACTTTTACCCTGAAATTGAAACAAAAGCTGTGATGAGGGCAGCCAAAAGAGGGCAGCAGCTCTGGTTCTAATTCCAGATCCCCATCTTGAAAAGCAGCTGCTCTGTTGTGTTGCTAAGACCAAGAGGATACTGAAAAATGTGTTTATCAGATTAAAAGCATCATTCATGTTTGCACCCCCCCTCGTACCTGTCTGTCTCCCCGAGATATATCACAGCCTCCACGCGCACTTCCTCTCACTATCTCAGAAAAAACATGCTTGGAATCTGCTTACCCGAATTCGGGATCTGGCAGCCTCTACTCCTCCTGGCTGGCCGGCGATAGACACCTGTTAAAAACATCATGATGAACTTTTGTAGGAATCAGGTTTATTCCATTATAATAACAATATTCCATTTTATTTGTTGCACATTTCAAGAAATCAAGATTGAACCTTCAGTGGCCAATTAATTACACAATGCACTATGACCTCAGCTTATTTGGGAGATAAATCACAGTTAACCTTTTTTAGAAGTAAATATGCAAATCACATGAAAAAAAAACACAAAATAAAACAAGCTGCAATATGAATGAGAATGAATATTATTCTATTATTGTATTTGACGTTAATGTCAAAATTTGTAAAAGAAGCACCTTATCAATGTTAAACGCAGTATGTCCTACTGCCACCTGGTGGCACTATAGCTAATACTGTAAGTTTCAGGCATGGTATCTTAACACCCATGGGAAGTTTGATCCCAGCTGGATGTGTGGCAGAGTTAGAGTTATTTCTTTATAATTTAAAATTTTGTTATAATTTAGTTTTTCAACAGCCTTCATGGGAACATAGCTTAACAAAATTAAACAAGCTTCGGAATTTAACATCCCATGTGCTTTTAGATAAGACTGATGAAGTTTGGAAGTGAACAGATACAATCTCTGGGAAGAGTTTGTTAAAGAATGAGACATGCAAAAGAGGTTTTATTTTTTTAGGTTTTTACAAAATAATAGATTTCCTCTCAGTTTTGGAAACTCATTCCAATAGACTTTTTTTGTAGGTCTTGATCCCTGACATAAATGTTTCAAATTTCAAATATGTCCTTCAAACATAGTCTGAAACAGCAACAGAAAACAGCATTTAATGGAATATTCCATGTTGCCACTAGGTGGCACTATACCTGATACTGTACATTGTTATGTAGATTTGTTCAGACGTGGACTTTCGACGAGTTTGCCAAATTTGAACCCAATCCGACTTTGAATGGTTGAGTTATTACCAACGTCCTGTTTATGGCATAATTTTGGTTAATAACTGTCTTCCTGCCGAGTTTGCAAATGCGAAATATTACTTTTTTTTAAGTCTTTGTACGCTATACATTTATGCTTAATTTCATTTGCCTACGACCGTCAGCGCACCAAAAGCTGAAACACATTAGGACGAGCGGCTCGAGTCAGTGTCTCACCTGGTTGCTCTTCTCCGCCTGGTTGTTGCGGTTGGAGTCAGGGAAGTGGATGTGACAGCCCGTGTCCTCCATCACTTTCTTTATGTTATTTCCTCCTTTACCGATGACGTGTGAATGCTCTGTGTGCGAAACGTCCATCTTCAGAGTCACACGGTTGCTCTGAGGAAATAAAACAGTTGGAATGTGTTCATCTATGCCACATGAACAGTGATCTATTGCTGATTGCAGTTGTTTTCAGTCGGGTGGTGACGGGATCTTAAGCAGAAAAATTCATAGTCTGCCTAAGTGTAAGTTACATCATGAGATTGGAAATGGCCAAAAACTTACAAGCCTGAGCTTATCTTAAAATGGAAGGAAATTACACTTTTGCTCATAAGGAAAGCAAGCTGAAGTTGATAAATGTTTGAACAACCCCAGTGAAAGAGTCCCTTTTGAGCCATAATGCAGTACAGTACATAAATGAAAGTGTCATAAATACATTTTTTATCAATGAAAATATTGCAGTGAATGAACGAAAGAGAAATCTGAATCCAATCAATATTTGGTGTTATCCCCCTCTAGTAACTATTTTCTAGGTAAAAGTGGTCTTCGTTGAAGAGTTGCAGCCAAAAAGCCATTCCTCCAATGTGTCTTTGGACGTTTGTGGCCTTGGACATCTCCGGACAGCAGATGGGTGTGGCCGGGTGGGTACCTCTGGTTTCTGACAGCTCTGGGCTCTCTGTTTTTGAAGGGTATTTAACTTGATGTGTCTTTCAATTGCTGAACAAGTTTCATTGGCCGACCACTACACCCACTGAACATTTCCCATTTTTTTTATCTTGAAACCCAAGTCTGATTTGGAATCTTTGGCATAATACACCTGAACACAATCCCGCAAAAAATTTTCCCAATTGCCTAAAACCTTTACACAGTTTTGAAAATACTTGTGTATAGTAGTCTATATTGTCACTAGAGGCAAAACAAAATTGCAATAAAAATATGTAATCATTCCATTTAGTGTATTTACTGTGAGATATTGTCTAAGAGCTTGTTATGGAAATGACCTCTATTACTATCAAGAATCACTCAGGAGCAGCGTGAGTGGCAGTTTTTTCAATATAACCGGATGAACAATTCCCTGTACTTATCTTAAGCATGCACGGATCGCTGCACCAGTGAGGGAACAGGACAGGACAGAAAAGAGAGAGAGCATCTGTGCTTTCTGCTCTGAGTTTTATACTCAGCTATACATCGGATACAACAGCTGAGCTCTGGATTCGCTCTGTCAATGACTGGCACTTTAAGTTCTGCATAACTCCAGACTGATAGTTTAAACATTTTTTTTTGTAAAGTATTTTGTAACATGACAAAGCTCTGATATGAGTTAGTAAACATTGCCTCTTTAAAAGCAATATGACCAAAAAGAGAAGGAATAACGGTACGGCTAAAAAGGGACATGTCCAGCCCATCCGCTGAACAAACTGTGCCCGCCTTGTTCCCCAAGACAAAGCCATCAAAAAGTTGTCATCAGAAATATTGTGGAGGCTGCGGCTGTCAGGGACATCTCAGAAGCCAGTGTCTTTGATTCGTATGTTCTACCCTAACTTTATGTGAAGTTACACTACTGTATCATCTCTGCCATCCACAGCAAGGTGGTGAGGAACCGCTTGTGTGTGGCCAGGCAAGACCGGACACCTCCACCACGTTTCAGGCCCACTGGAGCAACTCCAAGACCCCCTGCAAAAGCAGTGTGATCTGGAGATATCTGTTTACATTTTTATGTGAAGGAATAAAAAAAGCTCTGATATGAGAGTTAGAACACTATCAAATTGAAATGTAGGTATAAAACAAGCATTCTCAGACTCTTACATGCTCTGAATCCACAAATGTTAGTGCTGCCCTCTAGTGAGCCCCCTAGTCACAAATGGTGTTAAACTTTTTAAAATTGAGTTTTATTTTTCCAATGAGAATAAAAAAGCTATTTTTCCATTCCAGTTTATTTTTACTTTTTTGTTTTAAATTGTGATAAACAACCGCAGAAACATAAAGAAGTCATAGAGGTCAATAAATCACCTTCGTGTCAAGGACAGACATGATCCTTTCCTTGGCCTCCTTCACATTGTCTCTTTTCCCACTGACTTTGATGTGTGGATCTGAAAGACACAAAAACAAAGCACAGATTTATTTAAGGGCTCTTGAGGTGATGACAGCAGCTTGGAGAAGATAGTGGAGAGGTTATATACATAACCCCGAATGCCCCACTAGAGGGAGCGCCTTTCTCTTTAATAAGAGAATGGATTTTAGGTACGGCAGGAAGTAGACTGGGAGAGCCAGGAAACCAGTGATGAACCCTGAGTCCGTGCACTGTAGCTGTGTCTCAATCCAGGTTCTAGATCCTTCAGAGTGAGGATGAATACGGTCTCTTATATCAACACACTGCGTGAAGGCTTTTCCCATTTCACCAAAAATGAAAGTGTTCCTCGAAGGCGTCTTTTCCTCCGAATTTGGAGGATCCATGGCTACAATTTTTCATGGCCTCAGATATCCCGAAAAGCTTTACGCTTTTTTTTCAATGGTATCAACACATAATAGCAAGTAACACAAAGTTTTGATTTCATGACAGTAGTTCAAGGCATTCTTTACAAGCTGGTAGTAATAGTAGCATGTATTTGAAAAACATGATGCTAATACAGCTTCATAAGGTTTATAACCACCTGAAGGTGATGGATGCTAATTGTTGGTACAGGTCATTTTGTTGTAGGATCAAGGGGCAGACGAAGGAGTTTCTAAAACTAAGCTAGATTGTCATATTTACCAACGGTTGATGCTGCCTTCACGAGGGCACCTTCTGGGCGTGTCTTGAACTTGTAGCATAAGGGGCGGTATGAACGTACAAGACCAGCTGTCCGGCACGGATGCATCCGAGTTATACTTACAAGCAAGGTGATGGGGAGAAAGGGGGAGTCTCGGACATAGTCAATGGTGAGAGGTAGGTTGACGTATATATAAGCCAGATGATTTAGGATAATTGGTAGCTCTAGGGACATGCCCTCTAGTCTTAAGTGCAACTTTGGAGGATACTCTGAAATCGTAGCCTCGGTTGGTTGGGTAGCCTGCATCCACAGAAGAGAACAAATTCCTCGTATGGGTCACTACTACTTAGTCCGAATGTCACTTTCACTTTTACTGGTGTGAGAGCTGAACACCGGAGCCTTTATGGGGAGTTCAGATTTTAGGCTGTCATCAAAGACTCCTGATGAAAAATGAAATCTAAGAAATAAAATTATTTGTTTACACAAAAAGGTGAGGGCTACAAGAAGATCTCAAAGCTTTGAAAATCAGTGAAAATACTGTAGACAAAGTGATGAAAAATGTAAGAAAGATGGAAGTGCAACCATCTTACAGAGACGTTAAGGCCATCCATGGAAATTAGCATCTTCTGATGAGAAGCGTTGAAGAAAACCTCCTGCAAGTTCACTGCAGTTAACTAAAGCAGTAGGAAGCCAAACTGGAGCGAGGATTTCCGGTGACGCTACACACGCACACTGTAGAGGAACGGTATGGATGGGTATCGTCCACGAAGGAAGCCTCTCCTATAGCCCATGCACAAAAGTACCCCTAGAATTTGCCCATGCTGAAAAAGACAGAGACTCTTGGGACTCTACACTCTGTAGTAACAAGATAAAGATCACAAGGAGAGGATTTCAAAGAAAAATGCCTGGTGCCTAGAGTGAAACATGGTGGTGGCAGTGTCATTATATGGGGCTGCAGGTGTGCTGCATTTCATCAATGGTATTATGAACTCAAAAATGTTCTGCTGAAGGAGAAGATGCTGCCATCACTCCGTGCACTTCTCCAACACAACAATATTCCTAAACATACTGCTTCATTTCTGAAGATCAAGGTGAAGGTGATTGAACATCCAAGTTCCTCCTGATCTGAACCAGATAGAACACCTGCTGGGAATTCTGAAGCTTCGTTCTCCATCCAGCATCCAGCAAAATACTGAATACAGTTGTTTTTGTTGCATTTTTGCTTCAACCAATTTGATCTACGTTCGATTAGTAACCTTAATTTCAAGTTCTGAAGTAAAATACGTTTTCAATAAATCCCAACCTTTGGAAACGGTTCTTTTCTTCGTTGATTTCATTTGTATGTTTTAAAGGGGGATCACTCATTTATGCTGAGCACTGAATGCTCTGGCAAACCGATTCCATGGCCGATTCACTGTAAAAATAAATTTGTATGACCCTGATGGTGGAAACAAAGGATTTAAACCACCCACAAGAAGAACAGCGTGCAATTCCCTCTCCACAGAACAAGGTCACGGGTCAAACCCGACATATCTGGCTTTCCGTGTTGTAGCTGCCATCCTGCGCTTAAGGAAAAACGAAGGAAGCTGCCAGAAGGATACGCTAAATCACTATCCCACGCAGAAGTGCATTTCCACACCACAAAATCCTTTTAAACATCAGGTCGGCCTGACTAGATGGACAGTGCGGGTAGAAATATCCCAACGTCCGGCTCCAGCAGCCATCCAGAAACTGTTTTTTAGGGCTAAAATTGCATGTAATGTGACCATTGTCTGCGGCCGGTAGAGGTTTAACAGTTTACATTGTGGCACTGGGAGAAACAAGAGCGTAAGCACGCGTCTCATGAAAACGTACCAACTTTTTGTGGTTTAGCACATGCAGGATTACAGCCGTGATTAGGATCTCAAGCTTCTATGTTACTGATCGCAGTCCAGCTCACCAGCCGTGAGTGGCACTCCTGAAGAATTGGATTTATTAGGGTGGTGAAAACAGAGGAACAGGATATAGTTATTACACGCCACAATTCAGCAGATAGTGTTCAAGGCAAGGCACGAAACCCTCTGCATGCAAGGCTAAAATGACTTCAAAACCATAATCATCGTGCTGTTGGTGGATTTAACCTTGAAAGCTTTAGGGAAATTGAAAAGTGTTCCGTAGAACTGGGTTTTACTGTTATGGGATAGATTTTTCCAAAGAATAGCATCTAAAGTAACTAAATACAAATACTCTAATTACTGTAATCAAGTCGTTTTTCTCAGAAATTGTAATTTAGTGAGTAGATTTAAAAATGTATATTTTTATTTCAGTACATTTCTGTATCTGTTCTTTCACTCCACTACTTTTACTCAACCTGCATTAACTACTTCAAATGTATTTTTTTCTACAGGGATTCATTCGCGTTGATCTCGTCCAATCAAATTGCGCATAAAGAAACAATCCCCCAAAAACGAGATCTGGTGAATGTAACCAATACAACATCATCAGATCAATACAAATATTAGAAATATATATTAATTATTATTATAAATATAATTATAATTATGTTGGCTTGCTTGCAAAGCCAACATATTGTTATCTCACTTAAACTTATTATTATTCTTCCGGCTTCTTCTTCTTCTTCTTCTTCTTCTTCTGACAAAAATTCTGACAGCTACTCCTCCTAGCCCGTTCGAGCTACAGCCACGAAACTTTCCACGGTCGTCCAAACTGTTCCCACTCGAGTTGCTATATCTCATCGGACCGATTGGACCAGCGGTTTCTGTAAAAATCGCGAATTTCGGCCCAAAAATCGCCCAAGTCATTCCCTATGGGGGCCCTAGAGTGGTGATGTCATCGCTCACTCTAACTTTGAGCAAGCTCAGTCTTGTTGATACTTGCAATGTTTTCTCAACTAAAATTAACCTTTACACACACATTTTATATCTAAATGGTAGAGATTTTTGTCCTCTTTCAGTTGGTGCTGTTTTCATTTTTAAAAAAAACACACGGTTTTTACTCCAGGTGGCCTAAACCACAACGAGTGCACATAATTGCTCCATTCACCTCCATTCAAAATTCTGGTGGATTCTGTTTAAAATCTCAATCGCAGGCTATTTTTAACTTGCCATAAATCATTCACACTTTATCACAGCTTCACAAAATTTACACCATTCTCTTCCTTAAAATCTTGGGATTCTAACAGTAAAAAAAATATTTCAATACCTCTGTTCATTCTTTCGTAATGTTTATTTGTTTGAGGGTATGGATTTCTCTAAAATGAGCAGTTACACAGAATCAAATGAAGGCTAATTGTAGCTCGCCATAATTTTTTTATTTCTAATCACACCTTCACAAAAATTACAGCATTCTCTTCGTTAGGTCTTCTGCTTCTTACAAAGAAAGAATCATTTCGATATGTCTTACGGTTCTTCTATAATCTTTATTTGTTTGAGGCATGGAAATCGGATTTTCTCCAGCAGATTTGCCATCGTTTGAAAATCTGACAGTTGAGTCAGCTGACTCGTTTGAAAATCTGGCAGTTGATAACTCCAGGTGCAAGCTCATTTCAAATAAGTAGGTCAAAGGTGTCTCATTGACTTTCAATGGCCCATTGAAATGAATGGAGCATGAATCCCATAGATCCTATTGTGAAAGAACTTCTGTAATTGATTGACACTGAAAAGTCATACCAGCATTAAGGAAGCAAATCACTTATCCAGCCCATCATTGCTTGTGAATTAACATAAATTAATTAAGCCACACCCACTTTTTGACATAACTTTAGATGTCAAATATCTTCTAAACAGAACACAGTACAGACATGGGGGTTGCTTTATATTATTCTAAATGGAAAGTAGATTAAAACATGATGTCACTGACTCCTCCATAGCAACCAAATTGTTTACCATAGCAACTAAATTGCCATATCTCTATCTTAGCTTAGGAAAATGCTAGAGACTTGGGGGCTGGTAAGCTGCACCCATACTGACAGCTGAAACATTATATTATGTTAATGACACCTCCATGGCAACCAGACTGGTTACCATGGCAACCAATATGGCATGTCTCTATCTCAGCTTAGGAAAATCATAGAGAGATGGGGGTTGCTGTATTTTACCCGTATAGATATGGGGAGCAATATATTAGGTCAGCGACCCCTCCATAGGAACCAAACTGGTTACCATAGCAACCAAAATGGCGCAGCTCTATCTCAGCTTTGGAAAGTCATAGAGACATGGGGGTTGATGTATTGACATGAAGAACAATGTGTTAGGTCACTGACCCCTCCATAGCAACCAGACTGGTTACCATAGCAACCAATTTTGCATGTACCTATCTCAGCTCAGGAAAATCATAGAGACATGGGGGTTGATGTATTTTACTCGTATTGACATGGGGAACAATATGTTAGTTCACTGACCCCTCCATAGCAACCAGACAGGTTACCATAGCAACCAATATGGCGCATCTCTATCTCAGATTAGGAAAGTCATAGAGACATGGGGGTTGATGTATTTTACTCGTAATGACATGGGGAACAATATCTTAGGTCACAGACCCCTCCATAGCAACCAGACTGGTTACCATAGCAACCAATTTTGCAAATACCTATCTCAGCTTATGATAATCATAGAGACATGGGGGTTGGATTATGTTATTGTTGCAGAATTGCCAACATTTAAAAAAAATAGGTATTAACGGCACCAACGCAAGCCAACATCGAAGTTTGCGTGCAAACTTTAAAATCTAGTTTTCTTTTATTGTTTCAATTACCAGGAAAATCGTTGAATGTTTAATTATGAAGCAGTTATTCTCTCTATCTCGTTTTTTCTTTTTTCTGTCTTTCTACTGTTTTGCATTTTCTATATCACTCTGTCTCCTTCGTTCTCTCTATTTTATTCTTGCTCCTCTCGATTTGTGCAAATCTCCATTTGGATCGATGGTTAAAGGGCTTCACATGTCAGTTTACTATGGAGAAACGAGTGTCCAAGTTTTACCATGTTACTACAAGGTAATGTTCATAATGGCATTTTTGTGGCATTGTTATATATGTGTTTGTGTTTTGTGGGCTGGGGGACCAGAATTGTGCAGAAAGATTAGAGGTAAGGAGATCGCTAAGGAAGAAGTCTTGAATCTTCTGTGTAGAGCAAACTATCATGAAGTGAGTTAATATAAAGGGAAGTGGCATCTAATGTAACTTGAGTTGTTATTTTGTCTCTGGTTGAAAAACAGTAGGGTATTTGCAGTGGAATTTTTACTAATTTGCAGGGGAATTAAAATCACAAAGTACATCTGTGCAACAGAAACTTCTCTTAACAACCCCCCATACAAACTCCCATCTGAGCAGGGCTTCACATGCTCTTTCACACTTTTTGACAACCGCAGTTAAATATAGCTCCATGTAAGGATACACACAAACACCCCCCCCCACCACCACCACCACCACCACAGCTGGCTTTGATAAGCGACACACAGCGCTGCAACACATTCTTCTACGAGGCTGAAGCAGTCGTTTCAAACACAGCGGGGGAATGTGAGAAACGAGGAGAAATCAAACAAGCAGCAGGCTGCAATAACCAATCACGATGTAATTCTTGAGGCTGGGTCACGTGGAACCCATCAGCTCAATGGTATCTGGTGTAGAAATATATGAAATGCATGTTGTTCTGGAGTGAGTTTGGCATCACTTTATTTGTCGAATTTAGCTGAGTTTTTAACAAACATTTTTAATCGCTGGATCGGACGTTTCATAGACGGTTGCATGGGAATAACGGGAGTGAGAACAGCTCTAATGAGTCGCTAGCTGAAAAATTGATATCTGTCGACAAACAGAATGCTTTCCTGCTGAAATGAGAGGTCAAAGTTTTGGCGGGCGAAACTGAAACAGATTCATTTGTGAAGGTTCCAGAGCCACATTTGTGGTGGATGTTGATCAATCTGCAGACTGCACCCTTACAATGCGAACAGAGCATGGCTTTTAAAGGGCTGTTGAACCGAGACCCTAACCTAAAAAAACATTAGCTTCTTTAAAATAGCTTTTATTGGAGTCAGCTCAGGTGTAAAAGACGTGTGAATAAGGAACCTTTCTGACCTTGCTTTTTACTCTGTTTTCATCTGATGGAAAACTAAACACTGAAATTAATTAGGTGTTATTTGATTATCGGCTAGTACTTTCAGCTTTCGATGAAGAAAACTTGGGGAAAATAATGAGGGAAAATACAAACACAGATTCAGCATGTATAAGAATAAACTTTTGGATGGAAAAAAAAGAAAAAAAAACTGAAAACATGAAATACAAACATCTTAAAACATTATTAAATTTAAAATCTGTATGAATGTATTGGACAATCATTTAAACCATTAACTAATAAATAGAAACATATTACTAATCAAGATTTTTTTTTATTTTATAAGAAATGTCTCATTTAAATCCCAACAGCTTTTGTAAAAAACAAAATAAATTCACAGTTTGGACAAAGACATAAGTGTTGTCCCCTCATCATCTGAGCTTCACCTGTGACTAATATTGGATCAATTAGGTATCAAATTATCTATAACAACCCCCAGGCACTAGACCTTAACTTCAACTGAAACTAGAGCTCTGCAAACACGCCAAAGATTCACCCTGAGACTACAGTGTTGATTATAAAAAAGACCAGGTCCACTGCTGATGTGGGAGGCACCTTCAATGTGTCCCAGTGTACAGAAGAGACTGGATATGTTTTGACAAACCCGGGAGGACAAACTGCTCAAGAGAACGTTTGTTGGCTCAAAATTCCAAGGTTAGCCCATAGATGAACACTGGGAGGCACACAAGCCTGCTTTTTTGCTTTTCCTGAAGACATCATCAATATATTGTATGTATCCTTGCCAAGCTTCAAGCTCATGGAAGTCATAAAGGAAATTAAATTTGAATCTCCCAGCACCACTACTTCATTTAAAACAAAAACATATTTTGTATTTTGAGTAAATGATGATTTTAGCTTTTCTTATGAGCAGATTGTAACACAAAGTGATTAAATAAAAGTCCGGTTCATAGCAGATGTTTCTACAAAATAGACTTTTTTTCTGGGACTGAAGTATGCAGCTTTATCTAGTTGTCTATGCTCTGTGTCTGGTATCGTTTGTTCTTTGTGATTTATGTTTTGGTTGGCTAAACAGCTCTTTCTGCAACTTTGTTGTAAAAATGTGCTTTAGAAATAAGTGTTACCTGCTGCGGAGGCAGGGGTACATCAAGTGTTGCACTATATTTCAATAAATTCCACCATAAATCAATTACCCAAAACTTTACGCGTGGAATGCAGTCCGCTAAAGAAATCAACAAAAAGTCTTTTCAACCACTGGAAATAGTTTGGCTGTTTTCTAGATGAGCAAAAATGCTCAAATCTGTCACTGGTGGATTGCTGTTCCACTAGATTCTTTAGCTCTGGTGATGGATCGAAAAAAGGTTCCGTGTTCTCCTTTAAAAGGCTTCACATAGGTTCTTATATGTTCATTATTCAGCTCTGAAATACGAGTTCTCATATGCTTCATAAGTCACCTGATTGAGCACATCTGGAGTCACGACATCTTGCACAACCAACAGAGGGAAAATATACGACTGCTGTGAGTGTGAGACTGAACAGATGTTCGGGAACCAACAAAAACAAAGACGAGTGCAGACTGCATACACACACATGCACGCAAAGGCAAAAAGAAAACAACAACTGGACATACCACTCAGACATCCATCATATAGACTCTCTTTACACAAAAGAAAGGAATGTTTAAGAGAGTCTCACAATCAAGTCCACTCCAAACTCTGGCCATTTTTAATAAAACTCAGGCATAGAGGAAATGCGCTGTTTTCTTCATTCGCTTCATACGCAAGCATTCTTCACATCGCTGTCCACTATGAAGTGTCCAGTACGGCAATCAAGACATGATAAGATCTTCTCGTGTGAGGCCTGTAACCAAAGAAGGCCTGATGAGAATGATGATACTGGGAGCGTAACGGAGAGGATGTTTATAGCTGCTGCGTTCATGTAAAAGTCCCGGGGAACACAGAGCACGTGAGCTTTTGTGATGAACCAGAACACAGTGTCATTATGATCTGGAACACATCAGGACATCAGCAAACTTTTTCACACACTACATGATTTCATATGAAAATATTTGGTTACGTAGAACACAAGTGGAAAAAGGTGCAAATGTTGATTTATAAAACGTCTACTGTAATGTTACAGAGAATGCATAGAACCCCATTGTAATTGCTCAGAGTAACATTGTTTTGAGGCTTTCTTCACATGTTTGAAAGTCTAGATCAGGGGTCAACAACCTTTTGGAAACTGAGAGCTACTTCCTGGGTACTGATTAATGTACTAGGGCTACTAGGGCTATTAAAAGAGCTACCACAGTGATACCCTCTTCTGAATTTATTAATAATATAGGATATTCATCTTTGCAAAGACACTGATCATGTGAATTATTTGTCACACTGAATATTAATTAAATTAATTAACAAGGTAGTAAACAAATAAATATTTATATGCAAAACTTTATATTTATGATTTGTCTTAGTGCAAGTGTTATTTAAATCGAAAACACTTCAAAATGTGCCACCACAGTCAAATGAAACAAACATATGCTCCATCCACAGAGGTAAAAAAAAAACCTTTACCTCGCATTCGTCGCAAATATTAAATGATCTTTCTATGAGTCAGTCATCTCGTTTTCGTTGCACTGCTTAATTGTTTCATCGTAGCGCATATATATATCTTTTTTATTTATATATTGTCACATCAAGCTTACGCGCAAGTGTCATTTAAACAAGAATAGCAATCATATTAAATTATATGATTATTAAATTATATGCCTTTACTTGCTGGCGGGACCACGGCGGGAACCCCTACTACTGTAAGAATGAAAACAGCCCAAAAAAGAAAAGTGTCTGAAGAAAATAGAGAGATTAATGCAGTGTGGATATCTGCTTTTGCATTCACCTCCAATGACGCTGGCTTACCTGTGTGCTTGATATGAAGCGAGAAACTATCAAACAACAAAAAAAGTAACATTGAAAGACATTTTCAAAGCAAGCATTTAGCATTTGCTGAAAAAAACCCAACCAAAGATGAGCGACAGAGAGTAATTTCGGAATTTCAACGACAAGCTGAAGAGAGAAAAAGAATCTTTCAAAAAATGTTATCTATACCAACATAAGAACAAGGTGTGGAGGCGGCACAAAGTGGCTCTTTTGATGAAAAAAGGTTGCCGACTCCTGTCCTAGATAATCTACATGATCACCAGAAAAACTGGCAGTCTCATCTAAAGGCCTCTGCAATGTTAACTTTCAAAGATTTCGTAGAACGGTTCATGCTTGGATTTCAATGTTTCGCCATGGCTCCACATCGTCCGATCGGAATGAAACTTGCCATGTGCGTTAAGGTTCCAGGCATGAACCCAACGATAAAGCAACCTACATTATTAGTTATAGAGCATTTAATGCCTCTGTCTGCTGGTTCCATCTCAGAGTGGCAAAAAATCCCCCACCAGAACTTTCTCCCTCACAGTTCCTGGCAGGTGGAATTCTCTTGCAGTCCCAATCCGGAAACCTCAGTCTCTTTCAACCTTTAAAAAGCAACAAAACTCTATTCTTTCAAACAAAACAAAAATAAACTCTAAAGTAGTGAATTTATTCTGTATCAGCTCGAAGGTTTCTATGTGCTCGTCTTAATTGGACCTTGTAACAAACTGCTTATGTTTATTCCCGAACTGTAAGTCACTTTAGATTAAATAGTCTGCTAAATACATAAATGTAATTTCTTTCACCAACTTTAATGATAAAATTGTTCGAAAATATAACAGAACAATATTCACATTCATAGCGCCTTCTGGTGTTGACATTTATTTTCTGGTTATAATTATGTACCTCTTCCCCCATTTTTCTGTAGTTTTACCAGCCCTCACTTAGTGATGGCGCATAGTGATGGTGCCTGAGCCCTTTGATTACTGCTGGCAGCTTTAATTTATTTTGACTTTAGTTAACTTGCACTGCAGTTCAATTCTGATGAGCTGGGTAAGAAAGTGTCAGTACGGTTTAATGAGTTTAACATTAAAGTTTTCACCACTTTCCCAAAATATGAGAGAGGCCTGCAATTTCCATCATAGCTATACCTCAACTAAAAAATAATATTTACAAATCATATTTTCGCACTTTTGAAGTTATTTATTTGACAATTATGGTTGAAAAGAAGCATTTGGTCTATAATAAAACATTTTCTGTAAGTCTTCAGACACAGTTGCTGGTATTTTGGAAAATTCCTCCATGCAGGTCAACGCCCACCAAAGATTTTCTATAGGTGTGATTTTCTACAGGAGACTGGCTAGGCCACTCTAGGACTCTAGAATGGGCCACACATTGCTGGTGTGTTTGGGGTCATTGTTATACTGAAAGACCAGCCATGCTTGATCTTCAATGCCCTTGATGGAGGTTTTCATACAGAAACCCATCATAAATGGCCGCCTGGATTCTTTCCTTTACACCAATCAGTCGTCCTGGTCGCAGCCCCAAAGCAGAATGTTGAACAAAAGAGTGCCGTGTTTGTAACTTTGCTCCCAGCTCTCTGCATTCACCAGGTCCCAGTGTGGTTTTGGAGTTTTGCTCACAGTTCTTTTGATCATTTGACCCCACAGGGTGAGATCTTGCATGGAGCCCCGGATCGAGGGAGATCATCAGTGGTCTTGTATGTCATTTATTTTCGAATAATTGCTCCAGCAGGTGAATACTTCTCAGTAAGGGTCTTTCGACTGCAGATTCGGTCTTCCCAGCCTGCTGCAGGTCTACAATGTTGTTCCTGGTGTTTAACATAGTGGAGTTTAGAGTGCGTTTGAGGTTGTGGACACGTTTCTTCTATATACCGAGTTCAAACAATACCTTTAATGCCGGGAACTTCTTAAAGAAGTACTTACAAGTCTAATGCTTGTTTGTAGGTGACCAAATTATTATTTAACAGAGGAATTTACTATTAAAAACTATTAAATGACTAATTTTATTTTCTGGATTTAATTTTTATTTCGTTCCTCTTCATTGGGGTAGGGCTAGGATGAAAATAACAGGTCTCTCTCATCTTTTGCAGCGAGAGCACTTGCACAATTCATGACTCAATACTTTTTTTTAATACATTTGACTCTTTTAATAAACTTTGTTTAGCACCGACTACAAGAAATCATGCCAGAGCTGTAAATTCCTCTGTCCCTCACATCTGTTGTAATGGCAACATCTCATTTACGCCTCATGCTGTAACAAAGTCATTCCGGGAAGAAATTTATTTCCCCAGGATCAAGAAGACCACTCCATTGTGTTTAAAATCTGCCGACAAAAAGCCAAAGGGGTTCATTTATAGGAAGGAACTTTAAACTGCAGAATGGGGCAGTTCTCCATGGAGACCGATTGCTGGACGAGGTGAAACGCACTGTTTTTACAGCTGCTGCCCCCTTTAAGAGCAGGCCAGCGGGAGTTGTGTTCTCCCGTCCTCCTGTAAATCTCTCCATCCAGCAGACGGAGATTTATTCAGGGCTCCGCCAGCCAAGATGGGCTCTCAAATGTCAGCCAGATTCGGAAGATGCCACAGTGCTGGCACACCACACAATTTTAAATGGTGGATACAAAGAAAAAAAATCTGTCACCATATTTTCTGCTTAAGATGTAGGTATTGCCTTGTAAATCTGCAGAGTTTTTGCTAGATTTGTCAGTGTTTTCCATGAGAATAAGCCGATGGCCTGCACAGCGTCAACTTGAGCTTTTACGAAAAAGCCTGAGATGAAAACTCTGCGTCAGCTCCGACTCTGCAGAAATGGAATGTATCCACAGGAGCCACATAAAGGCGCACAAAGCTGCATTTTCCAGTTTAACACGCGCAGAGCTGTTTCTAGCTCTGAGCATTCCAGGTCACCCCCATCTGAAGACGATGATGACTGCATTCGTTGTGATAGCTTTTTGGCAGATAGAGGCGAATGATAACAACACATAACTTGAGGGTGTTGGTCCCATCCCCGATGATGCAAGAGACACGCAGGAGCCTGTAAATGTTTCTGCATAGCGTCCGTCATCCTCAAACAGTGAGGCTCACGTCGAGGAAACAAATCGAAATAGTTACTTGGTAAAAATCTTCCAAGTTTTGAAAGGAGAGTGTGTGGATGGAGGTTTTACTGATTAAGGTGTACGGACAGGAGTAAATCTGGCTCATGAAATTATGCTGAAGCCAATTCAAAGTGCTGTGCTTTTTCAAAGCCACGTTTAGAGTTGTTAAAGATTAAAAATCCCATCCCTGTCCCGTTTAAAGACTGGACTCATCATCATAGCACATGAAGATCATCCCATTTCAATGATTCCTTCAGCTATGCTGAATTATGTCTAATTAAAATCATGTATAGACTTCATATTTCCTCCAAGTGCAAACATTATTTCAAACCATCTGGATGATTCGAAGTCTCTCTAACCCACAGCTTGTAGACCTGTGGTGCTGAAAGAGTTTGCACATGACAGTCACATATTGTCTGACAATAATAACCATGCCACGTTAAATGTCACTTTCTTCCCCGTTTTGATGCTCGGTTTGAACCCTTTAGTGCGGGGGTGCTCATTACGTCAATCGTGTACGGAGGTGCTGCCGGTCAATCACGGCGTGAAATTGAAACAATATCAGCCGATCATCCATCCCGTCACAGTTCAGTAAAGTTATCTGCAGATTCACGGATTCGGTTTTCTCTGATCAATAGCTCGAGACCAGAATGTTCTTAGTAAACAAATAATACCTATTTTTAATCTGTGTTATGTAGTGGACAAACTACAAAACGTTTTTTTATCAAAACAAGTTTCCCTCTGCATTCGCAGAAACATACAGCTCATAAGTTTAATCATAATTTTTTTTATTTCTTGGCTTTTTGCAGAAAATATGAATAACACAAAACAATTTCCACTCATAGTTAGTGGTTGGGTGAAGCCATTTATTGTCAAAAAACCTTTATTCTTTTTAAATCATAAAAATAGAAACTTTCCCAATTACCCTGATCAAAAGTTTACACACCCCAGCTCTTAATATTCTGTATTCCCTCCTTTAAGATTATTGACAGCCTGAAGTCTCTTGAGGTAGTTGTCGATGAGATTCTTTATCTTCTCTGTTGGTAAAGCAGCACGTTCTTCTTGGACTTTTGTAAATTCTTGCAGGAATGGCATGTTTGAGTTCTTCCCAGAGTGCTTCAGTGCTTCAGGAGACTGAGATCCACTCCAGAATATTCACTTTGTTCTGGTGGAACAAGTATGAGCACTCCAGTGCGTAAGGGTTTCCGCCCCAAACACGCCTTGTCCACATCATATAAAGTCAATACAAAGCAGCTCATCAATATTCATTTATAGTAAGTCGAGCGCTCCCTGCCCGTGTTTGGGAGTTGGGAATTATGGCGGAGGATGAAAAAAATAGGAAAAAAAGATTCTTGTTGGGGACGTAAATAGCAATTGCCTCTGAGGTGCTGCACTCAATGCAGCAGAAAAATCCAAGAGAACCGCTCTCAGGAATCTAAATCGGCCACACCATTGGCCAAGAAATCGTTATGGACACGAAATACATGTTCTTTTCCATATTTATCATCAAGTAACGCCAACAGTCACCTTTGGGAAGGAATTTGTATATTTCTTTGGTGCTGTGAAGTGTTTGAAAAAGAAAAACGCTTTAAATCTTTTATAAACTATTCTTGGACTCCTAGATCTGATAACATGAACTTTTTCATTTATTTTCATTTTTGCTCATTTATGTTTTGTTCTGTATTCTTTCTTGCATGCTCAATTAGTGTCTGTATCTACAATATTTCACATATGAACTTGCCGTTTAGTCTGTATATGCATTAGTTTGGAAAATAAATAAAATTATTAAAGTAACGCCAACAGTGCCATCTTGTAACTTTTAGGGTCAAGGCAGTCTTTAAACGTTTAGCAATCACAATTATTCTTAATACCTTGACAACTTAACATAACTAGTATAACCTTATCTCACCCAAATTATGTTTTTCATAGTTTTTTTCCCAGGCCATATTTTTAGCCTTGCTTATCTAATTAACAGGCATTTTAGTGCCTCATGCATTTTTAAATGTAAATTTCAAGATTGGTTTGAAATAAGGTGTGTTTTAAAAGTCATAAAGTATGTTTCGACTGTTTTTTGTAAAAAAAAAAAAAAGAAAGAAAAATGCATAGTTTTTAAACAAATTAATTTAGGTCAATAAGTATTAGAGATTGCTGCTGGGCAGTGTCACACATAAGTTGTGAAAAATATCAGCGATCTGTAAGTTCAACACATTGTGAGCTTCCAGATCAGCTATTTTTATCAATAATTACAATAATAAAGGAACGGTTTTAGACATATAAGGTTTCCACCCAACTGCAAATACTTTCTGATCTAAAGATTGTGCTTTAAACACAGATAAAGTGGCAACAGTGGGATCAATGTTCATTACTTCAAAAAAGCCTAAAACAAAAACATCAGCAATTGTGGCTTTATTTCTCAGAGTTTGCTAGGTGGAATGATAGAAATTTCCACTAGAAATCACTATTACCTCAAATATCCACAGTACACCACAGTAAAGTTCACGCACACACAGTTCGTATTCTATGTAAGGATATGCAAACTTTGACGTCAAGTTGTGTTTTTATAAATCTAAAACATTGCGCAAAAAGAAGAGTACATACTTTTAGGAGCAGTTTTGTGCGCATGCAACCTTTATAAATGAAGCCCCAGAACTATCAGATAGATGTCCCCTCACTCTGCATGGAGGAGGAGAGGAGGAACCTGCTTGTTTGGTTCGGTTGTACACTGGAGTCTGGATCTTACCAATGTTAGTTTTAATCCAAATGCAGCATATGTTTTCCATCATTAATTAGCAACGAGGCTTGCTTCACGCAATTACCAGATAATCACAAACGAGTCTTGCGCTGGTCTGTGATCGCCCTTTGACGTCTCGGTGACCCTGAAAACTCATTGTTGGGGATGATGACCTCTGTGTGAGGCTTGTTTGGAAGAAACAAGCTGCTGCTCTCAATGTTTGCATTGCATGGTCTTTGACAAACATGACCGTTGCTGTAAGCTGTTAAAGCTTTAATGAGAAATCAAGACGTTTGTATGGGTTAGGAGATATGATGAAGCTCAGATGTGTTGAACACATGTTTCCTGAGCACAAGACTGCGTTGAGTGGAAAGAACTGAACTCTACCCTATTTAATAAAAGTAGCGCCACGTGAGATTGTGATTTCAGGTGGAGATAATGATCACACTATTGCTTCTTTTAACTAGTCTAACAATTGTGGGGTTTAAAAAACAGGTTCCTGTTAGACTCTCTGCACCACAGCATTCACAGTGTTAAATTAACACTACTGGTGTGGATTTATATAAATTCTGCCAAAGTCTGTTTCTGAAAAGTACAGTGGGGTAAAAAATTACTTAAACAACTACAGTTTGTGCCACTTAAAAAAAGCTGAGAAAGGCCTATAATTAAAAAAAACTCAATCAAAGAACCAGTGTTGTTTTCATCAACAATGACGATGACGAAATCATTTCCTTGACGCCACTTTTTTTCATTACGATAACGAGACGGTGACGAGATAAACACTGCTCTTTGATGACTAAAACATGACGAGACTGTGAGTTTTCGTTGAAGAGACGAGAATGGACGAAAATGTTAGTGGGTGGTCTGTCAGACGTTTAAAATGCATGACCTTTCTGCTTAATGTATCAATTAAAACCTATAAAGTATCTGTTGCTGCACGTCACGTCCATCACCTGCCATGCAGCGCACAACATACTCAACACGTCACACCGTTGTCACTCATCACAGACAATGGACCACAATGGCGGCAGTTTCAACACAGGGGCTTGGTGGTCGCATATGGGTGTATTTTAAATATAACCCAGCAAATAATAAAACAGAGTGTATTGTGAAGGAAGACGGTGACAAATGTGGCCACAAAGTAGGCAGAAAAAATACAACCAACCTTAAGCGGCACCTGAAGTGTCACCACAAGGATATTTTGCTGTTAACATATCGTATAGCCCACGTAACGTTACAATGTTACTCGACAATCAGCTCGTGATAAATTTCATAGTAAGCTTATAAATTAGTGAGTTTTCCATATACTCCTGCCGCAAATGGGCTGCTAACTTCAAGCTAAAGTCAGCTTTTGTTATGCTAGCTTTTGTTACATTTTGGGCATGCGTATGTTCATTGTACTTTAGCAAACTCTGAGAAATAAAGCCACAATTGCTGATGTTTTTGTTTTAGGCTTTTTTGAAGTAATGAACATTGATCCCACTGTTGCCACTTTATCTGTGTTTAAAGCACAATCTTTAGATCAGAAAGTATTTGCAGTTGGGTGGAAACCTTATATGTCTAAAACCGTTCCTTTATTATTGTAATTATTGATAAAAATAGCTGAATCTGGAAGCTCACAATGTGTTGAACTTATAGATCGCTGCTATTTTCACAACTTATGTGTGACACTGCCCAGCAGCAATCTCCAATACTTATTGACCTAAATAAATTTTTGCTAAAAGACTATACTTTTTTCATTTTTTTTTTTACTAAATCCTTTTTGAATTTTTGTCGACTAAAACTGGACAAAACTATCACATATAGAAGTGACTAAAATCTGACTAAAACTAATAAGTATTTTAGTCCAAAAAACTAAGACTAAATCTAAGATGGTTGTCAAAAACAACACTGCAAAGAACCTATTTGCAAATTATTGTGGAAAACAATGATTTGGTCAGTGATAACATTTCATGTCAATGCTTTGCTATAAACCAGCAATGGGAGATTCAATTTTTTTTCTAAGTCTTCACAAGGTTTTGGTCCATTCTTCCTGCAGATCTCCTCTGGAGCAGATATGTTTTGGAGCTGTTGCTGAGAAATACAGACTTTCAGCTCCCTCCAAAGATTTTCTATGGGGGGGGGGGTGAGATCTGGAGACTAGCTAGGCCACTCCAGGACCCTGAAATACATCTTGGAAACCCAGGCTGTGTGTTTGGGATCATTGTTATGCCCCAAGCCCCAGCTACATTTCATTTTCAAAGCCCTTGCTGCTGAAAGGAGGTTTTCACGCAAAATCTCACAATTCATCGCTGCAATCACTGCTTTCTTTACACAGAGGAAGGCGTCATTGTCCCTTTGCAGTAAACAGACCCAAAGCTTGATGTTTCCACCCCTATGCGGCAAAGTAGGTATGGGGTTGTTTGGATGCAACTCTGCATTCTCCTCCTCCAAGCACAAGATCCGAATGTTCTATTTTGTTTTCATCTGACCATAGGAGATTTTCCCAATCCTCGTCTCTATGATCCAAATGCTCTCTAGCAAACTTGAGACCAAGCTGAACACGCAGGAGCTGTAGGAGTTGAGTCGTCGCTGGAGGTGCAGTGCTACTGATTCTCTCCCAGCTCCCCCTGTGGTTCTCCCATTTAAAAATCCTCAATCCAGTTGATTTATCGCCTATGTGCTGAAAAATTGGACTGGATTTGGACAGATGCGGCATCTCTAAGGTAAGGCTTCAATAAGACCGGCGCTCATTGGACGCTAAGAGTCAGTTTCCGAGCTCAACAACCAACTTTCACAAACGCAGGAGGGAATAAAACCCTTTCCGACACAGACCCAGCTCTCTCCGCTTCCTCATGTCAATAAACAGCATTTAAAATGATATCTGTATAGCCTTGAGCATAAAAGTCGATTGCGTCGCGTGATTAGCGCGAATGTTAACATGGTTTTCTACATGTTCTAGCTATATTCTAATAACAAAATTATGGGCTATGGTAAACTTATGGGTATTGGTGGAACAGTTAAGGGGATTCACATTCCAAAATTAAAGAATGAGCTACCGTTAACTGACTAAAATAACTTTGATTCCATTCATTTATTACAGCCAGATATATTAATAATAACGTAAACATTTTTTTGTTGCCAATGTAACTTTTAACAGTTATGATGCATTTTGAGCATTTGAACTAATATCACTCAGCGAAATATCAACTTTTCATTGTCTGCTGGTCTAACAACACGGAGTAACTCCAAATGAGTTGAGTTTAAAATAGAAACCTATGACATAAATATGGAAAAGTGAAATGCTACTGGTCTGATTGGATTCAATGATTTATGCTAAGCTAATGCTAAAAGTGCTATCGCCAGATCTGGAGGATGGTAAACACTACAAAAGTGGAGCATTCCTTGCAACATACACCGAAATGTAAGTTTAACACAAACATTTAACACAGCTAAATGCTTAATCATTTTCGTTTTCTTGTAAAAGGCACAAGTGCGCGACTTCCACACAGCTTTCACAACAGTACAGATACTAAAGCACAAGGCGTCTTCTTTTTGAGATTAGTGCATTAACAGACGCCCCAAATCAGGATAACCATGATTGAGAAAATACCAGAAATGTATCTGTCCCTGGAGCTGAGATATGGTTTTGCAAGCACATCATTTATGTAACATTTTGATAAGAAGCATTCCATTGGAAAGGAAATAATCCATCAGTGTAATCTTATTGATGACAGAGCTGGATTAAAATGCTTTAACCTGGGCAGCTAGTTTAGTTACTGATAATTCTTTTAAATAACCCTTATAGCGATTGTTTGTCAATCACAGTGCTCTGTTGTGTGTTTCTTAGTGATACCTGCACAAATTCCTGCATGTTTTGATCTAAACAAACAGTTTTCAACAGGAAGAAAAATAGAGGAGATTTTGGTGGAGATGAGCATCGCAATCCATCCGTAAAAATGCACAGAAAAATGTTGAAATGAGGGAAAGCACATGTTACCTTTCTTTGATTTGGCACCGATCTTCAGCTTGGAAGGCCACGCAATCTGAGTATCTGTCTCCTCCATCACCTGTGGTTGGGAAAAAAATAAATAAAGAAATGTTTTAGTTTTTCTAATTCTATGGAATCACATATGTGCAAAAGAAATCAACACCTACCATTTTTGCAATCCAAAATGTGCTTAAGGATAATTATCCTCTCAAAAAAACAGAAATTCATTTACTTTTAAGAAACACAGCACTACTTAAATTCAGTTTATCCTCAAACTGAATTTCAAAGGACATTGTATTTGCCCAGAGGGGAAATAGTTGGTAAATTGGCACAAGTTTGACTCCACACACTTTTGCTTTCTTCCATTGTCTAGAAATTATTCCGATTTGGTGATGTATGTTCAAAGTGTTATGTCAGTGATAAAGAAAACTACATGGCCAGCACATACTGCATCCATAGGTTTCTGAAAGCAGAAGGTTATCTGCAATGCAGTTGAAAACAGGGGAAATAAAGAGGTTAGTTGATAAAATGGAAATCTAAAATAGTCCAACCCCGACCTATTTCCGTCATTCTCATGAGTGTGTCTTTAATTAAACCCCATTTTAAGGTTAAGTATAGCTTAAGGAGCCAATATTTACATTTGAAATAACCAAAAATGGAGCAGTGTTGGGCAGCAGCATAGCTACAAGTAGTTTAACCACATTTCTCAGTAGTCTGGTGGTAGCATCACTGCTTTTTAAATCAAATAGCTTTCCGTTAGCAAAGCTTTTTATTGATCAAGTAGTGCAGCAGCATCCGCAGAAAGCTAATGCTACATAGCCCCGGTGCCTTAAGTGAGCCGGTACATAGGAGTAATTTTACTGCTCTATATTTGCGCGATGTGGAAACTGGCACTCTGCTACTTTTGGACCACTCCGACTGCCAATGACTAGCGATGCCCTACTATTGGACACACTTATGTGACTAGCTCTCTACTGAATAGCACACAACACGTGAATTTTTTACTTATTTTTTACTTTCACTCTCTCATATTTTCTTAAACTCATTAATAATAGAATAGAGGCACCAACAACTAATCCTAAATTGTGTAGTTTGGTTTCTGTTTAAAGTTAAAATGAATTTGACATAAGCTTCATAAGAGATCTTGATGCATCTTTAAATAAAGTTAGCTTTTGACACTTTACACTCTTCCTCTGTATCTAGCGTCTCGATCAACGGCTGCTTCTTTCCTTCAGACGAACTACGTTCATCTATTGGCTGCAGCCAGTTTTTTCTAAAGCGTGATTGGCTGTCCTCGCTGTCACTCCGTTTGAGTGACGTGCACAAGACAAGACACAGCTGCAGGGAAACTGCTGTGTTCTGGATATTTCTTTCGCTCGAGTCCCGTTAGCTTCGCAGATTTTTATAGCAGACGTTTAATTTGCATTAAGATCTCTCTGTTTACTGAAAAAGAGCATCCAAGTGGTACAGAGTCAGAATAACATTTAGTTTTCAAATGTTTTCGAGCCCCTGAAACTCACATTACTGCTCTCTCTCTAGAGGTTAACATCATTATAATTATAATAAACTCCAGAGATTAAGAAAAGCTTACCGTCGATGTCAAAGAGATGTTCTCGGAGACTGATTATATTTGATATTTGTGTGTTGAAAGGCAGCAGCAGTTTCAAAGAGTAACACACACATTCATTCACTCCTTAAAGGGAATTTAGATTGTTCTATTCACCTGATCCATGTGGGGAACATTATAAATATTATTCTGAATACAGACGATCATTCATATGATTCATTGTCAGTGTGTTTACTGTGATCCGTTTGTTTTTATTACTGAGAAAATATTGATCTGATATTGGTTTAGTATAAAATAACTTCGATGTCTTGAAGGGCTTTTACCATGTTTCTGTAGCTTAGCTTTGCTACATTTCTCAGGGTATAGCTTTAGTGTACCGAAACCACATTTAATGAAGAGTAACCGTTAGCTTAGCTTACTACTTTTTCCAAGTAGCTTGCCCAACACTGCTTACAAGTCTTTAAAGGACCCCATAACCCAGACATCAATGGCCACCAAACAGGCTGCAGGTGAGGATGGTTCTTTTCAGGCCAAAATCAACTTTTAATCAGGGCCATTTGGAAAGTTTCTATTGTCATTGTGATTTTAAAAAGTGTAAACACAGTATAAATGGCTCCAATCGCTAACTATTATTAATATAGTATAAAATATTTTCTGAAAGATTACCAAGAAATGGCAATACCTGTGTAATTGCATTGAAATATAAACTTATGAGAATAAGTGTAACAGTGAGCCAATGAACGTTTGTGAGAGGTGTTCGTTAATGAGACAGTTCATTCATTTTGAACGAATCTTTAATGTGACTCAATTGAGTTGGAGAGGGATTCGTTTAGTGGTGGATGCACATCCTTTCGGTTTCTTCAAGTATAACCAGCTCATCAAATTAATGACAAAATAACAAAAGGACTCAGGACTCGAATAAAGAGCAGGAAACCGAACAGATAAGTTCTTTTTTCAAGTTCTCAGAATCATTTTATTAACAACATTTTATTGGTATTTTACTAAAATGAACAAAAAGACTCAACAGATGATCCAAACTCCCATAACTAGTGAGCATTTGCTTAAACTTGCTCTTCATTTGTTAGTACTGTTTGGATTTATTAAGAGAACACAATGAACTATCACCAAATATTTCAACTGAGTTCAACTGGAACTCTGCCCCACCCCTGCACCACACCATTTCCATTTATGTGTATAATTAAATATGTGATATTGTAAAAGAAAAACAATACGATATGCTTTTCTTTACACAACGACAATCGTTCCATTCGTACAAACACAGCAGATTTTAAAGTGGGTTTCACAGAGTGCAGTTGAAAGCAGCCAGACAGTGACCTTCACTGCTCTGTCGCACATGTTGTACATCACGAGTTAAAAACAAAGCTTCATTAAATAATTAAAGTATCTAGAGCAACAAGCTGAGCGTGAACTGCAAACAGGAAAATATCTCTCAGACTATTTTCAAGATTACAAATGGAGCATGTAAAAGCTTGTGGCCATTGGGAGAGAGTTCCAACTCAAGCAGGAAAGCGTGGGATGATAGTGAAAGCCATTGAGCAGATTTCCAGTAGAGAGCAAAGCTATGGACTGAACCCATGGAGCATTTGGTATCTAGTATCTAGGTTTTGCATGGCCCAAGTACCACAATATATTTCAGTACATTACTGTATAAACCTTCCAGACTTAGGCCACGACTGGTTTGACCTTGTATCTTAAATTAAACCGTAAACCACTTCTGCCGGACTCCAGGAAATGGAGTTGTGTCTGTGTTGAGAGTGAATATAAAATAAAGAGCCCAGAAAATAAAACCACGCTTGTTTGACTACAAGTGTTTTACATTGAGCATGTTGAAGCCGTTTCTCCTACGATCAAATCGTATTTTTAAGGATTAGAAGGTAAATGAAAGAATATCGTGTTCATAATATGGGTATTGAATGTTTTGCGTGATTGATGGTGTGTTCTCTTTTTCCGAGGTTTTGTTGTGTTGCAAGCTGGAATGTGAGAGATTTAACGAAATGAACAAACACAAAAATGTTGCTCCATCAAAGCTTTCCTTAATGTGATACATTTTCTATAGTGATTCATGTGGAAAGTAAAAAAATGATTTGGGTTTGTTGTGTTGCGAAATAAACGTCTTGTTCCATATGAATCCAGTATTACTTATTACAAACCAGTCATTCCAGCTTCAAGTAAAATGATTGAGTTGTTTTGCTGAATGAGCTGATATTATACTTTCATTCACAAATATGCAATCCTTGAAATCACTGGTGAAAAAAAGCAAATGCTTGTACTTCCGGTTCACTTCACTGCTGTTATCCCCATCCACATGGAAGTTATTGGAGCGTATTTAAAATCAAAGTCGATTTTTATCATTTAATTATGTTTGTTTTCAGGCTGATTTGTTTCTTTGTAATCATTTTACTGCATTCATTTTTGCTGAAATTACGTTCGTATTTTGGCACACAATGAATTCCATACGAACAAAGCTTTCACTTCATGAAATCTGCAGATCTCTTAGTGTCCAGTATAACTACAAAACCTAACAGTGGGTGGAATGGAATAACTCTCTACTAGTGTTTTTTACAGCAATTAAGAAAAAGTAACTAGCAGTTTTAAACAAACATAAGATTTACTACTGAATCTGCTGATTTACTGTTTTCTGCCTTTGATTTAAGTCAAGGATTAGCTTTAGCTTCGTACTAAAACTTCAGCTTCGGAAAGTTTGCATTTTAAAAAGCTATTAGATATTGTTGCATTTCGATTTGCAGCAGAACTTGATCATCAAATACGACAATATTATTAAACCAGATGTGCATAGTAGTGGTGGGCGTATCATAACTGTGGCATCAATATATCGATACTCACCCGTCATTTTTTGGGTATCGATCTAATGATTAAAGTATTGATACTTATTAATACATTATTCAAAACATAAAAACAGGAGAAATTGTTCTATATTGTTCTATCGCTACCTACATTTGTGTTGCTAAACACCCCCTCTGGCGCAGCTGAATGGACTCATCCATCCAATCAGAGTGCGGGAATCCGTCAAGCTAGCTAGCGTTGTCAATAACAACTTTATGGAGAAGCACACGCTTGGAGTCAACAAAACTCTCCCTCTTTTAGACACTTTCACTTTTTCTTTTTCTTTTTTTTTGCTGGAATATCATCAGTTTAAATCTTGCCTCTAAAGTTTACTCCCATGTAACATAAACATTTATTTAATCTAATTTACAGTATTAGGACTGACATGTCTCCTTCTTGGGTAATTCTCCCTTATCAAAGGAAATATGTTGTATGTGCATATGATTATTAAATCTGCAAGGCTTTAATTTTTCTCATAATTTTTAACGTACATTTTTTTTAATACAGTGCACATTTAAGATGTCAGTTATATTAAAAATACAGTTTAAATCATATTATACATTGTTTACTGCTCTCATTCAGCTTATTTACTTTAATGAAGTTCGTTAAAGTTGTTCAATTTTAATATTTGGTTGTGGTTCGTCCATAGAATATTATTTATCTTTATATTTATTTTTTTTGTAGTATCGGTATCGGTATCGATATGATTTATATATCGGTATCATCTTATCGAATCCAAAAATGTGGTATTACAAGAACTGTAACTAGGACTTATGCGTTATGTTCAGGTAGGTATTTATGTATTTTATTTTTATTCATTTACTGATTTTTTTTCTTCTATTTTTATTATTATTGATTTTTTTTCTTTTCTCTTTAACGCTTCCTTTCTTTCTTTTTCACTCGTGAACCTTCCCCCCTCACCCTTCTCCAACCCTTTATCCACTCCCCCTTTCAGTCCAATGCCGTCTTGTCCTGACACAACTGATATAAACTGACTCGCGGGAACCACAACTAATAAATATTTACATACATTCAATGCGCCAATCCAGAGGATAAAACACCACTCCAGGTGTTTTACTCCCCTGGAGAAAGTAAAACAGTCCAACTCAGCAAGGCATATACTCTCCCATGTGATGGCTTTTGAGCAGCACAGGACAAGGTAATAAAAAAAATTAAAAATGTGGTATCGGCCATCCCTAGCGCATAGAGACGACCGGCGGCCGTGCTGCTCACTGCCGCGAGTTCTTCTGGGAGAAAAAAATAGACCCGTCATATTAACACACTGCTGTTAAATACTCGCAAGGATACATACTTGTTTAAAAAAACGATTTATAAGCCAACAATTCATTAGCACTTTTTTTATTACAAATGCCCCCCCCCTCTCTTTTTTAAATGTTTAACACCCCTGTCAAACCCATATCTCTCAGTAGCTCCATGTTTAGTGACAGTTGTACTGTACTGTGATAAACTGTAGCACAAAAGCTAGAGATGAAGACGTCTGTTTAAATCAAATAAAAAAAAAATAAACATTTTCTGTTTCTGAGAAGATTTAATCATAATTTCAAATACCGAAACATCTCTATGAGCCATTTTAAACACACCTTATATGCAATTTTACTTAAGTACGGTTTAGTGGAAATAACCGAAATGAAGAATCCCTGTTAGGGGTGAGTAAACGCTGAGTAAACACATGCCTTGCTGAAGTGTCTTTTAAAGGGAGAAGCAAACACGCTGAGGTCATTTCTGGACAGTAGGTATTTCCCAGAGCTCTTACTAACAGATGTCACCAGTGGCTTTGTTCCAAACCATAGCGAGTGTCTCTGTGGGCTTCATTTTGAACTGTGCTTTTAATAACTATATAAATAGAATTACTCACTATTTTGTGTTTCAATATGAAGCCAGTTCATTATTCTATGAGAAAGAAAGAAAAGGCAAACAAAATCTTGTTTGGTTGTGATTATATATTTAGAAAATGTCACGTTTTCTGATTATTGATTTGTTTTCGCAATATTTTCAATACATTAATCTTTGAAATAAATACATTGATTTTGGGGAGCATTACCACCTTGCACAAGGAGGTAAAGACAAAAAAGGGCTTTGCAAAACAGACACGAAGTGAAAGAAATTATGTGGAAGAAAAATGTGTGCACCCTCGAGAGGATTGTGAAACAAAACCAATTCAAGAACCACCACAGAGTTTTGTTGCAAGCGTCATCAAATCATGAAAAACTGTTTATGAGCCGCACATATCTAGAAATTCTTTACTATTAAACACAGCCCCGAGTTCTACTGTTGTTTTTCCAATTTGAGTTCACCGAACGTTTAAGTGGTCGCCAATCACGAACAGTTCAGGTTTTTTTCCAGCCACTTTTCTTCCCCTGAAGACTATGTCCCCAGTGTCCTCCAGTTTTCAAAAATGCATTGGATAGTTCTTTACCCAATTTTAGTAGTTTCTGCAATCTCTGCTTAACTTTTCTCAAACACACAAACATCTTTCCATGACCACAGAACAATTGAGAAGCAAAGCATTGCAGAAGTTGTGGCTAAAAAACTTGTCGTCAGCTGAAGGATAATCCCCCATGCCGTAATTATCTAATAGGAACCTAGACACTCTAATCTAGGTTATGCATGCTAAACATTGTATTTCATTAAGTTCATGACTTGCCATTTAGTTTATTTAAAAAATAAAATGAACACTGAACACATACTGAATACTGTGTTATCGTTTATGTTTATGCATGTTTATTGTACAAGCATGTGATTTCAACTGTAATGGAGACATGTGCTGCTGTGAATAATGTGTTGATGTACCCCTGCCGGGCTCCAGCCTCACAAGAGGAAGAGCAAAAACATGTCCGTCAGAGCTCACCTCACAGGTTTAAAGCAAGCATTCTGGAATAAGAGTTCACTCAAAATCCTGTTTACATCATCACACTTTTAAAATGCCTTAAAAAGTGTAAAAGACACAGATCATTTACAACAATCTGCCAATGAGGTGAGAAAATCTGACTTGGTACGAAATCGTAAAAGTACTATTGTCACAGCTGTCAGGAAGAAGGAACGTAGAACCAGTCAAATTTATTTTCAAAAGATAGCAGAAAACGAATTCTAGAACTTGAACTCGGAAGTCATCACTCGGGAGTCAGCGTCAATAATCCTGCAGGAAGATCCAGGCGAGATGCGTCCTTAGCGGAGTGTAGCAGAGAAGAGTCGGGAGTCGGACGGGAGGTAATGGAGAATGTAATGCAGAGGTTTCCTGAGATACAGGTCTAGGAATCTGTTCAGGTGAGTAAGGAAGCAGGTGAGGTAAATCCAGGTAGAGGATTAAATGCAGGAGAGCCAGCAGGGAGTGAACCGTAGATCTGACAAGTGTGTAGTGACTGGGAGCTATCTTTTAAAAGGCTCTTAGGGGGATGGTCAATGGGTTCATTGTGAGGGATACATCTGGAGGTGGGTAACCACAACTACCCCGTCCACAAAAAATTGTAGTTTAAAAAAGAAATAATTAACTTTAAAACTCAACAGAATTATAAGAGGATGCTCTCTTATATACTTTATAGCAATACTGATGTCCTAAAAAATTACATTTGTTTCATATTGAGTCATCAAAAACGTCATGTATGCGAGCTCTTGAATCTGGTGGCTTAAATCGCATCACGTGACTCGAGATTGTAGGTCAAAAATCCTCTCAGCTATATTATTTGTGATTCGTAATCGCCCGGCATAGACAGGAACTTCCACTTTCGCATCGCTGGACACAATCCCATTCAAGTCAATGGAACTTCAAGTGGAAAATAAATACAAATCTCTCAGAGCAAGTGTTACCAAAAAAATAATAACTTCTAAATACCACTGGTCTTAAAAGTGGCAAAATTGATTTAAAATAAGATGTTTTCTCCTTTTATAAGGAATAAACGTTGACATTTAGAGGGAAGGGCAGCACAGTGGCGCAGTAGGTTGCACTCTAGCCTTCCAGTTAGAAGGTCTCTAAATCCAAAATCTAAGTCTCTAAATATATATGTTCTATATATAATATATAATTCTAAAATTTTAAATGCAGAATCATACAATTTTAGGAATTCAAGAAAAGTATAGTTGTGTGTTAAATATCTGCACAAAATAAAGATACTTCCAGGATTATTTAAATTTAAATCAAGCTCAATATCCTTTTTTATAATGACTCAAAATCCAACGTAAAACTTGTTATAAAACCCCTTTCCTTCAGAAAAATAATAAACACTCTGGGATGTATTATTTATTTTTTTAAAGTTTATGTCCAATTATAATTACATTAAGAGAAATGTATTTTTAAAAACAATTTCCCTTTTACTCCTTCTTGAAACACAATTTTTCCATTCTTAGGTTTCAGTTTTTACAGTGCAGTTTAACTTGATCATTACACGTTTAATGCATCAACACAGGGATTTCTAACTACATTTTCTTTATTTTTCAACATGAACAACTTGACGCTGCAAACCTGATGCTTGAGTTTTGTTTTGGATTCAATCCTTGCTTTAAGACTCGGTTCACGTCGAGCCTGAGTTCACGAACAGCTTGAAGTGTCATGATAAAATCCAAGGGTCTTGTATTGACTCAGCTGAGGCTCTAAATGGTGTATCCGCAGGGTCAGGGTGACATTATTGCTGTTTTTTATCAACATTTGGGTACACGGGGTGAATGAACTTGAACAGGAACACGTGATGTAAATAGCTCTGCGATGAGGACTCAAAACCAGAATAATGAGGCACGGAAGGAAATGCCTCAAATGGATCCTGCAGCAAAGCTCAGAGCTAGATTATTTTACCTTGCTGTCTCTGGAGATTCTCTTTGAAAAACAGAAAGGTAGCTTATAAACTTTGATCTACAGGAGGCGCAGTTGCCAGCAAAATAAAGTATTGATGACTCAACATGTTTGGGGCCAATATATAAATGATTGTACCTGAAGAAACTGAAGAATATAACAGAGGTTTCCAGACATACAGCTCTGCGAATCTGTTCAGTTGAGTAAGGAAGCAGGTGAGGTAAATCCAGGTTGAGGAATCGATGCAGGGTAGAGTCAGCAGGGAGTGAACCATAGATCTGACAAGTGTGTGGTGTGAAGCCACTGAAATCTCACTTTGACACGAAATCCATAACTTCTTGAAGCCTGAGAATACTCTGATGCAAATGTGGTAATAATCTGGTTAGTCTGGGAGGATTTTATCTAAATTTATATGGTGGAAAAGAAATTAATCTGATTGTAGCAAAATTGGAATTTTCGTCCTCGCCATAATCCAGGAAAAAGTTGATATTTTTGACGATATGTTAGAGGTTGCAAAGATTATTATAATTTTTCTAAATATGTTCATATCTTTTTATTACAAGGTGGCGCTGCCACAAAACATGTTGAGCTTGATGACATACTAAAAATGGAATGGTCACACTCTGCATAGCAGTCCGAATGTATTGAGAAACATTTTGATGTGGAAAGACAAATTTATATATGTCCTAACCACTAAGGGGCACTGTTCTCAAACTCTGCAGGCAACCTCAGATCATGGTTGTTGTAAAATCCACCAAGTTTGGTGTTCATACACTTAAGTCGTTCTGAGATATGGCCTTACATCCATTTTACGACCAAATGGACAGGAAATTAATCTGATTATGGTAAAATTTATATTTATGTTCTTGCCATAATCATCGAAAAGTTGAGAACAGGTTTTTGGCCGTATGTTTGTACACATGTTTCTAAATGTATTTGTATATTTTGACCACAAAACTTGTTGAGGTTGAATAGAAAATTTTGTTGCGAAGCCTCGATATTAAACTATGGGCGTCAACGCGACATCACACATCAGACTGAAACGAGTGGTGTCAACGAAAAAGAGTTTCAGAGTGACATATCGGATTCGGTTTTCTCAAGGAGAGGACCAAAGCTGGCTCTTTTGAAGACATGAAGAGGAGCTTTCCCTGTTTGGCATCTGTTGGAGCCCAAACACCATCTTCATGCAGGGAGTGTCATTGCGTCAATATTTCCTTGATGCAGACAAAAGCACCCTGCTGAGAAACCATCAAGAGATTCGCATGAATCTCAATTCGGAAGATACGAAAATACTAAAATATAGCCTTACGACTATTTTGGCAAGCATTATATAAATGTTCTTGAACTCTACGGAAAATTTTCAATGCATCAAACGGAGAAAATGGTCTGAAACTAATTTTATGATAATGGGTTTACGATGAGTTTATAAAAGTAATTCGGACAGGAATTACTAGTCCAAATAAAAAGTACCGGTAATTGTGGACAGGAAATTTGCTTGATTTTGGCATAATTGGTATGGCAAAATTCCCAATTGGAACACCCGATCATTTTAAACCCCATATATCAAGGCCAGCAAATTAATAAACTACTGCCTCCAGGATGATATTTAATTGATATTGAAACTGGCTTGTGCCAACACTACACTCCCCACAATGCAACGGTAGCTTGCGAACTCTCTACATTGCAGTAAGCGGGCCTCAGTTTCATTATTTCTCAGCAGTCAGAACAGATGTAAACTTTCAGCTACCAGTGATGCCAAAATGAGCAAGTGCCAGCAATTATGAGTTGTCCGAAAATATTTTTAATGATATTCGGGTCACGGTGGTCAGGTCAGGTCCGGTACACGTCACTGTAAGCTACCCCCTCCCCCAAAAATGGCTAAACGGAAGGTGAAGGATGATAACAGGGGGTTCACAGAGGTACAACATCTTCTCTGTTTTTTATTTGCTTCTTGGAATTGTTTTCTCTTGAAATTACTAATAGAGTCTTAAGAAAATGTAGTCTTTAAATATTATACACTGTGTTATGTCTCATTGCAATATGTTTTAATAAATATTGAAGCGGTCCGCCATGTGACATTTGACATTTTTACACCGGCGTTTTAAAACCAATGGCAAACCCCTCAAAGAATATCGACTCCAGTAGTTTTTGAAATCTGAATATTCTCGCCTTGATCTACACTCCATTTGAGACGGGCTCATTGAGGATCAAAACAAGAAACGAAGCCATTTCTCATAATTCATCGTGTGTGTGACTGGAAGTATTTTCAGAACTTTGCAAAATTGAAGGATCGAGTTTTCAGAGGCCCAGGGTAGCCGTAACTCATCAGAGATGAGCTTCGCTTCTTTGAAAGGAGACAACTTGGTCCAACAAAAGGAAATGTACGATCACATTCAAAAGAGGCACTTCTCCATTTAAGTTAATGAGGACTTATAAATAATATCCCGACCTCACACACATTCTCAAGGCTTGGGAAAATCCCTGTAGTAAAAAAAGGCCACGATTGGAAGCAAGCAGAGAAGTGTATTTGAAGGAAATCAAGCAGACAGTGAGCAAGACCAAGCCGGCGGATATTACGGGCTGATTCTCTCCCAAACGTTCAGTTTCAGGGTTTGATCTTTGCTCCAGAACACCGAGGCTGTGTACACTGTGCGTTTGTCCCATCAAGAGACATGGATTCTGGGTGGAGGTCTCGGAAACAGCCCAGGTCACTGTTTCCATGAGCACATGGTTACAGCCGGCTGCGCGAGATGTTGACGTTCACCCTGGGCTTCATTGAGATTGGCATCTCACGGCGCTGACGAATCCCGTTTGTTTTTGCGCTAATTTGTGACATCTTGTCAAATTAAATTGATGTCAATGTAAGACTCTGAAGAGAATCCGGCTGAGTTGAACAAAAAACAGATTCCGCAGTGAATCAGGAAGGATCTGGCAACCATCATGCTTTATAAAAGAGTTTCACTGAGTTCTTCGATCTCAGCTGGGTCGCTGGTAGAGATTCCTACTCTCGGTCACCTGATCATAGCTCTCAGCGTGAAGGAAAAGAGCTGAATCCCTCGGAATCACAAAATTCCCCAGACAGGAACGCAGTGTTGTTATTGAAAACATGAGCAAGCTGGTATCACTCTACCAAAGACTGAGTCGGCAAAGCTATTCTCACCCTGGCCTTGATTTAAATCATTTCCATTTATACAAAACAATAACTTTAAATACATTCCACGTGCTCTAATCTTTCTAGAGTCAGTTTTACGCGGAACTTACGAAGGAGATACGAAACTAATCCGTTCCAGGGTGACCTTCGAATCTCAAACATTTCGTATCTCGATGCAAGTTTTACATGTAAAACGTCTAAACTGTGCAGCGGCTCTCAGAAACAACAGAATAAGTAGATGAAAAAAATGGAAAACCAGAGAAAAACCAAGTAACATTTCTTCAATCCTTAAATCTACACATTGTTAATGTAATAAATGATAATAAAATAGAAAAAAACACAGGCAAAAAACGTAATACGTACACAAATGTGAAACCTTACGTTGAGAGTGAAGCGATGTGTCGGAGGAGGAGGAACGGATGCAGAAAACATTACGGCACTTTGTATGAAAGTTAACTCTCTCAAGATATTTCATGAATTACTAAAAGAAACACGGTTTCAAGCCGATTAAACTTGCTTCAAGATACGAAATGTTCGACATACGAACGTCACCCTGGAACGGATTACTTTCGTATCACGGGATACCATTATACTTGGTTCTGAGATAAAAAAAAGAATAATATAGAGCAAAAGTGCAAAAGGCAGGTGTGAAAATAGCTTTCAGACATGGAAAGTGTTGATCATAAATTAACGAACAAAAAGAAATGAATAATGCACAATTTATCCTCTAAATATACGCTTGTGGTCCAGGTGCACCCGGATCCAGTGGTGTAGTCAGAAAAAAAAGGTGGTGCACTATTTTCCACCTTAGCTTACCCAACCCAAATTGTAAGAAATGACCCTCTGGGATTCTCTGAACTCTGTGGTCCCCTGAAGCACTCTTTCACAATCTGAGCCTGATAAATCCTGGCACTTCTGATAATCATGCCTTTTATTTTGTCACGATAGAGGAGACTAGCGCCCCCACTATACCAAGGATGGATGGACAGGTCTCGGTGAGCATAAATGAGGGCGGATGGCCCGTTCTACTGCAGACATGCATGAAAGCGATTTCGTGTGGCCACTAATCCACATTGAGCCAGTCATTTGGGACATGGCCATTATTAACACGCCGTTCGTGATTTATGTTCGTAACACGGTGCTTGTGTTTATTTGGAAAGCTTTGTATCGCTCTAAATCTGAGCCAGAACGAGGCTTATGGTCCAGCCGCTGGTTTCATGCAGAACAGGGTGTTTGGTTGTACTTCCGCACCTTTCAGGTTAACACAATTGGAACTTTGACATGAGCTCGATTTCCTGCTGAGATTGACCTGCTGTCTGTGTTTGTATTGAGCTGCCGAATCTCATTCCTGGATTTATTCGTCTGGATTTTCAAACCAGTATTTATTCAGGCCTCGCCAATTAAGCAGACAAGATTTCACCAAAAAGATCTTCCAGCTCCACGACTCCAAATATCTCAAGAGTGATTGCTTTGGCGTGAATAGAATCGAACAGGAGACCTGTTTGAGTCTCTTGTGCGTCATGAATCGCAGAACAGAGTGTTGTGGTGCAGGTGATTAATGACACGTCTGCACGGAGAACCTTCAGCTGAGATGTATCTGAACTGTTTTAGAAGAATTCTGAAATTCTTTTAAGTGCCATTTACATTTCTGCAGTTTAGACCTGGACTTGAAACAGAAATATGTACATTTTTGTTTAAATACTTTAAATTAATTTCCACTCGCGCTCACAGGGAACCAATCAGCGAAACGAACTCTACACAAACAAACTTTTAAATCATACAGCACAATGATTAGAAGCATTTTGTCCATTTTTTCAACATTCATCAGCCGATGGCACTGTTAGCTTAGCTTAGCATAGATCATTGATTCCAATCAGACCGATAGCATTTAACTGTTTAAAGAGTTTTATTACAAGCAGAAAAAAATATTTTTATATTTTCACTACCACAAACTTCTTCCATCGTTTACAGTTCTGTGCAAACGTTTCGAGCAGATGTGGACAAATGCTGTTGTTAGAAATAAAATCGAACCCTTTTTTTTCGAACCCTTATTGGTTTTTTTTCCTACTGCCGTGACCCTTTAGGGGCTCCGTAGGTTTTATTGTGGTAAACCAATTTCATTTATTGGTGTTACACATTTGTGTGTTGCTAGCTCCGTCTTTGTCTCTGTTTGACTCTCGCATGTTTGTTTCCGGATATCAAGAGAGAAGGTGTGGCCTTGTGGATAGCGCATCACTTCCGGGGGAGGGAGATCAGGCTTTTCATGTCCAGACTTAATGTAATAATTTGACTCGTGTGACTTTTTTTTTAATAAAAGAAACAAATTTGTTTATTTGTTCTGGAATATCCATGCTTTGATTTTTGACCAATCTACACTTAGAAATCACAATAAAGACCACTTAATTGCCCCATTGTTTTTCTACAAAGTTTCTTTGTAAAAACAAGCAAAACATGATCAGAATAATCATCTTTTCTTCTCTAGTCATGTTTTCTCAAAACAACACTCTTATACCATAAAAATCTAAACTAGATAATTCTTCTTAAAATAAGAAAATAAAGATTTTTCATCTACATTTAGGTTTTTCATCTTTGCTTAGATTTTTTTTGCAGCGACGTTTAAACAAACATAGCACCCAATACCAAGCAATTTGTCGCCATTCAGCATTGTGAAAATGTAAACAAACGCTTTGCAGTATTTTGAGCATTGTATGCCGCGGAGCTCTGAAACAGCGCTGTGTCATGTGACTAATCACATGTAATAATCACAGCTCCCTGCCAAAGCAATGTGGTTTTCCTTACCTTCTGAAAGAAGTCCTCACCCCCGTTCACTCGGCCCTCGGAGGCAGCTGCGGAGAAGAATGGAACATTTAGGGGAAAGCGTAACATCAGGAATCACTTATGCTGCCGTATTAAGAAAATCAGCAATTCATATCAACGCATTCTTCCATATGCCTCGGCTGGAGAAATGCCTGCGTAATTTAGGCGGGCGCGGGTCATTTTCCTGTCCATTTGGAGAAAGTCTCCTCTGTAGAGAAATCAAGGCTTTACTGCTTTCTAAAGTTTGCGTATGGTTGTGTTAAACTTTATGAAGCAGAATGCCAGATTTTAGGACAGAGGATGTATGCTTCATGTAAAGATGAAAAAAAATCTATATGTTTGAGCCCTCAACCACACTTTAAAGAAACAAAGCAAGTCAATAAAAAAAAAACAAAAGAGCTGACTTTTACAATGAAATAACAACTTATTAAAGCTGCAAGCAGTGATCAAAGGGCTCTTACACCTTTGTTGCTATATGCTCCACAACCAATCGATAAATAGAGGTATTATCAACCTACATCCCAACGGACGTCACGCGGGTTCACTGTGCCTGACACTTGCAAAAGACAAACTGGGAACTATGGCGTGTTGTGTGGTAGGATACCAAAACAGAAAGTCCGTAAATCGCATACCATCAACCACTTTTTTTCTCATTCCCCACTTTAAACAAAGTAGCAAACATAAGCCCCACCTGCTTTTATCGCCCCGAAAGAATGGTGACCGAGACTTATCTAAACAGCTTAGCTAGTCTACGAGTTTATAAGGGTAAAGCTAGCTAGAACCGGCTCACAACTGGAGAAAATAAAAGTGCAAAGCTAAAATAAAAGTGGTTTACCATGTGACTTCTCTGGCTCTGAAATGTTCACCGAAATTTTAAGATATTTGTCCATTTTGTAGATGGAATCACTGATAATGCGGCTGCTTCAGGTTGTTTTGTTCCACTGCAATATATTACAAGCTCACACTCCCCGCTCTATGTTTCCAGGTACTTTTTACAAAGACGATTACGATTTATTTTAGTGTCTATAAAAAACAATTCATTAATTAAATTGTGCGCCCCAGCTACAATACCTCAGTACATCCCATAGTATATATAAATATAAGAAATTACATATTATTTACATAATAGTTTGTCGAATAATAGTGATTATCGCTGGGTGACAAACTTAACATTGGAGAGTTCTGAACGTCCGACAGATCCATTTGCCATAGCGCCCTCCCGATGGAATGCGGATGAAATGAAAAGGTCAAGCGTCCAGTGGACAGAAATGTACAATTATTTAATCGAAACTCTGCGTGTATTTACCCGTGAGAAGCTACAAAAAGTTGTATTACAGAAAGACGAATTGTAACAAAAGAAATTTTAGTTTGAGTTAGCTTACAACAAAATTACAACACTAGCTAGCTGTTGCCGCTAAAGGGCCATAAACTGAGAAATCTTTTCTGCACAAATATGGATTCGAAGCCAACAGGTTGAGGTGAGGATGGTTCCCTTCACCAGCCGCTCAAACTTTTGATCAGGCTCATTTGGAAAGTTTCTGTTGTCATTATGTTTTGAAAATCCATCCATCTATCCATCCACTTTATTTATAAAAAAATATTTCCAAAGTGCTACAAAAAGACAAATTAACAATAATAAAAACCTAAAAAAATGTAAAATGCCAAAATAAAATCAAACTCACACAGTGTTAAAAAGACAAAGAATAAAAATACGTTTTGTTGGGTTCTCCCTCTAGTTTTCTGTTTCCTATATTTTGTCCCTCTGCTCAGTCTCTTATTTTGAAATGATTCTGCATCTGTTCCTTATGTGGCCACTCTTCTCTGCTTCCTCCATCTTGTCTTGGTTTCTCCTGCTCTTCCTGTCCTTATATTTTGGCCACTTCTCCTGTCTGTGTCTTCCTCCTGTGTCTTTGATAATTAGGTTTGTAGTTCCCCTTGTTACCCGCTCCCTTCTTATAGCCCTTGCTCCTTCCTCCCAGTGCGGGTTCATTCGGTATTCTTTTGAGAGATGTTGTTTTTATCTTGTGTTTGGTTAGCCTATGCCTCTTATGTTCTGTTCTCAAGATCAGTATTTTGTTTTGTTTTTTGTCTCCCAGCAGATTGTTGGTTGATATTAATCTGTATTTTCTTTGTTAATGTTTTTCTCTTTGCTTTGTGGAGATCAGCTTTATCTCGCTTTCAGTTTATTTATTGAGGTTTTGCCCTATCATGGGTTTTTATGTTTGTTTGTTTTTTCCTTTATTGTCAATAAACAAGTTTGACCTAGAGTTGTTGCATTTGAGTTCCTTCACCCTCCCTTATCAACGTGTCTTAAAACACCCCACACTGGGAGCAGCTTGAACGCGAGGAGGCAGAGCGTTTTACGGCTTTGGACCAAACACCAAAAAAGCTCTGTCTCCTGTGGTTTTAAGTCTAAGGATCATGAGCAGGAGCTGGTTCTCCAGCTACTACTAGTTTTGAGTGGAAAAAACGTTTTAGTGTTTCATTCATATTTTCTGAAAAATGGTCCCATATGAAAACTGACAAACTCCAAGGCGTTTGGTTTAAATTGTACATTAAAACAGTACGTTCTTCAGCAGCATTTAGAGACTTCTCAAGACCACAAAACATAGTCAGAATCAGTGAGCTCCAGCTTCTCCGGATCTAAATCATGACCTACATTTAGAGATTTGAGAATAGTTTTGTTGTGCCAAGCTTTAAAATATACGTCTGCTGTAATCCAGACAGATGTAACGTGTTTATTTAAATCCAGTGAATTGCAGGGGAGTCTTTTAGAGCAGATTGACTGAAAATTACTCCAGCCGCAAAAACCGTCTGAATCAGCTCAGCTTTACCACTGAGAGTTCTATCTAACGGCAGCAAACTGAACTCTTCAGAGTTAAGTGCATTCCGAGAAGCGGAATTACTCATTTTTTAGTGATTGGCCAAGAAACAAACCCAAACAGGATCTTAATCATTACGGATTTATGAGACTGTGGAAAGGCCTAGGGAAACTTTAGATAAACACCCAGAATTGACCGCTTAGCTGCATGTTCCTCAAAGCACATGATGTTTGACTGGTCTGAACTAAGGTGACGGTGCGTTCTCCCCCTCGCACTCCTAGACGAACAGTGTTTTCTCACGGTTTGAAGATTGAACGAGAGAGTTTGGGAGGCAGGGCTGAAATCACTGAATCCCATCAGACCAATTTTCCATCTCGAGTTTTGACTCCACAAATCAACTATTTTAGAGTAGCCCTCAAATGCAGGATCACAGGTGAGCAGCTCAGATAGACATTACTGTAGTTTCATTATAGAGCACTTCGTTAGGTATATTCCAGGGGTGGTTGGTGTCTTTTTTTCACTAGAGGGGGCTACAATACTCTAGAAAACTGTAAAAAAAAAAAAAAAAAAAAAAGCACAGAAATATTTAGACAGTGACACAATTTTTGTGATTTTGGCTAATTACATATTCAGGATAATCAATGTAGGCTTATGGGTTGGAAGTGGGTAGCACTGTAGCCTTTCAGTTAGAAGGTTAACGGTTCGGTGACCTTCCTCTGGCATGTTCTCCCTGTGCTTGCGTGGGTTTCCTCTGGGTACTCCAGCGTTCCCCCGAAATCCCCAAAACATGCATCAGGATAATTGAATAAACTGAATTCCATGAACATGTGTGTGTGTGTGTTGCCCTGCGATGGACTGGCGACCTGCCTGAAGTGAGCTGGCACCTGCAGACCCCCATAACCCCAAAAGGGAACAAGCGGCTAAAAAGATGATTTAATAAATGAAATATTTAAAACTTAAGCTTCAACTGTGAGGAACATTGCGAGGAATTGGAAGACCAGAAGCACAGTTCTAGAGAGGTCCAGGCCTTTTTGAGCGTTGTTTTTTTTTTTTTTTACAATTTTTTTTCATTAAATGACAATAATTCCACAAAAACCCTGTTATTGTTTACAAAGTACAATTCCGAGTATTAAGTTTTGTTATTTTTTTTTTACTCCCGAAATCTCAGAAATTGACATTGAATCAATGTTTTTATGTTTTATAACAAAAACCAAGTGTTGAGACAAAATAAATTTCATATATCCCCCCAAAAAAGCAAAGACAAGGTCAAAACAAAGTGAAAATTGTATCACATTCTCTCCTAAACCTAAAATACACTGTTCCAAGCACTTTTTTGTGCCATTGTCATTTTTTTGTGGAAGAATTCAGAAAAAAATAGCCCTAATAACAGGTCTTCTACTTCCAAGTGTTATCCCTTATTTTCACCACTAGATGGCACAGATTTAGTGGGTAAAATGAAACTCACGTATTTTATCTTGCAAATTATGCATCATAACTCTTGCTCTCTCCTTGTTTTTCCTTGATGGGTCTCTCCGCTCTTGGTCGTCACTTTCACTAATTTCGCTGCACAATGAAAGTGGACTGTTGTAAGAGGTAAGAGATTTCCAAAGTCAATAACCTGACATGTGTCCCCGTCAAGAGTCGAGGATACTGAGGATAGAGTTTAGGTGGAAACAAATGATTCGCTGTGGCGAACCCTAAACTGGGAACAGCTGAAAGGAAAAGAAGAAGAAGTCTCCGTTACTTCCTACAGAGAATGACGGGTTGGAAAAGTAACCAAGACGTTTCAGTCCCTGTTTGCTGTAGGGCTGTTTTTCTGCTTGTAAACATAGCACAGATTCACAGCCGTGTTCTACCATTAGATTATTGATCCATCCATTAGTTCCATCAATTTTTGTATTTACATGTTTATGGTGTCAAGCTCAATTTTAAACTCTGTTTTTTAATTGAATTTCTTTTTTTAGCACTTTGAATTACCAAAGTAGTGATGAAAAGTAGGGGTGTAACAATATATCATCCCACAATATACCGCAATACAAAATACATAATACAGAGTGCATTTGCTTTTTAGTGTGATTGTGATTCTAGTCACTTCTGAAACTTCTTTGCCTTGTCTTCTTGTTTTATGACGTATTTACTACAAGACATTATCCGTTACTCACATTTTAAACAAAAAATATCATAAAATTAGTTCTCTCCATTACTCAAAGTAAAAAAAAAATACTAAATGCAAAATTAACACTGCCCCCTAGTGGATGGATGATATCAAATGCTCTCATACAAATAAAACCCTAGCATTCTTAACTTTGTGGTCTCAAAACTTTTTTTCTAATGATAGTTTGTTATACAAATAGTTTCAAAAGTTGGTTAAAATAGTGTAAATGTATGTCATATCGTAGGCATAATATCGAGGTATGTATCGTATCGTGAGCAGAGTGTATCGTTAAAGAAAAAAATAGTTTTACTTGTGTCCATGTGGGAATGGTGGGGGAGCGTAATTTCTTTTGTAGTCCTGTGCAATAATCATCATGTCTAACCATTACCTGGTTAGGTGAACTGACTAAGGAGAAAGGGATTACAAACACAGACTGTGATACAAATGTGTCAACAATATCAGAGAGAAATAGGTGCAGCTCATCAAAAATGGAAAAAAAAATTGTAGCTTTTGAGGAGATTATCATGGAGCTCTCAGTCATCACCTGCAACAGTCGCATCACCAGACATCATTGTTCTATCAGCTCCAACCAGTCTGGTCATTCTCCTCTGACCTCAGGCATCAACAAGGCATTTCCTCCCAAAGACCTTCCACTCACTGGAATTTTTCTCTTTATCAGGCCATTATCTGTAAAGCCTAGAGATGGTTATATGTGAAAAATCCCAGTAGAGCAGCAGGTTCTGAAATACTCAGACCATCCCGTCTGGAACTAACAACCACGCCATGTTTAAAGTCCCCTTTCATCCCCATTCTGATACTTGGTTTGAACTGAGCAGTTTCACCATGTCTGCATGTCTAAATGCTTTGAGCTGCTGCCGTGTGATTGGCTGAAAAAATTAGCATTAATGAGCAACAACGGCATCCCAGAACACTCATGCATTGCTAATTTTGTCTAGATATTTCTAATTTTCTAATGTGTTTTATTTGAATTTTAACAAGTTAACAAATTATTATACCTCACATATAAAGGCTTTGAGGCCCGGAGTTGTTATCTGAGATGTTGTAGCTTGCCCACAAAAAAAGAACATCGAACTTCTGTGTAACAGTTTGAAAGACGGACTCCTTTTTCTATTTGACATGATTTTTACTTGCCACTCTTTGTCTTTCTACTAAACACACAGCGCCAATCAGGGCTGAACGATATTGTGTTTTGACATCGATGAGTTACATCGCCGGAACATACGATGTGAGGGGTAGAAGCCGTTGGTGTTTAACAGAACGGAAGCATCATGTAGCAAAACACGAGTTTGTTGTATGGCTAGTTGCTGGGGTGACATGTACGTTCCGCGTGCCTCCACAGTGAATGTGAGCAGCGGCACAGGAACCATTCACTACTAAAAATGCGCGATGAAGAGGCGCGACTTTACCAGTGTGACACCTCATAGAGGATGACATTTGTCAGGATTTCCCGCGGGTCTCGTGATTCCCGTGGGATTCTTGTGGGATGGGATAAACTTTTGTTATAAATCTCGTGATCGGGACGGGAATGAAAATCAACGGGAGCGTGCAGGAGCGGGAACACCATTAATAGATTATATTTTTCTGAGTTACACGGAATAACACGGAAGTCCAAAGAGCACGTTGTTTTTCTGGGTCGGCAACAGAAGTGAACCCTTTAAAACTGAAGCTTTCCAACAAACAGAGAGAAACACACCTTTCCCCAGGAGCTCAGGAGATCAGTGACAGACGAGTGATTGATTTCCTGTGATCGCTTTAGGAACAGTTTAGCAGAGATTTCACTGTAAATATAATATTTATACTCTAAATAATAATATAAACATTGTCTTAGTAGCAGTAATAGATTTATTAGTGTTAGATTTAACTGTTTTTACCGTGTTCTGTCCGTGTTTATTATTCCGCATTCGTGCACATGTCTTTTTATTCCTTATTTCCTCGCATTCTTCTGCCATTTTGGCACACTAAAGTGTTAGATTTCAGTGCCAAAACATTTGTATATAGTGAAAGAAGATCTTTATACCATCATCGAGAGCCCTGTGAGTTTTGTGAATTTTTTTCAATATATAGTGTCATTTTTGATATTACATAAATTGAATTTACATAATACTGTTTTAAAAACTGCTCATGTATATATGAGCATATATATATTTATAGAGATTTTTTCTGATGAAGGGGAAACCTCCTGTGGCAAGGTTGGGTTCTGTCTTCAGCTGGACAGGAACTACTCTACTATATTCCACAGCTGAAAAAACAAACAAACCCGGACCCTTTGTAAATAAAATAATCTGTAAAAGCCCTATTCAGACAAAACTTTTTGAGTTGATGCACAATAGGTTGAGAATGTTTTTTTTTGCAATAAAATATTAAGTGATCTTTTTGTCACTTGTGATGAAGCTTGCTTATTAGTGAAATTATTAATATGTAATTATTGACTTTATATGTCTATATATATATATATATATATATATATATATATATATATATATATATATATTGTGACGGGAGTCCATCCCAATCAGCGCGGTCCTGGCATAGATCCCGAACACCTGGCGCCCACCATCAAGGGCGAATCGGGAACAGCCGTGCCTCATCAGCGCGGCAGCATAAGAGAGAGAGCAGAGGAAGCCAGAGTGAGCAGAACCTCCGAAGAGTGCAGCAGCTAACTC